>JACSYO010000215.1:857500-1177500 GCA_016806645.1 Ophiodon elongatus | reverse complement strand
GTGTCAATAAGTCTGTGTTTATTCCCCCGACTTCTCAGAAACGTCCCCGTGCTGCGGTTGCTGTGAAGTCTCCCCGCCGGTGAACCAACGCGCCGCTGATTAAAGTGGATTTAGAGCTTGTTGCTTTTGATCAAAGTCCAGCTGATATCAGAATTGCGGACCAGCTAAGCTCTCAGAGCCAAATCCATAATAATACTCTTACACCACCCACAACAAAGAGACAGCCAACGCAAGTAAATAAACGTAGGCAGAAAATATCATTCGAGGACCCCTCCCATCGGAGTAAAATAATACGGCTGAATACAAACTGCCATAATTGGTCGGAGAATTAGGTTGACAAGAGATGGGAGTTGGACAGTAAATCCATTCAGCTCATCTGTTTACAATTGAAGCTTTTGGAGAAAAGATTAGTGGCACACAGCGTTATGGATTTGTGAAATTATTTTACTTTAGTTTTTATTGATCTCTCAACTGCAAAAAATAAATAAATTAAAAAAAACTCAACAACGTAAAAAAAAAAAAAAAAAAAAAAAGCAAAAAATGTCATTATGATGCCGAGTTTGATCATGTTTGCATATCAGTGTTTTAGTGCGGCGGCTTTTATGAGCTGGGCTGCATCTTCACAAGCAGTTTGGTAAAATCCTGTAAGTAAGGAGCACTTTCAGCTCTCTTAATGTGCTGCACTCAATTTCACCGTCAATATTGTCTCCCTTCACACTGACCCCGACAGCAGCTGCACAGCGGGGATGCTGAGAGACTAAGGTGTAATGTCTTAATGTACAATACAAGAGAGATGCAACCTCGAAAAGGAAACGCACGCACACACTCTTCTATCCCAGCCATGGGTTCAACTCTCCTCCTCTGAGGGAGGGATAAAGTTTTCTCCGTCAGCCTCTTAAGTGTCTGGCCTTCAGCTATATTACCTTCTTCCTCTCATCCCTCCACCACATCTTAATGTGTTTGATAAAACATCAGGCATGGAGGGAAGGGCACAAGGCGAATGATGTGCTTTTTTTTTGTTGTTGTTGGCCAAAACAGGCATCAGCTAAAGCACGAGGATAAAGGCCTGAGTCTGCTCCGTCTGTCTCTCCGAGTCTGTCCGTCCACACACTTAAGAGGCCGTCCGGCTTCTTTTCAAATCCAGCCACTCTCGTCGGACCGCTGCATCTCAGGGCTTTTGTCCCCCCCCCACCCAATCTCTCAATCTCCCCATCCCACCACCGCAGCCTCCCACCCCCGCCTCTCAGCCCGCTGCTGAGTGTCTGTAATGGCCCAGACGAGGAGGAGGAGGGGGGGGGGGGGGACTAAGGAAGTGAGAGAAATGGAGGAATGGAGGGAGAAAAAGAGAGTGTGCGGGAGGAACTGGAGGGTGAAGGAAAGGAAGGGACAAAAGGAGGAGAGAGGGAAGTGAGGGAGAGAGTGGTGGCGGAGGAGAGACAGGAGACACAGGAGCGAGATGCGCGGGGGGGAAAAGGAGGCCGAGTCTTTAGGAGGAAGCCAGGCGGCACTAAGCGTCTCTGTCGCTGCGCAGTCAGGCCTGCCTTCCCCCTGGCCACGAACCCCCCCCCCCACCACCACCGCCCCCCACCACCGCCCCCCACCGCATCCTATCCTGATCATGCTGCACTCCTCTCCTCCCCCGTCCACTTCATCCTCTCATCCTCTCATCCTCTCATCCTCTCATCCTCTCATCCTCGCACACTCGCACTTTCAGTTGAATCCGCTACACTTATCAGGACTCTCCATTGCCTTACGTTAAACCTTGTGAACCCGAGGCTGTCTTTCACTGTCTTTATTTATAGGTTCATGACCTGGTCAATACATGTCTCAGTCAGCCAGGCCACATGTTAAAATGAGGACCAGTTAGGCTTCTCAGGAATGCCATCACCGGGCATGTGAGTGGTACTATCCATGTTCTTGAGTACTTTGTATGTGAAAGGTACAACTTCTTTTTTAGAAAGTTTAGTTTCCTTGAGGCCTCTCCAGGGCAAATTTCTGATTTGTGACATTGAGCTTCATGAATAGAACAAACTTGACTTTCCAAAAATAAAAATGTGACCACTCGTAAGAAGAGCACCAGCCTTTACACTGCCTCCTTTGGGATTTGGTACGACACCTTTGTATTGCTTAACAGCACAACGCACTGAAGAGGGTGCTGGGTCAATGTAGATTAAACAGTCACAGAAAAATGTGTTTACAATAATTTCACCAAGTTAATAACAACGATGGTGGTGTTCTTCAAGTATATATATGCAGCTACAGTTAAAGTTTCTGATAATTGAAAAAAATAAAAATCTCATCCCACAACTTTCCTCTTCTTCAGTCATTTCAGACTCAAAGACATAACGCAAGGAGGCAGCGCAATGAGCTGCAGGACCCTCAATTCTCATTTTGAGAAACACTGTAATTGGGTTGAGGCTAATAAGCATCTCCAATGTGGACTCATTTGTTGACAAAAATAACAGCAAGATAACAAAAATATATATGAATTTGACAACGACATATATCGATGTCTCTGAAACACAAAATCACAATTTGGCTGAAACCAACTTCAGTCCTCCTGGTCCTCACAGAGCCTGAAACACAAAGAGCGCACACACACACACACGCGCACGCACGCACGCACACACACACACACACACACACGCACGCGCACGCACGCACACACACACACACACACACAGCCAGTGGCCTCAGGACTAATTGCTAGATTGGAGCAGATTTTCTAGTTCAGTTCAGGGCTGTAATTGTGAGGAGAGCAGGAGGAATGACAGGGCTTCAAGCTGAGAGAACAAATCACCAGGGGCGGCCGATTAGACTGCACTGATGTTCACATGTCCGTGTGTGTGTGTCTGTATGTGCGTTGGGGGTGAGGGGTTAAGCCAACCATCTCTCAATTCCAGGTTTCCGTGGCACCGACCCCAAACTGCCACACACACACACGCACACGCACACGCACACGCACACACACACACACACACACACACACACACACGCACACACACACCATGTTGACCCCTGTAAACCCCACAGTTCTGCTGAAGACAGTATCGCTCAGCTGTGAGTGCTTCTCTCTCCAAAAGATAATGAGAAATAAGAAGACTCCACAAATGCCACACAATGATTTCATATATTCACCTTGTGCAAATTGTTAAAAGAAAAGGAAAGAAAAGAAATATAGAATACACTTTGACCTTGTTTTTAACTCAATAAATGTTTTAATTAATACATCTAAAGTAAAATCATTTTAAATTTCAACTAAACTGCAGCCTGCAGGTCAGGAGAGGCCACGGTGTAGAGGTGCAAGTACAAAACCAGAGATCACCGGTTTGAGTAGTAAAAACTAAACATCTAAATACTACACACTCACTCTAACCGGGTTGTGAGTGTGCAGTGTGTTCACACTGGAAAAGAGAAAGAATAACATTACCGGCAGAGTAACTGGCGTAGTTTAAAGAGTGAGATAGTCCACACAGGGAGGGAGGGAGGGAGGGGAGGTTTATGGGACTTTCGTCCAGGACAACGATTTTTGTGTCCCGTGCAAAACAAACACACCAGAATAAGTCTTTTTTCACACCAGTCGTTTGTCAGGTCAGAGTCATTAGTCAGTCACGTCAACGACAACCGCGATCCTTTCCTAAACCTGATTTCCTGTGAAAATTGAAGTTTATTTTTAAAAGAAAATACAATGAGTGCATATTGACACGGTGTGACTGACGTGCACAGCTGAAGCTAGAGGGGTGTGTAGAGAGTCACAGTTTGAAGCTCAGAGCCACTGACCGAGCTGCGTTATTCAACGCATTGCTGTGGAAACATGTTGGAAAAACTAACCCTCAGATTTTTGAGTATGCCGTCGATGTACACTATTCTCCCATGATGCAAAGAAATGCAACCCAGATAAGAACTGTTTGAAACTGCTAATATAACGTGGTGTCGCTCTACCACGACTCAAAGCACCACGAACAGAGGTGATCTGGAAGCAGAATCGGAGGGAAGAAATATCACAATCGACTCCATCACAGCTCCACCTCTCCTCCTCTTTCTGCGGGAGCCTCATCAGACCCAGCGGGACAGGAAGGAGACACGCGGAGGGAGACCACAGAGATGGCAACACACACACACACACACACACACACACACACACACACACACACACACACACACACACACACACACACACACACACACAGAGAGACATACAGAGGACCTCACTCTGAGCAGCACCACAGGCGTTTTGCTACCGGTTAAATCTGCATGAAAACACTAGCGCAGTCAGGAACGCCTGCGTGGAAACTCCTCGCGGCCTGTAACAGTTATTCATCACATTCTCTACATCTGCACCCACATCTGGAATTAATAGCTCGTTTCGAGAGGAGTCACCGTCTGATTTTTTTTTCCTCCTTTTTTTCTGTCTCGCTCAGACAGCCAATCAAACTATTGTGTTTTCGCTAACACAGTGACAGAGTCAGTCAATCACTCAGCCAATCTTTCAATCAGCTTACCTTGCAGTGATGTCATGGTTGCCGTTATGACAAGGCCTACGGTCCTGTTGTCTGATTGGACGCTGGCCTATGTCCAAATTAGCATTACATCCATGGCAGGAGAAGCAAAAGACTCCCCTTGTCTCTTTTCCTGCCCATAGTTTGGTCTCTGGTTGTCTTGATACTTGTCTCACCTCCAGCCATGTCTAGTTATTTTACCTTAACTGGTTTTATCTTCTTCAGCCTAAGAAACTGTCCTCTCATACATTCATACAGCAGAAAAGTGATATATTTCTGTCCATTTCAACCACCCTAGTCTCAGCTGACTCCCAGTTCTTCCTCACTTCCTTCCCTACCTGGCCTCCTCCTCCTCCATGTGACACTTTCTCCTCACCTTATCCTTCGTCTCAAACACGCCTAGTATTCCTCTCCCAGCTATGGCACCTTAATTCGCGGCCTCTCCTCTGCCTCCCAGTCCCTCACCTTTCTCCCACCTTAGCCCGTTTCCCGTGCCCACTCGACCCCCCCGCCCGCCTCCACACTGTTTTCCGCCCAGCCTCCCCTGGCCCGTCATCTCCCCAGCCTCAGAGCTCCTACCCCGGCCTCGGCTCTCCCTGTCCCTGCCTCTCCTCCAGCCTGCCTTCCCCTCCACTCTGCCTCCCTCAGCCCCAGCCTTCTGCTCAGTGTTCAAGGGGAGAGCCAGCTAGGAATGCTGTGGCTCTAGACGTTTTGTCCAAGCCCTAGGTCTCTTTCACTGAGGCAAGATTAGTTCATACAAAAACTCAACAATACACCACTGAAAGCCATTGTTGATATTCAACATTTTTCACATAGCGGAGCAGAATAGACAATGCGGCAGCCGGGAAAGCCCGAAGCGGACTAGCAGGGTTGATGGCTGATGGTATCTCAGCTGAGAGAGGGCCTTAATCCCTTTTATACACACACAAGTACACGCACACTCAACAGCCCGGAGACAGCAAAATCAATACTGCGCTCTCTCGCTATGTCTGTGTGTGGATCGGTGGGTGGGTGTGATAGTGAGAAAAAAAGGGAATAGTACTGTTTGTACCTCTGTGTGTGTGTGTGTGGGTGGGGTGTCGGACTGTCTTGGCACATGGCGTTCTTCTTAGATCTTTGTACAGAAATGATTTCTCAAGGTTCTCTGCAACAATAACTTATTGCCGCAACGTCACCACAGCTTTACGTTGCAAAACATCATTCCTCAAATTATGAATTACACTTTCTATGAAATGCTAAACAGAACATGCAAAAGTCTTCTGGATTAAAGAGCACATTCGGATTATTTAAGTGGCCGTCTCAGTTAAGGCTGGCTGGAGCTTTAATGATAAAGGCGGTCGACTTTCAGTGAAATAATCACGTCACGATATTGGTTCACGAGACCTGATATTGAAGTTATTGGTTCCAAGCTAATGATGATTACATAAAGTTGTAATGTCACCAAAGGTGACGTTCTCCTCTAATGCAATGCATAGCACTGAGGTTGTTCTATGGAACATCAATTAAATCATTTATATGCGTTCACATTGGAGTTAGTTGCAAGCCCTGTGCATCACATACGCGCGCTTAAGGGAGCCTCCGTGCCTCGTGTCAGACACCGAGGAGCAGCGACCAAGCAGCAGTACATGACCAGTCAGGAGTGTGAACGGTTGGTAAAAGCTCAAACTGCGAAGTAAATGGTATCTACAGTTGTCAGATAAATAGTGAATGAGTCAAAAGTGAAGAATTTTACACTGGAATAGAGTGGAGTAGAAGTATAAAGTAACGGAACAGGGAAATACTTAAGTAAATGTAATTGTACTGAAAAAGCACAGTACCTGAGTAAATGTACTTGGCAGCCACAGTTAGTTTCAAAATCTAACATTCATGAAGTATAACTGGGTCGTCAGTTCAACAAGTCACAAAACAACTATGTTTGGCAAACATGGACCACAAAACTAATCTCAAAAGCGGTTGATATCGGACACACCTCATCTCGACTGTTAGTATCCTGAAGGATTTTTCAAAGAGAAACGTACTCCGTAATCTTCGAAAAGGGAGATCTGAATCAGCTTTAGAAATTTTACCTTGACAAACTGGAATATGCTGCAGAATGTAAATTGCATTCCCAGAAGATTGATAGCCAAGAAAGCAATAAAAGGACGAGTGAATTGTTGGGAGAGGAATTTTTTTTTATTATTATAAACAAACTGCTTGTGAAGTTTCAGTCCCAGAGACACAGCAGGTTTGTGACTTTGGACATAGAATCCGTCTGCAGCAGCCTTTATGATTACAGCGGGT
This sequence comes from Ophiodon elongatus, assembly GCA_016806645.1. Taxonomy (NCBI): domain Eukaryota; kingdom Metazoa; phylum Chordata; class Actinopteri; order Perciformes; family Hexagrammidae; genus Ophiodon; species Ophiodon elongatus. Next base: position 1,170,721 of record JACSYO010000215.1, on the reverse strand, counting down.
TGATGTAATGAACGCCCTGTCATGTAAAACTCATAAATCATGTCATGCCGGCGGAAACATTTCATAAAACATGATTAAAAGTGTCGCGTAACATTGGGAGCGACGTTGCCTGAGTGAGACATGTTAATTATGCACTAATGATATGTAATGAATGTCATCAGCCCCGAGGCTTCGGCTAACGAGCTAAATGAACTGGCACTAATGGGCCTGTTAGCTTATCTCAGCGCTAACATTAGCTAGCATAATAAAGGGTTCATCCTCCAGGCGACGGCTGTGACTGGCACTGCAAGTTTCCAGAGGCGCCGTATTACAATTAGATACTTCTTCTGAAATGCTTTTTTGACAACAAGAAAACGGAGACTCTGAGGGCTTCTTAAACAGGCAGACCGTGACAACACAAAAACAGTTTGCAACAAACCTATTGTCAGTTCTGCTTTGCCCCAGATCTTCCTGTCCTCCACCTGGACTCCAGATCCAGATCTGGATCCAGCGGCCAGGCTTTCCCAGGACCCCCAAGTCCGCTAGGTAGGAGAAGAAGAAGAAGAAGAAGAGGACGAGGAGGGAGGGAACTGGGGCCTACTCTTTCTCTCTCTCTCTCTCTCTTTTCTTTTCAATTGACCATAATGACAGCTGATTGATGGCTATCTCCTCAGCCCGACAAAGAGCAGCATTAGCATGACTAAAGCTATGTACAGTAGAGTGGGGCAAACACTAAATTACATGTTACCCCCCCTCCCCCCTCTCTCTCCCCTCTCTCTCTCCCCTCCACTCACTCACTCAGCCGAACAGCACGGCAGGCAGGCAGACAAAACAAAACAAAGTATGCTTTTTGTCCCTCCTGTGAGCCATTAAACAGTACAGCTTGACAGCTTCTTCAGAAGGAGACACACAAAAGGCCTGACAGAGAGAGAGAGAGAGAGAGAGAGAGAGAGAGAGAGAGAGAGAGAGAGAGAGACACAGAGAGAGAGAGAGAGACACACACAGAGAGAGAGAGAGAGAGAGACACAGAGTGAGAGAGAGAGAGAGAGAGAGAGAGAGAGAGAGAGAGAGAGAGACCAGGGACTTCATATGATTCTAATCTAATCAAAGTAAAAACTCCAAACTTAACAACAAATTAAGTCATTTGTAATTTCCTATCAGCGCTCAACCTGTGTTCCAGGTTTAAAGGTGACCAAAGTCTTCAAACAATGTGCTCGTCAGATTGTCTGAAACTTGCACCACCGAGAATGCCTTTGAGGAGAGCCGGTTTAAAACTCGCCCCTCTCAATCGCAAGCCCTCCGCCCACCATTTGAAACAACATTAAAACAAAAAGATTGTGGTCAGATGTGGTTATGCAACTCTGCACAGACTGGTTTGTTTCTAATACACCGTTGCCTTCAGGTATGAAAAAAACTATCTTGTTATGGTTGGGAGAAGATTGTCGTCGTGGTGACATGGAAACAACATAGATGGTTGGTAGAAATGGGATGTCTCCCACCTCAGAGAATAACCGCAGCTCCCTCATTCATTTCCATGAGGGCGCCGCACTGACACAGCGTTGTGTCACAGGGTTGTCTGGTAAAAAACTTGAATCCAGCTAAACTTTTCCAGCAACATCATCTGGCAACGCAGCTGCATTGGACAGCGAGATATGTGCAAACTATCAGGATTCAAACCATGTAATTATTCAATTGACCTGTTTACATTTTCGACTATTTGTGGCCTATTGCAGTACATTCAATCTACCTTGATCTGGCTTTTACTTCACTTTACTAAGAACTGTCTTTGAATTAAAAATGTCCATTCAACTGTTTGAAGGGTGAGCACGTTAACAATGATGTAAATTAAAGCAATACACGGGGCATCCCTGGGTGGATAGATGGAGAGGAGGATGACCACATACCGGCCTAGTGTCCTCTCTCCCTCTGTCTTTTCCTGTCTCTTCTCCCCCACTTAGGCCAATCTGTTCTCTAATTGTTCATTCATGGTGTGAATCTTTAAATAGGAGGCCCTAGCCTGGCGCTAAGATAATGACTCGCTCTGTGTCGTTAGCAAGCGAGGCTAAATTACCGCTCGGTGCAGAGTTACCATGGAAATAGGCCACAATGAGAGTGATTAGTCTTGTGTCTTTTACACACCGAGACACTTTGCAGTTCAGCAGGAAACACAGAAACCCTCCTTCGTTCCCTCTCTCTGCCTCTGTGTCTACTGCAAGTTGTATGTTCAGAGTCAGCCGCGTTAATAGCATTTCATGTATACTTAGGGTGCCTCTCGGGAATGAATGAGAATTAATACAAATTGTACAGCTGTTGTCTGTTTGACTGTTTTTTTTATTTTTATTATCTTTTAGCTGATCTGATTAGTCATGAAAGGCTGTCGAATACACATCAAATAGGAATATATTTCTGGCTTTATACGTAAACATATCAGTTTCATCTTCAATTTAGTTTTATTTGCAGAGTCAACAGACACTTTCAGATGCTTCTTTCTTGCAATGAGTTTCTATGACAACCTTTTTCAATCACCAAGTCACAGTGTCGGATCCTTTGATAAGGATTTTCTTTTCCTTCACTGAGGCAACCTCTAGATTTGAACGTCTTCGTGGAGATTTGTAGCAGCTAACTATGGTATTTATTTAGATCTACTTCTGTTAAATATGTTCACTTTTAAACTTTTTTACTGACTGGCCTATTGAGCTTTGTGTCTATTTATTTTCTCTCCCCCTCTCTGTTTGCTGCTCTTTATCCTTCCCTGTCTTCATGAATAATTGTCTATTTGTTGCCCTGTTTTCTTCTGACTCATGTTTGTTCCTCTCTCTCACCGTCTCTTCTGCTCTCTCCCTCTGTTGCTTAGCATACAACTCTTTCTCTGTGCAGGTGTGTGTGCGTGTGTGTGTGTGTGTGTGTGTGTGTGTGTGTGTGTGTGTGTGTGTGTGTATGTGTGTGTGAGCGTGTGTGTACTTGCTCATCCACATTTGATGATCCTCAGGGTGAGTGTGAGTGGCACGCCGCTGATACACAACATGAGAGTATTCTGCCCACTTCCTATCTGCCTCTCCCCCAAACAAGGAGAAAAGGCAGGAGAGGAGAGAAGATTATCTGTCTCAGTGTGAGGTTGCCAGTCAATGTGAACATCAGGAGTAGAGGAACTGAAATAGCCATCATTACCTGGTCTGCTGCTGGCACCCACTGAGAGGTCTGTATGTATATATGTGTGTGTGTGTGTGTGTGTGTGTGTGTGTGTGTTTGTGTGGATATGTGTGTGCCAGTCAAACCAGTGCTCTCCAGAAGACCAGTGATCATAATATTTCTCACCAGAGGAGAATGAATGCTAATCAGTGATATGATGACTCAGCGCATGAACACAGAGTCCAGCGATGCTTCTAAATATTATCCAACATATCAAAGTGCTCATCAACGTTGCCCAGAGAGTGTGTGTGTGTGTGTGTGTGTGTGTGTGTGTGTGTGTGTGTGTTTGCTTGTGTCTTCACCTTCCCCTTGAGATTACCAGATAATATATTGACGTGCTGTGGGGTTTTCTTAGTGGAAAATGTAATTGCTATTATGCAGTGGTGGAAGAAGTATTCAGATCCTCTACACAAGTATAAGCGTTAATACCACACTGTGAACATACTTCAGTACAAGTAAAAGGCTTGCATTTAAAACCTTACTTCAGTAAAAGTATAAGTATAAGAAATATTTTTTTGTTAAAGTACCAGTGTTTAGGAATTAGTGCCATCTAGTGGTGAGGTTGCAGATTGCATCCAACTAAATACCCCTCCGCTCACCCTTCCCTTTCCAAGAGAGTTGGAGAGCTACGGTGGCCTTCAGGTAACTTAAAAACACAAAAGGCTCCTAGAGCCAGAGTTACAAGTATAAAGTTGCATGGAGACACTCATGTAGGAACAAGTACCTCCGTGTTGTACTTAAGTACAGTACTTGACGTTTGTTCGATTGAGGGAAGTGATACAAAATTCCTAGGGAGGAAGTCGGGTAGATACTTACAAAGAGCAGGCCTTTGACAGACCTGAATCCTGTGTGTGGTAAGGTTAAGGTAAGTGGAATATATTAGTTACGATTAAATAACCATATGCTTTGAGAATATATAAACATAACCATAAAAAAGTAATTCATTAAGACTGAAATAAATGTAATCCGGACGGCATTATGTTCCAATCAAAATGCTTTTGCTGTTGCAAATTATTAGTATGTAGATTAAATGTAGAGATGACAGAAAAACAACATTTTACTGAAAGTATTAAAGTTCCTGGAAAGACAACTTAATTCCTTCACAAAATTGTCTTGTTACTACATTTTATCAACACACTTTTTGGCAAATATTTTGCCAGTCAGCCAACATATGACTTATGACAAAATTACCAAACAAATAGTGACGGAAAGTGTTGTCCTTTGCTGAGAAAAAAAAATCACTTTTGCAATGCATTTCATAATTGTAATTCATACCAGAAATGACAGCACACAGAGTAAAAAGAGGCAGAGACATGCTGATCGATTTTCAGCCAGGACAAGGATATCAGGCAAATACACTACATATATAGTGGAACTTGTTTTAAATAGTCTGGATAGATAGAGTGTGATAATGAATCACACTCATTAATCTCAGAGAGTAATTTTAGATTAATCAGAATGTGAAATTTGTTAGAAAAAGATTGCAATTTTCCATCCACATTCTCAGATATTTATTTTGCTGTCAGATATGGTTCCAAAAATCTTTTGGGTCAGAGTTGAATGTGGTGGTGATAAATCAAGGTGACAAACAGTGTTTTCACTCACTCAACAGTGTAAAGATGGCTGTTGATAATCCAGCTAATAGTTTACTTATATGGTCATGCAAGGCAAATTTAAGGATACAAACATAAGGATGCAATAATAAGGACATGTGTGAAATGAACAACATCCTTCCAACCTCTGGGGTCAGTGAGTGCAAAGCCACAAATATACATTTCTAGAGTGATGAGACACAATGTTCGGGTGTCCACGTTTTGAAAGAGAAACAACAGTCATCAAAATCTCAGCCGAGTCTGTTAATGACTTCCGGGATTTTGGATAAGCTGATAAAGTCCACTTTCCTCTGCTGTTTCACCGGCTCAGACTGTAACATTTATCACATGTAATAACCAACACGAGTTGCTCTCACCGACACACTTAACTCGACACACGTCGAGGAGTTTTACTCAGCAAACTTTTCCAGCTTTTTGTTTGGCGCAACCAACTTTATTCAATTAAAGGTGGTTCCTGGTTATTGTCTGATGCTTTTTAACAATCTATTACCCACCCAGGCCCAAGCTAATGCTCTTAGCACACATTACTTGCAGTAATCCTCATCTCCAAGCTAAAGCCGTTGTGTCTGGACCAGTGAGTGGGGCTGCAGCAGTGACAGCAGGTGCTAAAGCCTCAGCTAACCCCGGCTAACACCGCCTGAGCTCCATAAGACAGGAAATGCTGGGAGGGATACTTACCTACTTACTGAATTACGTACTTACTTACACACACATGCATCACACACACTCCCTGACTCACTGTCCTCACACACATGCACATGAAGGGCGGGGACTTAAAACAAAGGCGGCGTGCTGAACTGGAGGAGATGATCGTTGGGTCACATCTACATGATAGTTCAGCACCGCAGGAAAACGACGGGGCTTCCTAAACCCCTGGAAGGGCGACCGTTAGCCCTCGGGCCTGTATTCTCACAGAGTGTGTGTGTGTGTGTGTGTGTGTGTGTCTGTGTTAACTAAAGAATAACACATTTAAAATTCTAACTACCTTACAGTGAAGATTAACGCTGCATAAATCACTGAAATTAAGACCTGGTGAAACTTTAACATCTGTTAAAATGGTGACATTAAATGCTTACAGCCTCTGACCTCCATGCTTTAATATTTTTATTTATGTCTTGACCAGAGTGTGAAATGTGCCTTTTTTGGTTCTGAACATACAGATATTTGTTTTCTGTGTAAACCTGCAATAAATCCAAGTTTAAACAGAGCCAGGGGAGAAAGGAGAGTTTCAGTTAAAGAAGTCTGCAGTTTCTTTATTGTTTAGCTGCCTTTGTCAGAAAAGGTGGAAAAGGTGGAATTATCTGAGTGGAATAAAAAAATCAAATGATGACCCGTCGACATGCCAGGAAAATACATAACAGTAATACAGAGAGAGCTGAACCCAAAAAGAAGAAACTCACCAAAAGTAAAAATCATACCGCCAGCCCTGTGTGACATAAACCTTCAAAAGTGACCCGAAGCTCAAGAAATAACTAAATGAACACTATTTCTAAGTGATTTCTAGGATACGGGGTTGTGTAAAGTGCAATTGAATTATTTTCTTGATTCTGATGAGGAAAATATCTTATTCAATTCTTCAAAAGATATGTTACTATGGCTTGTTATGTTACTGTGTTTAATATGACGTCAGTGTTATATGTTGGCTCCTTGCGTGCAAGAGAGAAAATATAAAGTATGAGACTCAGAATTGGCAGATGCTTCCTTTTAAATGGCTTGTATCCGGGGACAAAAAAAAGAATGGGACATGATATGACTTTCGCACAATTACAACCAAATATATAGCACTCTTCCACAAAAAACCCTAAAATGTATACTCTATTTAAGATTACAGTGTTTACACAATTACATGCACACCTTTCTCTCTCCGTTTCAAACACCATTGGTAGTTTTGAAACATCCCCATTCCCATTTAAAAACATAACACGGACATAAAGAAGTTGTCTGGATGAGGAAAGGGGAATTTTGTAATTTAGGTGTGATTGTATCAAACTCTGTTCATAATGGTGAAATAGTATTTAATATGTCATCACTGCAGCTTGAGCCTCGCCGGTGGAGGGTTGGATATCCCAAGCGTTGACAGAAACAATAACGTGTGCTCTTCACTGGATCCAGAAGGGACATTGGACAATCATGGCACCTGAAGCCAAGCAGATATACTTGCTGTCCGGGTAAAACTAGGACACCTCCACACAGGAAAAGACTCGCGTTGGTTTCTGTTGCCACCAGTGTGCGGAGAAAATAAGACGTGTTCACAAAACAAACCGTTTCTTCCCTGTGAGATTATCATGAGATACCGTCTCTTCGTGGATGGAAATGTGACAGGTTGTTTCACGGTACTCTGACTATCAGACTTTTGTTGAGAGTCAGGAGGAGGATGTCCTGACCTCTCTTTGTTGGAGGTCAGACCATTTCCTTGAGGTGAGAACTATCAACCAACATATTGATTAGCACTAATTAGGATCAATCTCACTGTGTTTCGCTCAGCAGGTGAAGTCCGCGGTGTGTGTTTGAGCGGTCATGCATACGTGGCTCCATATATGTGTGTGTGTATGTTTGCCTGTATACATTCCTCTGAGTGTGTGTGTGCGTGTGTGTCTTTGTCTCGGCTGTCACCCTGAAGGTTATCTCCGTGGTGGCAGCATCGTCAGGTGACAGCCGTCTCCCTTGATGCCAAGCGAGATGTCAAACTGTCCTTCCAACCACGGTTCCCTTGACGACAAGAGTAACACATACACACACGCAGGCACATGCACACACACAAAGACGCAGACACACCAAACTCATCCTCTTTTAGTAGTAGGTGAAAGGTGTGTGTGTGTGTGTGTGTGTGTGTGTGTGTGTGTGTGTGTGTGTGTGTATGTGTGTGTGTGCGCGCACACATCCAGTAGGGCTGCTCAGACTTTGATAAGCTATCACATGTCCCAGGTGATGGTCTCTAACAGCACATCAGTCCAAAGGCACTGCCTGACAACCGAATCAAACGCACCCAGACCAGACATCCTGGCAACCTAAACCAAACAAACCCAAACTGACAATATATATTATACATACATTTCCCCGAAACACAGTTGCAAGAAAGGGAACCTTTTATTTGTGACTGTTTACCCAAAAAGGAACCATCCCTGATAAGAGAGTGTATTTAAGGGACACGCTGGTGGATCAGTTTACTAATGTGTTCACCATGAGGGCCAGGAGGGCCACAAGAGGGCCACAGGAGGGCCACAGGAGGGTCACAGGAGGGCCACAGGAGGGCCACAGGAGGGCCACAGGAGGGCCACAGGAGGGCCACAGGAGGGCCTTATAGTGCAGCAGAACACAGCGATGCTGAGCCTTTTCTGTTGCCTTGTTTTTGCACTTTCTAGAGATCACTAATCAATCGAACGATGTCACCAGAAGTTTGACAATTTTTCAGGAGGAGATCTTCTCACTGCAGCTCCTAACCATCTTCTTCCTCTATTTATTTTACAATAATCTAACCCTGCGGTGCGTAAGATATATATCGCCCCTTGGGAACTTTAAAGCTTTATTTAACTCTACAGTGGAGGGTTTTAGTTGAAATGTGGGCGCCAACAATGAAACAGTAAAGCAAGACAAACATTTCTTAATCATTCCAACACCCCAAGAGGGCAGCGCTCAAAGGAAAAGCAGCTCATCATAACTTGGATTTTATTTCAATAGCTTGGGTTATCGGTTCCATTAGTTATGAGGATTACTGAACTCATCAAAGTATTCACTGGGATCTGGGCTTGGGAACATTGCAATACATAAAAGGCCCAATGGGAGCAAAAACTCAAGGTCAGACAATTATATAAATTGAAAGCCAAAATGATTTGTTCGAGAAATCCCCCAACAGCATCCACCACAGACTTCCTGGTTCGACTTTGACCCGTCACACTTGCCGTAGTTGTGCGCTCATGGATTCACTCACCTTTGGCTTTACCTCCAAATAAATGGTTTTAGACAATTTGGCAAAACTGCTGGGTTGTTTACAACTTGTACATTCACTCGGGTTTCTTTTTTATCTCACCAATGACTCTGTGAGTACAATGTTATTATAACTAATAGAAACTGATGGAAATAAAAACCCAGGTTGTTGAGAATTAACAGTAACAGAGCTATTGTTCAACCGAAACGGTTGTGGATTAAATGCTGACATACTTTCAGGGGAAGAAAATCAAGAAGATTCAAATAAATATTTCTGAGGCTTTATCGTAGCTCTGTTTCAAGTTCCCTCCCTACCCCAGGTAAGTTATTGTTATATCCTTTGAGTTAAACATTTACTTTGTTTTTCATTGCTACATAATCCAGTGGCACTACAGGGATTAATTCACACCTTATATGCACACAGACACACACACACACACACACACACACACATACACACACACACCCTCAGCATGCCTTGTACAATTACAGAATTACAGCATCTTGCAAATGAGACATGACAGAGAAAGCATGCTAGCACTGTAGAGGGCTGTTTCCCTTCTCTCTCACACACACACACACACACACACACACACACACATACACACACGCGCACACATGCACACGCACGCGCACACACCTCTCCCATAATGAAGTGTTTCCCGTGCACACGATGTCGGTGACACAGGTTCCATTACCTGGCCTGTCACAATGTTGCCCTGGCGATGGCCTGTCAGATACTGTTTGGTTGCCATGGCGAGAGACATTGAAATCCGCATGATTCAATAATGCAAGGATTTGATTGGTTTAGCTGTTAAAAATTGTGTGTATGTGTGGGATGAAGATTAAATCTTTTCTACTAGTCCTAGATGAGTAACACACCAATACAATCTGTTTGAGGTGTTCCCAAACCAAAGTCCATTTTCAAATGTTGCTGCTAAACCAGCAGCAAACTCTGCTGTCTTTAAAAATCTAACGAGTGAAAAGGTGAAAAATGGTGTGCAAGAGAAATAGCAGAGGTCTCAAAAAGTGAAAATTTGAGCTAAGAATGTTGATTTGATAGATAGAAACTTAGTTTTTAATGTATGGTCCTGTGTGGTCCGCTAAATCTGACAAATCTCTGAAGATGGTAATGCCGATCTAGTCCACCACTTTGGCCCAGACTGAAATATCATACTAGTAGACATCTATTAGGTGGATTGGGAAGAATTTGGTAGCGACACCCCTGGTGCCCAGACGATGAATCCTGTTGATCTTTCCTCTATAGCGCCATCATCAGGTTGACATTTGTGGGTTTTAAGCAAAATGAGTCAACAACTATTTGATGGACTGCCATGAAATGTGGCACATTCATGAAGCCTTTAACATTTCCTTTAGCATCACCATCAAGTCAAAACTTAAATTTGTCCAATAATTGGATTCATGTACTGTGGAACATTGAGTTTTGGTATAATAGCTCCAATATTAGCTATTTGACGTGCTAGATTCAGTCCTTAAAGATTGCCAACGGTGATGTAAAAACCTTTTTGATCAAATACAGAAGTCTCAGATCGGTCAGTGAATGGATAGGCAATGTTTACATATTGATTATTTCACATTCTGAGAAATACAATACCAAACAAAATTCAAAAGTAACAGAATTTGTGGTGCATTTACAGTTTGTCTGTATATTTATCACCTTGACACTGACAAGTGTAAATATGTAAAAAACAAATGCGACACGGAATGCTGATCACACACTCCCCGCACGCACGCACACACACACACACACACACACACACACACACACACACACACACACACACACACACACACACACACACACACACACACACACAGTATCACGGGTAAATGAGCTTTACATAAGAAAGGAGGAGGAGTTTTGGTTCCATTCAGTTGAGCTCTTGTGTGTTTTTTCTCCCCACCAGAGGGAGAAATAAGAATAATTGATTTCACTGTTTTCATCCGGTGTCAGATCTGCTGCCGTTTATCATCATCAAATCTATCGCTCAGTCCTTCTCTCTATCTCTCGCTCTCTCTCTCTCTCTCCTTGTTTGTTCTGCTAATTAACTTTATTACCCTGATAGCTCCCCACTGCCTCTGACGAAAACAATTACCATCTCTCTCTCTCTCTCCCTTGTCCCTCATCCTCTCTCTCTCTCTCTCTCTCTCTCTCTCTCCTTCTTCTCTCTCTCTCTCTCTCTCTCTCTCCCTTGTCCCTCATCCTCTCTCTCTCTCTCTCTCTCTCTCTCTCTCTCTCTCTCTCTCTCCTGGCAGAGGCCAGTAAATAGTCCTGAGAATTTTCTGTTGCTCCACTTTTATCCATCTGTCTCTCTCAGCATGGCTTCCTACATTTTCATCCAACTATCAGAAGAAGTTTTGAAAACTTCCCAGATGAGAAAAAGTTACTTGTGAATTAAATTTCCTTCAGAAACTATATTTTACTGGTCCATACATGTTCTAATAACTTCCTTGACAGACACAGATAGCATGTTAATATTGGCCATTGCATAATCCTATAGCATCTATTATAATAACGTCTTTGTAATGTTGAGAAAATGCCCATTAAGGTTTCCATTAAGCTAAACCAATGCGTCATGATTTGCATGAAAATAATAATTTGCATGAAACCAAACTACTTTCTGTGTCCCTCACCGTCCGTTAATCCACTCTCCCTCTCTCCCTCTCTCCCTCTCTCCCTCTCTCTCTCTCTCTCTTTCTCTCTAGTGGCAGACAGGACGGCATTACATTGTCAGTGGTAATTTACCTCTCATCTGTCTTCACTAATTATTGTCACATTCATCAGATTCATCAAGGCAAGAGGGGCTCGGCCCGAGAAGCTGAGGTGTGTGTGTGTATGTGAGTGTGTGAGTGTGTGTGTGTGTGTGTGTGTGTGTGTGTGTGTGTGTGTGTGTGTGTGTGTGTGATAAGAGGGACAACGCATATTCATCTCTAATTAGACCAAGCTGTGTGATTAATTATACAGTCCGCCTTTTTTTTTTTTTTTTACTCCAAGGGCTGAGGATGAGGTTGTTGATGTGAGGTAAAATAAATATAGAAGAGGAAGAGGGGTAAAGATGGAGGGAGAGAAGACGAAGAAAGAAAGATGTTATGAGATGTCGAGGCAACGAAACGTGGAGTGGGAAACGGGACGTTGACATCAGGGGGAGGGAAGAGAGGCTGAAAAGAGAGAAAGGAGAGAAAAACCCAGAGGGATGGAGAAGAAGTGAGTGAACGTGGCAGAGGTGAAGTGTTTTGTCATGTGCTCTCAGTGTAATTCCCACCTGACAAAAAGGCCTTGAATCAGGGGGGAAATTGCAACTTGTCACCCAGCAAATAAACTGCCCTGATAACTGATTAATAACGCACACCTGCGACAGCTGCACACACACACACACACACACACACACACGCACGCGCACACACGCAGATGTAGGCACATGCTGAGACACGTAAACAGAGAAGGAGTCAACACATCGTTTGCGTATGACATTTTGTGCACATGTTAGCAGGTGCGCACACACTCTGTATGAACACATACATATATATATATATATATATATATATATATATATGTATATATAAAATAATTATGCACAGTCAAGTTTTTATTTCAAACCATTCATAAGCACAAACAAGTTACAACTCAACGCAAAATAGCAGTTTGGCAAAAGTAAATTACTTAAAAAGAAAAATGCTTTAAAGTGTTTATTAAGTCTAACACCTGTATAGATTTTTATTAAAAGTGTTGCGACTGTCGCACATTCACACCACCGTCGGTATGAATAGTTATGATGCGAAATATTCGCAGGCAAGTATTCCGCATTTGCATGTTGTTTACGCGTCAAGGCCCAGGCGTGTAAAGGCCTTTAAACTGTGGCCATGACACAAGAGGATGTCTTTATGGCCCATATGGAGAAGAAGAATGATTACAACAATCCATCTCTCTTTAGATGTCAGCATGGTGTTAGAAAAGACTTGAAAAAAAAATCAGTGTGTCAACATGGAGCATTGGATTTTTCAGTTTACTTGACTTCTCGCCAATCTCACACAAAAAAAAAAAAAGTCTACTGGACTAAATGGTATTAAGCAATTTTGATAATGTACCTGTAAAGTTTGAGCATGGACGCTATAATAGCTCACCACCTGAGGAAAAAGAAATCTGAACATCCAGTCCCCAGAGACAAAGACAACAACAATGGGAGAGGGAAAGAATTCAATTACAGACAGATAGAGCTTCTGATAGAGCGAGAGGATCATCTCTGCTCCTTCTTTTTCCTTTCCTGAGATGATACACAGGCTTACGCACACACGCACACACACACACACACACACACACACACACACACACACACACACACACACACACACACACACACACACACACACACGACGGTCAATATTGGCACACACTGACACACCCAGGAAAAGTCATTTAGAGTGACATCTACTCTCGGTGTTTATTATACCCTTTACACCTCTCTCTCTATGCTCGCACGTCCCCGGCCTCTGATCCTCGCCGTGATTGGACAACAACAGTGGGACCACGACGAGGCCAGGCCAAGCCACGCTCGGTGCCCCCAAAGTCGTACACTTCCTTCAGCACACACACACATACACACACACACACACACGCACACACACGCACACATACAGCAGGACCATCTCCTCCAAACAAAACCTCTTCATCTGCAGCACAATGGAGGCTCTCTTGAAAGCCTATCACTTTCACTGGCACTGGGTCGAACGGTGACGGAGAGGAGGAGGAGGGAGAGGGGGGAGCGAGGGAGGGGGAGGAGGGAGAGAGTGAGGATGGGGACAGTGTCGAAAATTGGATCAGAGCCGAGTGTTGTCGTTTGGAGTTTTATCAGCGGAGCCTGACGCCCCGAAAGGTCATCTGACATAATGGCTGATGAATTTAAAAAACGCGCTGAGCAGGATTTTCATTTGCAATTTTCAATTTAGCCAGGCGGAGCCTCTCGCGGCAGCCCTCCCTGATAACCGTCTCAAGCCTGTCAGCGCTATCGCACCGCCTGTCACAAACATCAAGCAGCTGTTGCAACCAGAGAGGGACTTAAAGCGAGATACAGACAGAGAGAGAGAGAGAGAGAGAGACAGAGAGAGAGAGAGAGAGGTAAAGAGAGACAGACAGAGCAAGACGTCGATAGAGAGAGAAATAACAAATATATTAATTTAATGAAAAAATAAAGGGGCAGGATGTTGGCGTGGTCAGAAAGGTCAAGTCAAGAGTGTTTCGGTCACTGGTATCTCTGCAGCTGTTATAACATCCTCACCAATCCACCTTACACTCATATAAGTAGTGTTGAATTCTTTAAAAACTAAATTACTTTTAGAACAAATCTACTGTATGTCTTATTTTCTGGGGTTGTTTTTAAGTGACATACAAGCACTGTGGGGTGGAACAGTCGTACCCACAAAAGCACATATCAAATGTTATACTTTTTAATTCTAATACAAAGGCACTTGCATAAGTGGAAAGAATTGGATGTGAGGAGATGAAATAGACAAACAGAAATAAATGTGTCACAGCATTTTCATTTACATTCCTCCCATTGTTCTTAATTTGTTGTTTTATAGGCTTGTTTTGTCTGTGTGTGTTTTTTACTTCAGGTGAACGGTTTTAAACATCCAGTGAGCTCAGTTTAGTTGTTGGCTGAGCTTTAGTAACAAATGAAGCACTTTAAATGGCGTGAAAATAAAGCTTTTGTATTTGATTACAGGTTGAATCAAGAATATCCAAAGCTGTCATACTATCCGGCAAACATCAACTGAAATCATCCATACGTTAGTTATCCTAATAACATTTCACTGATGTGTTTGTACAACTGGCACTTTGAAATGTGTCTCCTGCAGCCTTAATAATAATAATATTCTTGTGGCGTATTGATGGAGCTAAAACAACAGCTGTGCCTTGAACCTGCTCTGGTGAGTGACAGACATGAGAATTTCCTGTCCGGATGTGTCGTACATTATCAGGCCCTATTGTGTTTTAATTATACACAGCTATATATAGCTAACTAAAACAAAACCTACTGCAGTTTATAGCTGAAATAATCACGTTTACATTATTTCACTCACTTCGCTGGCAGATCACAACATCCCAACTGGTGTTACTGAAAAGAAGGAAAATATTCTTCGAGAGCTTTTCTTCAAATTGCTTGACGAGGTCATCGCTTTAAACAATTTCAACCGGTATGGAAAACATATGGGAGAAAATACAAGTAGCCAAGGAGGACCAATGTCCATTCTTGAACAGGATATGATATATGACATATCCACCAGAGAGCTGCGCTCCCTGATTGCAAGGTTACTTCTGGTTCCTAGAGTCTCAAAAAGTAGGATGGGAGCCACAGCCTTTAGCTATCGAGCTCCTCTTCACCACACTTAAGAGTAGGCTTAAGACTTTTATTTTTGATAATGCTTATTGTTAGTGCCGGCTCAGGGTTGCCCTGGTCCAGCCCCTAGATATGCTGCTATAGGCCCAGACTGCCGGGGGACATCCTAGGATACACTGAGCTCCTCTCTCCTCTTCTCTCCCTCCTTCTGTATTAATTCATGTTCCATTAATGCCCATTACCAACTTTATCTTTGTGCTTTCTCGCCTCACAGGTTTCCATGGATCGTGGTTATATCTGGACCGTGGTCGTTCCTCCCGCCGTGGCCCTGCTGACACCCACTGCTACTATCATTATTATTATTATTAGTCACATTTATATTACAATTACAGATACCATTACTGCTTTTATTACCATTATTATTCTATTGTATCCACTGCTGCTGTCATTTTTAGAAGTCGTAATTTTTCCATCACTATTCTGCTCACTGCTCTCATTATGTGAATAATTTATGTCATATGCATTGAATGTGATGTAACTCTGTTATGTTGTTCATTCTGTACACATGACATCTATTGCACTTCTGTCCATCCGGAGGAGAGGGATCCTCCTCTGTTGCTCTCCCCGAGGTTTCTTCCTTTTTGTTCTCCCCGTTAAAGGTTTTCCTGAACCGATGTGAGGTCCGGGACAGAGGATGTCGTATGTGTACAGACTGTAAAGCCCTCTGAGGCAAATTTATGATTTGTGATTTTGAGCTATACTAAATTAATTGAATTGAAAATTGAATGACAGGTTGTTATAAAATTAAAAATAAATCCTCTAAAGTCTCTTCTATTTTACTGAAGTGCTTCCACAACACCTGAGGCCTAATCCGCATCTTTCTTTTGCAGTTAGTTTGCAAAAGAAAAAGGATCATCAGCATGAGCAGAGGCAGCCATCTTGAGTGAGAGGACAAAAAGAAACTGCAGAAACTTAAAGTTCATCATTGGGACATTCACTGAAAAAAGAGCAGGAAAATGAGTGTGAGAGACAAGTGTTGTGTCAAAAATATTACAGCAATGAGCAATCAGAGAAGACAAAGTCATGGTGGACAACTTGTGCCGTATTTAAGCAGATGTTTTAGTGTCGTCTACTTTGCACTCAACTAATTGTCCCTTGTCGTTCGAGGATGGCCCTTTTTCGAGTGCTTGAGTTGACCGTGATCTTCCCAGACATCGAGTTTGAATCCATTCAGACTACAGGATGAAATCGTGGCTCTTCCGTGGGCTTGCTGCGCAGAGCACCGGGGCCCGGAGCCAAGGTTTCCAAAGCAAACAGCCGCACATAGCTGCTCCCCATCACTGCCTATTCATCCCTCTACATCCCACCTGACAGAAAGAGAGAGAGAGACAGACACAGAGCAGCAGAGAGAGAGGAAGGCTCTTGGCAGCGAGTCCAGGCCTTGCTGGGTTGAGTTGAACAGCTGTGTCTAATAAATTGTCTCTCTCAAAAAAAAAAGGAAGAGGGACGATGAATGATGGAGAGATTTTGTTGAAAAGCTTAAATGACAGGGGCCAATTTCTCCTAACCATGAGGGAAAGGTACAATGAGTCTACTGATTGGTTGATACTCAGGTTTAAAAGCAGTCTGATTGGCTTGAAGACGATCCTCCTGTGTCTGTTTAGATCTATAGCATGTCTCAAGTCCTTTTCTCATGCACGTAGTAGCATGTAGTGCAAGGACTGCAGGATTTGGGGGTGAAAATGGAAACAATGCTGCTGCATCCAGGAAATCATGTGCAAAGACAAATTATTGTCAAATCTGCTGCAAGATACTGACACAACGTAGTGACGCTTTTGAGGATGGCTTGTTTTACGTCACAAATCCTGTTGCTGAAGAGATTGACATACTCACAGGGAAGTATATCAAACTGAGCTAAAGCAATGTAAATTGAAACAAAACGAAACAAAAACACAACAAAACCACTTGGGTGAGTCATGAGTTGTCTTAAAACATTTGTTACGTTCTTTAGGCTACGGATGTAAATTAAAACGAGCGTCTTGCGATGGGAACACACCAATCGCGAACATTTAATAAGTGAACATTTACTTTTGGTGTCGTACAGGATGCAACCAGAGGTCTTCTGGGTTAAAGTCCTGTGTTTGTTTGACCCGTCCACAAACCCAGCACTCTCCCTCTACAGAATATCATCACTATCACATGTGTGAAACGTAATCCGTGACAAAGTACGTTTCCCTCAAAACAGAATTGGCAATGCAGTTTAGTTGTATCGGAACGTACTTTTTAGGAGACAGGGCTGAGCACAAACACACAATCAATCATGTTGATTACAAATACATAGTTGTCATTGTTACTGATGGAGTTGTGGGATTGAAATTGCATTCCCAAACAGGAGGGAGTCACAGGAAACAGTGCATACTGGATGTGATGTGGAAGACAGAAGGCATGCACACATTTTGCGTAATAACCTAACCTAATAATGAACCCGTAATAACCTGATTAATGCCCCCAGTGGCTGATCTATATGTGATTAAGAACACAGTTGTGTTGAATTTTATGAATGAATCCACTGTTAGCTGTTGACAGAGATGTATTTAGTCTTATTTACTTACATTTTGGATTTAATTATTTTGGCTACAAGGACACTACGGTAATGAGTTTTCCTTTTAACCCTGGTCACTGCTGTCTGAGTGATCATTTACAAGTCTGAGGTCTTTGTTGTTTGTTTGTATTAACCCTTTACCCAAATCACAGAAACTAAGTTTCTCATGCACATGCCGTTAAATAAATGCAGTTGCTGCTGAAACCCAGCAGCGTTCAGGTTGTTTAAGGTTGATGAGAACACAGTCACACCCTGCAGCCTCCGGGTCAATGTGAGGAGGTCAACTTTATTATACAGCTGACACATTTCTCAGTGCTCCAGCATTTATTTCAGAGTGGAAAATAAAGGAGAACCGAGTTACCTGCTGAACTCGTGCAGGGGAATCAAGCTGCAGAACAGGACTGGATAGCATAATGATACTTACATATACAGTATATATATACTGTATATATATATATATATACATTTCCTATGGAGGCATGAGGTATTGCTCAACTATTATGAGCAAATATCCAAAGTAAGCCTCAGCATAAAGCACCTTCTGAAATCAAACATGTTTTACCTTTTCAGGTGGATAAACTGAGGAACAACCTAAAACAAAGTGTGAATAAGAGCAGTTTTATTTTAAGGCACAACAGGAGGGAGGACCAGGAAAGAGAGCGAGAACGGCACAGTGGCCTTGAGAATGTGGATCCTTGCTTCCCAACACCTTTGTTTGTCTCAGAGTGCCTCAAGAGAGCCCTGCACGTGTGTGTGTGTGTGTGTGTGTGTGTGTGTGTGTGTGTGTGTGTGTGTGTGTGTGTGTGGAGGATGAGGGGTGAGGGACAGGGGGGGATGCTGGGCTGTGTGACAGAGTCTCTCTCTGCATTAATTGCTTAAATTGAAGCGCTGCCACGTCTCTGTGAGAGACGCTTTGATATGATAATGGCAGCCTTCTCAGCACAGGAGAGGCCTGCTTTGTGTGTGTGTGTGTGTGTGTGTGTGTGTGTGTGTGTGTGTGAGTGGATGGTAATTTGGTGGCATGCACCTGCCAGCACGCCACTGTCTCCTGTCGCCATCAACACGGCCAGGGAGACAGGCAGAGACAGACAAACAGACTCGGAGAGAGAGAGAGAGAGAGAGAGAGAGAGAGAGAGAGAGAGAGAGAGAGAGAGAGAGAGAGAGAGAGAGAGAGAAGGCTCAGTCATGTTGATCAGGTTTGGGTGAAGATGATGCTCAGGATGGAAACGATGGTGCTGAAGATGAGAGGTAGGATGAAGTGACCCCTCCCTGTGTAGTCCC
The DNA here is from genome assembly GCA_016806645.1 of Ophiodon elongatus. Taxonomy (NCBI): domain Eukaryota; kingdom Metazoa; phylum Chordata; class Actinopteri; order Perciformes; family Hexagrammidae; genus Ophiodon; species Ophiodon elongatus. The sequence goes on along the minus strand of JACSYO010000215.1, from coordinate 1,151,777 downwards.
ATGATACCTATGTAAACTAGTTGTTTTTTTGAGAAGGTTTTTAAGGACAGAATGCAGCTCAAAGACACCTTCAACTGCAAGTCAAAGTGTCGGCCGTCACATAATTTTAAAACATCTTGTTTCGTCTCGTTCACCTGGCTTCTTCGACTCACATAGTGATGTTCAAAGAGTTAAAAACTGTCATCACTGATTTGTAACTCATCCCTCAACAGACCCAACATAGCAGTAGCGAGCTGATTCAGGGGGCTTGTGATGCCTGTGAACAGCCTAATAATAACCATGTTGCACATTAAAACCATTACCACAACAGCTCACAATGTTCCTGGAAACAATGCAACATGGGAAGGTATCGATCTGTGCCTCAAAATGGTAAAGATGTCATTTCTTGCACTAGATTACAAAACACATTCATCCGTGTGTTTATTGGATACAATCCCAAGGCCTCCTGTATGAAGCTGCAATAACATAAAACTATGACCAGTAATCAAAAATATGTATGAACTATCCATACATCATCAGCAACCACTTTGTCGAGCTGCTGTTCAAGGACTGAAAAGCTCAGTGTATTAAGATTACACTTTAAATCTAATTAACACTGATTAAAATAGAATAAACCTCATAGTCTATTATGGTTTATGCTCTAAATCAAGTTGTTCCTGACTTTTTCCTTTCTTCACTACTGGCTTCTTCTTCTTCTTCTTCTTTTTCTTCTTCTTTAATTTCCAGTCATTTCAGTTTACTTTGTCATTCCCACAGTTACTGACCCAGTCCTCCCCTAACTAGTTAACGGCAGCCCTGCTTCATCATGCGTCATGGTTACCGGTGAACCAATCAACTGTCACTTCCTCTGATGATGTCATAGGTCAGCGGGGCTGCCATTAAAACACAGAGGAATCACCATGGTAACACTGAATGTCCTGCCATGGTGGTGGTCGTGGTAGTTGTGTGAGAAGGTTTACTGGAAGGGAAGTGTGTGTGTGTGTGTGTGTGCGTGTGTGTGTGTGTTATTCAACGGTGTTTGGGACACAGAGTTGAGTCAGCCATTACCCAGAAGCCACTGCAGCTTCAGGGGGAGAAAGGAAGCACTGTATCCCATGAAGGTCTGACACATACACATGTACGCACACACACACATACAGACCTCCTGGTTTCTTGCTAAGCCAGCTGACCTTTACTCAGGCCACCCACAGCTGACCCGTCCTCCACCATGTGACAAGGTGGGAGGCCAAAACTACCACAATGTCCCATCACTCCACACAAACACATACACACTCACACCGAAACCCCAACTTCACCCCTTATTGATTGACAGCTATTTCCGATAGTGAGACCAGGCACCTGGTGAGCTTAGCTTATGGCTGTGATTTGGTTTTAAAAGAACATATAGTACAACAAAAAAACAGTGTCATAACATTTATAATGTGCCTTAAACATCTCTACAGTGCCTGAAACTATGTATCGAGCCCTAATAAGATGGTGGTGTCCATCGCAACACAGCACGTTAGTGATGGCACAACATGTTGATCTTTCAGAAGTCCAAAATTTAAATTGACCTTTGATCATTGGTTATTGTATCAAATGTTTATCAGGGAAGAAATAAGTAAGCGTGTAACGAATATAAATGTAATATCTGTTGACAACATTAGTTCTCCGAGGTCGAGGCTATGGATTCAATCCAACACTTTATCATCGCAGACGTTTTGCTATTAACATTTAAACACATTATGACACCCTGTCACAAAAGCCAAACACATAATTGCTTATCGTCTCACTTCAAGGTCCATTAAGCAGCTGTGGATCATATCCTCATTATCTGCCCCGTTGTCATGGAATTGTTCATATTTATCTTTCTGACCACTTTAAGGACTTTGCATTCAAAGGAGGAGACGAGGGAAACTTTGGGATCCACCCAAGTGCTCTTGAGCCACAACGCAGTGACAGTTTCATAGACTGTGGAGCAGAGGACGTGTGAGTCAGAAAATCTGTTTTTTCTACAAACGCTGGTGCTAACTGGCCTGTCACACTCTATTAATAGATGTTGTGTCCCGATGAGTTGCTCCTCTTGTTCATACTGTATGTGTGTGTGTGTGTGTGTGTGTGTGTGTGTCTTTAGTGTGTGTGTGTGTGTGTGTGTGTGTGTCTTTAGTGAGTGTGTGTGTGTGTGTGTGTGTGTGTATGTGTGTGTGTGTGTTCATCTTTCCCCTGCTGCCAAAGGCCCCATTCCCATCCCTTGATCTGGAACAATGTGCTTCAGTCAGAAAGAGAGACAGAGCCGCCTTAGAAACTGCCCCCCACCCCTCTCTCCCCCCACCCCCCTCTGCCCCCACCCCAACACACACAACCCACTTTCAACCCACTCAAAAAAACAGCTGAGTATCACTCCTGCATCCAAACATCAATAAACCTTAACTTGAATATAAGATCCCAGCTTGTCATTCACTAAATGCAGCATTACAACAAGAGTTTCAGTCAGAGTACAAACACATTTTCACAAACAGGGCCCCGTCCCATGAATAATAAGTGTCCAACTATGCCAGAGGTCACATCCACGCTCCACTCCCCACAGCTTTCCCAACCGACCCCCTCATTAGGGAAATGTTTGTCCCAGTTGGGAGGGTGGGACGGGTGAGAAACAGCGAAGAAAAAAAAAAAAAACAGGGAGGGAGGGGGCGGCGCTGAAGAAAGTTAGGATGTCTGAGAGACTTCAGTGACTAATTGCAGGCGACTACTTTGTTGCCAAATTTTGTCGCTTAAAGATTTCACAAAAGGCCGCGCAGACTTTCAAGTAGTGAGAGAAATTCTCATGAAAATGCGAGTCTCCTCCAATTTAAAACTATTATTGCCGTTAAAAAGCCTCATTTCTGTGGGAGACCATGTTTGTGCTCAGTCATATTCACCACAACACACAGCCACGCACACAGCCACGCACACACACACACACACACAAACTGACTGATTCAGCAGTTTGCACTGTGTCCACTAAATTGGGCACGTTTGCTAAAAAAAAAAAAAAAACGCTCTACCTTTCAGAAGACGGCAGAGCAGCAAATGCAGGAAATGAAAACATGCACTTGAAAAGAGAAGAGCTTGTATGGATGTGCCAAATATTTGCATTTAGCAATCATTGCATTGGGGACAGTAGAAGTTTCAGTGGTTTGTTGATGTTATGAAATAGAAATGCGGGTCAGCAAATGTTCTTCTCAGAGGAAAGAAAGAAAAAAATGAAAGAAAGACACAGTCTACATTGTCCTTTCATACTTGTAAACTTGCAGCTCTTTAGTTGCAATAGAACATTGTTGTCTCTCATTTTAAATCCATATTTTTAATCATAATTACAATAAAGTACTCCATGCTGACTGAGTCTGAGTACGGGTCACTTCCTGAATGAGCCAAGGAACTCACAATGTTCTGATCCAATATCAATCCATCTTCTGCATTTTGTTTGGACAGTAAACATTTTAGTGTCTCTTTGTCATTCATGACAATGCTTAAGGAATATAATCTACAAGCATTGATAAGAACGTTGCATATGTATTACGATAAATGTACAGTACCTGACGGATTCAAGTGTCTTGGCCTTGCCGGACCTTGGCTGAGCGGGTTTGGCCCAGGTTGGTTCTACTTCTAGTCAATTCATTGACTAGAAGTAGAACAAACAGAAACCTAACCAGCAAGAATTATGATAATCTGTAAATCATCTAATTATCATTTTTACATTTTAATATTCACTGCTGAGTTAACATTTTGGCCCCAAATGTGAATATTTGCTACCTGTCCTCTCTTCTGTGATAGTAAACTCAATATCTTTTTTTTTTTGCACTATTGGTCAGAGAAAAACAAGCAATCCGAAGACATTTTTCACAATTTCCTTGCAGTTTATAGACCAAACAATTACCAAAACAATAATCTGATTAATCAATAATAATAATAAAAATAAATGTTGTTTGCAGCCTTTAACTCCAGGTGTTACAATGAATGGTTGAATGACTAACAACCCTGATATGAGTGATGAAGATGTACAGGAAGATAGCTTTATCTCTAGTGGAGACACACACACACACACACACACACACACACACACACACACACACACACACACACACACACACACACACACACACACACCAACACTCTCTCCTCTGTTAGTGGCTGCTGCTTCCACTGAATGAATGAAAGCCTCTGTTCTCTCTGGCTCTCGGCCCTCTTCATGCCCCGCTGCTGACTGGCAGATTGGAAGTAACAAATTGCTGCGTCCTCAGAATGATAATTAGCAAAGCCATGAAGGCGGTTTTGTTTAAAGGGAGCATAATGTGAGCCAAACTTTCTGGTCTTTCTGGTCACCTGACTGACTTCTGATACCCTGAAACTTTACAAGCACCACAGGATTCAAACTTTTTGAGTTTAGTTATGATTCCAAATGCAGTTATTTTTCACCACTGTCCCAGAGCCTCCTATAAGTCACCAACATAATAAAGCTAATTCTGAGCCGCGGTGCAAAGGTGCAGGATTGTTTTAAGTCCAGAAAAACCTTCCATTGATGTCTCTGAGAGAAATCTCCACGGCACACATAGATATTATCTTAGGTGTGATGAAAACAGAACTTGGTGGCCTTTTAATAATCAAGTCTGTACAGTGAAGAGAGAGTCTCCTCCCCTCGCTCTGCTGCCTTTAGCACAGCTCCAGCATCTCCATCAACAAGTCAATAGAGGCTCTGGCTCGCCGAGACATTAGCTAGGAAGCTATGGAGGTGAGCAGGGCTTATTATAAGCCTCTTAGTGATTCTGCAGGAGGTGAAGAAATGGTCTCTGTTAAGGGAATCAATCCCAGGGTAATTACCTAGCCACACTGCAGGCTGCTGAGGAGGACGAGGACCCGGCTGAGGTTGCGAAGGCTAGTGAGCTCCAGTTCAATAAGAGCCTTTTAGGAGTGCCCATTGTCTCAGACTTAAGAGAGGGGAGCAGACTGATAATGATAATGATGATGATGATAAATACACAGCTAGTAATCAAGTGGTGTTTGACTGGCACAAGTGCACAGCAGGGCTCATCAGAGTTTAGCTGCACATGGGCGGCCGATCCATAATCCATCCATCTTGGAGGCTCGCTTACGCGGGGTCACTATCCCAGCATGCACTGGGAGAGTGGAAAGGGAAACACCGTGGACAGATCTCCAGGCAAACACAAGGACAGAACAGGTAGACGCATCACGCTGCATCCCAGTTCTTCCCCTCCAGCCTCGACCTTTGCTTCCCTCGTGAAGTAAAACATCATGGTGTCCAAAATCATTACTGCTCTCTCAATGGTGACACTTTAGTCTTCCTTCTGAGAGTTTACAGCATCAGCTACCATAACACATTGCAGAAAGCTCAAGAAAAATACAGACAATAGAGGGCATTTCACTGCATGAAACAAAAGAAAAATATTTTGAAAGATTAAGGTTCTCCGTTCCTTCATTTCAACATGGAACATGGTTTCTATTCGGCTTCTGATGCAAAAATCTGAGTTATTGCTCCATTACCCCAAAACTGTGTCATTCCAAAATGAAGGGAAAAAGGTTGTGGAACATTTTGACAAGGATTTCAACTGATGGTAATAAATATTTTCAGAATTCTGGTCAGACCCTGACATTCTTCCTCTGAGTGGAGAGAGATGTTACCGTCTGGATTCTGACGGAGTACAACCAAGACAGCTTTAGCTTTTGTTTTTACGTATTTATATTGGATGTTGGATGCACTTTATTATAGGTTATCAAGACAGGATTTACTGTTCGCTATTGATCATTATCAAGATATATAATTAATAATAATATAAATGTTTGATTTAGCGTTTTAAGTTATTTAGGTCAAACTCCTAAATAAACCAGAATGTTGATTATAGTTTATTGTATTCAATGATTTATTATCAGAACAGGTCAGGTCATTGAGAGTTTGTTACATACAGTATATATTCGACAGTTCTAGTCGGCCATCTCACTGCTACACCCTACATGTGTATGTGCACCACAAACGTCAGCAAGAACTGGACTAAAATGAAGGAACAAATGGAATATCTGCACAGTACTTGACCATATGCACAAATATAAATCATTGTAAAAAAGGTAATTATTACCAAACAGTAGAGGTCAGTAATACGCTAGTGCAGCCTATTCTGCTGAATCCCAAAAAGAAGACGACGTCTGCAGGCCGAACCGGCTAATTTTAAAAGATTAGCCCTTTGCTGGCTTAGTGCGGCTCTTCTAGACTTTCCAAATGTTATCAGACAGAACTGATCAAAGTCTGATTATGGAACTAGTCATTTCGCAGCAGAGGTTGCGATTCCGTTTTAAAGGCGCAACAGTAATAACAAAGTAGGCTACGGAAAAGCTGAGTGAGAAATACCTTGTTGAAAATAAATCTCAATAATAATAAAATAGTTGGTGTGGATTTCATATAGTTTTATGGCCCAGTTACATTCTATTATGTATTATGTATCGTATATTTAAGTCTGTATCGGGACAACAAAGTTAAGCTGACATTGAAGTACAAACCCAGGTATTTTGGACTGTTGAAGAGATTAAAGGTTGTTGATTCAACAGCCAGTTAAATTAAACTTAATCTAGGCAAGCACACCTAATAACAACTATTCGGTAAACTAAGTGCTTCTGTATCTTCTCCGGTCAGACCCCCAACAACAATTATTTTGACTTCTTCTGCTTTTGTGAGGGTGGAAGATGTCTCCAGCAAGCTCAGACTCTGCCCCCAAGAGGTAAAGCCACACAACGGCAGCCTACAAAGGAGATATTTTGGATTGATGAACAGATTAAAAGGTTGTTGGTTATGACCAGTACGACTGAATTTAATCCCAGCAAGTGTATGTGCAGCACCAACCTTGAGGCTATTGACAATGAGCAATGTACTCTGTAGTGAATGCTCAGAAATAGATTGAAATACCTCACTATGGCTGTATTTGCCCTTCAATCAATAATATCATGGAAATATATAACATATCGCTATCTTTATTCATATCTTTACTCTTTATATCTACATACATTTTATGTGATATTCCTGTTGACTAAATAGCCAAACGGGCAGACGGACAGGCAGGGAGACAGATTGGTTAGCAGACAGATACAAAGAAAGTAATACAGACAGGCAGACAGAAAGACAAGCACATAGCTGAAGCCTTGCTACTCTGACACCTGGGAAGCTATTTGCAACAATGCACACAGAAGGAGGATATGAAAAAAAGGTAAAAGAGAGAAACTAGATAAAGTAAAAGCACTCTTTCATATGAAATCAAGAGTTTAGGGGGCAGAGTTCAGCCATAAGTGGCGCTGCTACAACACGGCGCAGAGAAAAATTAATTTCACATTCTTTAATTTTCAGAATAAAATGGCCAGCCATTTCAGGTCGAATAATTGTTTGAACCAATGATTTTATCATTAATCCGACAGCGGCCCACGAGAGCTGGGGGTCACACCGGAGGTTGATTAGGTACGAGGCTGCACAAAGAGCCCTCCAGTCGATGCCATTGAAAAGGAGCAAGTCATTTAGATTGTGAATTGGTCCCGGAGCTGCGAGGCTCGCTCCATTACAGGCCATTTTCAATTTCAGCCTCACAATAAACATCAAGCCGGGCCAAGGAAATTACAGCATCTTGGAGATGTAGCCGAACAGATAGGTGGGGTACGGACAAGATGACATGACTGGGGGGAGAGGAGGGGCGGGTAATGGCAAGGGCTGGAGAGAGAGAAAAAGCAGAGATTATCCAAAGTGGAAAGCTGGAGGTGTGAAAGAGAAAGAAATTCCAACCTCTCTGACTCTGACAGAGTTTTACATACAGCGTGTTCCCGTACTCAAAATACCAATGTATATACTTATATCGCTAAGGAAAGTTTGTCTGAATCAAAATTAATGCGAGAGCTTTTCCGCTTTATGACTTTGTTGTCCTTGAATGAATATTCTGTCGATCGGATTAGAAAATGATGAACGATGGACGTGCAAAAAACAAAGACAATCAATAACTATTCAGTTTGCCTCATAGATATCACCGAGTGTACACATTTAATTAATATTAGACTTCAGAGAACAAAATGTAACACGCAGCGAACAAAGAAATACATTTACTATGCCAACCAAGGATTTACCATCATTTCTTTTAATCTTGCACTTTTCAATTACACGCAGGCAAAGTACGAACAAGTAACTATTTGTCCATCTTACTGTCAGACACACAAGTGTGCAATCTCGAAGCACGCATATGTTGGTCCTGAATAATTTTCAGCATCATGAATGGAACTGCAAATGCAGGTTGTTTACACCCCAAATATTTGTATAGACCATTCAGTACAAGTCTAATTAAATTAGTTTCATTGGTGCCTCAAATCAATGGATATAATTTCATTGCTTTTTGTGTTCTTGTATATTTATGGCATATACAAATCCATATGAGACTGAAATGAATGGGAAAAAGCCTAATTTAACTTAATTTCACTGTGTTATAAAAAGACCTATCAACGTTTTTTTTCACTTGCTTTCTTATTTTCTTCCCATACAGTGAAGAAGGTTACATATATGAGGGTGGTTCTCTGATTGAAGAGACATATTCTGTATCTGCCCATTGTGACACAGATAATTACTTCCAATAGGGAAATTCAACTGATCTTCATTGACGCCATTTGGATGGAAAGGCTCTCAAAGTGGCCTCAAATGTTCACATGGACTCTTTACTCAGAGAACCACAAAATCATATTTAACGAATGAACTGGGACCCTTCAAGATACACCACCAGAATACAGGGGACACGTTTGAATACAATGGCACCGCCACCCATGTCACAAATAAAAATACAACAGGCATGTACTCCAAAGGAAACCTGTATGTGAGTACAAGCAGAGCTACCGTCAACTTCTTTCAAATGTACACAATATATAAGATTCCAGTGTTTGCAAGCATGGGGCGCTCCTTTCGCTTCTGGAGGGCCACCTTTCTGCTGGATTTGTGACAACATACACATTACACAAATTCCAAAAATCGATGACGCCATGTTTTTATCTTTAACCAGGGCTTAGTCTATATTGAGATTTTCTTCACAATCAGAAACTACACTTAAGGAGAACTTCACGTATGTAATAAGAAGATTACAACTCTGACGCCTTTGACGGCAGCTTCTCGTGCTTAACTGTTTCAGTACTTAGTGATATGACCACCAACACGTCGTCAAAACACAATGACACATAGGAAGTCTTAATGCATGTAAGCTAGGAGGAATTCACCCCAAGATGAAAATTCAGTCAATATCTGAATATCAGTCTGAAATTATTTCCATTTAAACCTAATCCGAGCAATTTCTGGACAAATACTAAATACTGACAGCAGTTTCTATTATGAAGCACTAGGAAACTGTAACTACTTTTCTTGTCTAATATGGCGACAAAACCAAGGAAAAGGTTGATTTCAACTGACGTTTTGGGAGCAAACAAAGCTACAAATTAAAGATCAGATTGTACCTCAAAAATAATTCTTGACATTGCTCAAGGGTACCTTCAATATTTTTGAATTTGTGTGAAAATAAAAGAGGCAATTTCAGTGGAGCTCCACACAAGGCCATAAGAATCCAAAAGAGTAACAGCTAAACAAAAACCAAAGCAATAAAAAAAAAAATTCTTCTCTCTGGTGGTATTAAGAACATTAAGCACCGGCGTTTTCTCTCCATCTGTGGCAGAAAATCAATGGTCGCGGCCCGCGGGGACAGCCGAAGGCTAATTTTACCCTGCATTTTCTCTGGCGGCTAATCCCGCGGCCAGGAGCTAAACCAGGGAGAGCAAGATGAGGAAGAGGAGCAGAGAAGAAAAGGAAAAGAGATCTCTCTCCCTAAATGAATATTATCAGCATGAAAACAAAGTGACTACCTGAACAAAGTCTATTTTACAGAACCACTTCAATAGATTTCACCCCTCTCTCTCTCTTTCCCTGTGGAATGACTGTGGGTATATACCTATACACACACTAGAAATATCACCTACCCCCACCCACTCAGAAAAAAAAGCACATACACACAGTACATATAGGGGGGAGATACATGCAGACAGCTGTAATAGGGGAAAACTAGATCAAGGAGCTCTCTGACAAAAGCAATTTTAAGACTAAAGAGAAAGTTTCTGATGTTTCCACATGCAGATTCACCCCTTTGATATGTGTGTTTCCTAGAAGGCAGCTGAACAGGCAGTGGAAAGCCTGCTTACATTAGCCCCATCGATGTGTGTCTTCTGTTTGCTTTCTTACCTTTAGGTAAAGGGCATTAAACATGACAAATGGGGAGAAGTGATGACTCCTGACGGGGTACTGGTTGTGCAAAGACACGACAGACTGTTCTAATAAGTTAGTGCAGTCTAAATAAACTTTAAGCACTTTAAGTCCAGTCGTTTTAAATAGGTCAAAGAAATACAAAACTGCAGCCAGAAAATAGTTTTTAGAGTCCGCAGTGACCCCTTAGAATATGTACTGTATGTGAATATTACGCAAAATGACATTGTAACTGTTTGTGCATCCTTTGGTCTTGAATCTGTAAATGGTATACTGAAGTCAAACAAAGGAACTGCAATGCATCGTGGGAGAGGATATGCAACAGTGGGTGGCTACAACACACCGAAGCTTAGCTTACGTACTCCTAGAGATGAAACTAGAAGACATTACTGTTTGTTGAAAAGGCTGCCAACATCACATTCACATTTTGTATTCAACCAAAATGTAAAAACATGTATTTTTGTGATTTCAGGGCATTTTTGTTTTTCACATAGCTTTAATTCAGGCTGTCATGCAAATGTAATATGTGCATAAAAAACATACTCCCATATTTGACTCTGTCAAAAACAGAATCTTGCATGCTCCTGTGTGCTGGCGTGTGTGTGTGTGTGTGTGTGTGTGAGTGTGTGTGTACCAGCCCTGCCTTGCACACAAAGAGAGAGAGAGAGAGAGAGAGAGAGAGAGAGAGAGAGAGAGAGAGAGAGAGAGAGAGAGAAAGAGAGAGAGAGAGGAGGGGTGCTGTTTTAGTCATTAAGGAAATGAAGTGAGGGGTGAAATCTACTGAGGGAGATAGATTTCTATAGAGTCATGGTACATGCTCTATCACAGCAGGCGTAACACACACACATGCGCACACACACACCTTAATCAAATCTTTCTGCTCTGCTACTGATCCACTCTGCACCATTGCATGGGAACAACACACTCAACTAGGAGTCTGTGTGTGCGTGTGTGTGTGTGTGTGCGTGTGTGTGTGTGTGTGTGATGTTGTGTTTATATGCTTGATGTTGATAAACATATGTTTATGTACAGTATTGTAGACAAGTGCACAGCTCCGGTGAGACACTAGAGAATGATGCACACACTTGTTTTCCACATTTTCATCAAATAGTTTTAGCCAGAATTACCACATGAAAGCTTGGCGGTTGATGTGACCAAAAATCTATCTAATAATAAATAAATAAAAATAAAGCAGGCCATCACAAGTGAAACTGTAATTACTTGTCTGGTCTCAGTCACTTTGCCCTGATGAAGAAATCTGCTGTCAAATGTTATGAAACGAAAAGATTTTGCTTTCAGTTACACAACATGACAAATCACAATTATATGAATTCTGCTTAACTGCAGCCAAAAATATCCTTACCACAAGATGGAGACCCCCCACATACTCAATCCATCAATCAATGGGTATATTCCATTCATAATGCATTAGTCTTCGAACTAATAATTGCATCTGTAAGCATAATAAAAGCAAAACATTAAGAGCTGCTGATCTGGTGATATCCTCTAAGTAAAATATGATTGAAGCTATATGTATATTTTGACATGTGGAAGGGCGAGTATGAAGTGGTAGACACCTAGCTTAGTGTGCATGTGAATATATAGATAGATAGATACATACATACATACATACATAGATACATACATACATACATTATTAATCCCGCAAGGGGAAATTATTTCACTACAGCAGCTTTTTTACAAACAGATGATTGCAAACAAAAAACTTGACTTATATTTGTGAAATGGCAGGAGGGGTGTGGTGGTGGGAGGTTGAGTGGGTGTAATATTTGTATATCTGTATGTTCATGCAATCTTGTGAGGATGGCGTGAAAAAGTTATAAAAAGTTGGTCACAAAAAAAAAAAACCCACATGAATTCACAACTTTGTGAGGCTTGCAACCTGTCAAAGCTGCGAGGTTCAGCCCGTATGACGACTGTACTATTTGTCTACAGCGACCACCCAGATGTGCTGAACCTCAGCCAGCCTCACAGCAGATATTCTTATTTATGGGCATCTGAAACCCCTGGCTGCTTCACCCACTCTTTAATAGACGGATGATACAGAGGGGGAGTGAAAGAGAGAGGTAAAGGGTGGGGTAAATGGGATGAGGGAAATAGACAAAAAGAGAGGAAGAGGGGAGGGTAGAGAGGGATGAATGGAAGGGGAGAGAGGGGGAGATGGGATGAGAGAGAAAAGAGAAAAGGAGGGTAGACACCTCTTCCACATCACTGCCTTCAATTTAACACAGGTGGTAAAGTTAGAAGATAACACTGATAGTTTCGCCAAGGCTCCGCATGAGGAATGATACACAACAGACACAGACACACACACAGATTTCTACCTCCTCCGGTATGAAATGAGGGGGGCAGGAGCTGAGATGGAGGGAGAAACGCTGGAACCCAAGGACACAAAAGAGAAAGGAGATAAAAAAAAGAGGAGAGGCTGCAGAGAGAAAAACCATCACAGTCTGCCTATTCCTCTGTGTGTGCGCTTGTCAATTACACAGAGCTGAGATAGTTTATTAACCTCTCAGGCCTGCAGGTCATCCTAGTACCACAGGTTAGGACCTGCAGGTAATTGATGAAGTACACAGTGTCACGCCAACCCCATCTCCACACCACTGTAGCACACGGACACCCCCCCCCCCCCTCCCTCCCTCTCCCCCTTTAAATACACAAGTGTAGCTTATTTAGAAGACTTCCACTGACTGTGAAGGCCTGCAGGTCTACAACACCCAGATAACCTCGTCTCAGAAAAATGTGCCTGTTCTCCAGCGGCATAACGGAAATGTACCGTTTTAAAGAAGAAGTTAAAAGAAAGGCCCTCTCTCCCCATTGCATGCTATAACTGCTGAAGACAGTACCAGCACCCTCCAGTTCAGATCAATCAATTCCACTGTATTCGTTGGTGACATTCGCAAAAAACAGTATCACCTGTAAAACTGAATGGTAAGAAGTCTTATTTAATATGCAGTTTTACTGGGAAAGTACCTTGATTTATGAAACAAACATTCAATAAGTTGATTGGCAGAGAAATACATATATATAGCTATATATATATATATATATATTGCTAACTGATTAAATTTTTAGGGCATCTATAAGCAAAAATGCCAACAATTCATGGGTTTCAGCTTCTAAATTTAATGTTATAAGCTGAATATCTTGTGTTTGTTGGTCGGACATCACCTTACTTCTTTAGGAAATTAATGGAGATAATATTTAACAGAAAAATCGATGATGAAAATAATAGTTAGTTGTATGAACAAAATATTCAACAACTAAAGTAAAATTCTATGGGTTAATACTGGTGATGTAGTATAACTCAAAGCTAAAGAGTTAGCATAGCACACGAGCACATGAATCAGTCAACTTCCCTGAGACTCGATAAGTCCTCATACCAGCATTAAATGACAAATTGGCGGTATCTCGTAAAATGACCCATATGATGGATAAACAACTATCCAATGTGTTACATTTCGGCAATAAAACTACTTGGATGAGGTCTGGTAACAATCTTGGTCACAGTTGATTCTACAGGAAATGTTTAAAAGAAACCAGAGGTTTGTTGACTCAACCATCTACCTGTGATGTGTTTTAGAGGACAGCAATTACTCCTGCTGGCAAGAGGTTGCTTGTCATGAACATGTGAAGTGTTTGAAGAAATGATCAGTGCTGTCTTCAAAAACTTCAAAAACTTGGGTGTATTCTTTGTTTGTTTTATCATTCTGGATTGTGGCTGTGTGCTAACACGACTGTTTAACTGTAAAACTAAAGGTTGCCATTGTAAGCCGCCTCCAGTTCCTCTCTTATTGTGTTGTTAAATTAATCTCCTGTCCTTAAGAGAGGAAGTTCTGAGTAACAATAATATGGCAGAGCTGCGGCGTTCCACCAATACTTAAGAGAAATAAAGTAAATAGGAGCGATGGTGTCTGGCAGGTAAGGCTGTCCTCCTCCAAGACAATCAACGCTTCCCTCATCCTCATTAGCAATAAATCAAAGACTCTGAAGAGACGAAAGACAAAACACTGTGACTGTCACAATATCCCTCTTTTGTTTGAGGCCACTGCGATGTCGGTTGAGGTGCGATCAAAGCAGCTTAATGATGAGCACAGGCAGATAAATGAGGGACGGCTCCAACCTTAATGAGTGACAGGAAACGAAGAATAACGACTCTCTTGTGGATATATTCAGTACATTCATATTTGCTGCCGTTGTGTATCGTTGAGCTACAAAAGAGCGGGTTTTTTTTTTTGTGTGTGTGAGTGCGTTTGAGTGTGAATGGAGGTAATGGGCAGTACAGCTGGCCTGCGCTCAGCTTAAATGCTGCCTGATTGTTTCAGCTCATCCTGAGTTTGATGATGGGAGACGGTGTTGTTGTTCGAACAAATACATACGGCGCAGCAAGCGCACATCTGTGGGGCGCTAACAGGTGTGGAAGAGACAAGAGGGGAGATGGTGTGGGAGAGAGAGAGAGAGAGAGAGAGAGAGAGAGAGAGAGAGAGAGAGAAAGAGAGAAGAGTAGTGAGTTTTGGAAACCATCCCAGCGCCAAGTAGAAGCCAAATTAAAAGGAAAATCGAAGCCCTTTTACCTGTATCACTTGAAGATAATAGCACTTTTAGTATGAGAGAGAGAGAGAGAGAGAGAGAGAGAGAGAGAGAGAGAGAGAGAGAGAGAGAGAGAGAGAGAGAGAGAGAGAGAGAGAAGTCTGAATCCATATTATATCAGCTGTGTTTAGATCAGCTAAATATGGGCAGATTCAGTTTTGAGGAGATCAGATCATCAGAGCTGGATGAGCAGATGTCTGCATGTGGGGGAAACACACAAGATATGTTGGTAATGTTTACTGTGTGAGTCACACAGTTTACCCCAGTAAAAGTACACCACATTGCTAAATGTAAGTGGACAGTGGACAGTGGACACTCAAACAATACATCAATTTCTGCTTGTCGAGCGTCTCATTCCAAAACGACGGGCATTCATTTGCTTCCCTAGCAGCCTCCACTCTTTTGGTTTCTGGCTTTCCACAACATTTTGGGACCTGACTGCAGAGATTTGCTCCCATTCAGGAGTGAGGTCGGGCACTGATGTAGGGCAATAAGGCCCGGCTCACAGTCGGGGCTCCAGTTCATCCCAAAGGTGATGGATGGGGTTAACGTCAGCACTCTGTGCAGCCCAGTGATGTTCTTTTCTTTGAACAAACACAGAAAAGAATATCCTTATGGACCTTGGAATTTTGAAGCTTAATGAATTCTCTTAATTGGAACCAAAGAGGCTAACTCATGAGGACCAGCCCCGGACCAAACCCACACCATATAGTAGCTGTATGGCATATATTGTTGAGCACAAAGTCCCATAGATTCTGTCTTTAGGCACTGTTCTGCCATACAGTCTCCTTTTATCATGCCTTTTTTTTTTGTCATTGTCATCAAGGTCATAGTTAGTAGTGGTGTTGGTACTACTCGAGTGCATAATATTGAGAGGTGTTTCTAATATTCGACTGCCCTCAGGACAGAAAAATAGTAACATGTCTCGATATAATATTTAATTAGACCCTAAATTTGTTTTTGAGAAACCCAAATATGCCAAGCAGCTACTAAAAGACTAGTTAGTCAGAGAAAACCAAAATATGATGATTAAGTTGTAATGATGAGGAGGATCAGCCATGTTTTGGTTGACACTCATCTTCCACTACCCATTATAAGATGCACAGATCCACCAGAATGTGTTAGACTGTTCAGGACATAAACCAAAGAGTAGTCATCCTTTACTTTTCCGATAATTCAATCAGTTAAAAAATGACTGACTCTGAGAGGGGACGATGGTAGTCAGAGACACTGACAGCAGACACCTTCATAATGTTACTTGGAGATGAATAACCAAGGTTCCCAGAACCATGTGAACATCCTGGATAGAATCCAAACCAGGACAAACATCAGGATTATCCATCCTATAACATGACGAGAGAGGTATTTTAATCCAAGTCTGTGTTGGCTGATTGATGACCACACAGCAGCCCTATACCAAAGTTTACATTTAATGTCGCCCACAAACTCCTCATTTTTTTTTCTTCATCTTGTGCCACTTTTCCCTCCATCCAAGCCCCAGCAGGCCTCGCTCACAGCGCAGAGCAGATTACCCGCGCAGTGGACAACGGCGGGCTTCAGCCGCCGCCGCCGTTCAAAAACTAAGACGTTTTAATTTCTTACTTTTTATCGTAGCCACGCAGACCACTTTCTAACTACTTCCCTTTCGCCTAGTTCCACTTCCAAGCCGCCCAAATCTGCGACTCTCCCGCCCCAAAATCTTTGCTGCCCAACAGTCCCAGGATGACCTCCCCTCCCTGAAATCTGGCTAGAGCTCCAATCTTGGCTTGATGGGGTGCGTGGAATTAAAAACCAGGCAATTACAGTGAAAAATTGAAATCTTGTGTTTTGTATGGGAGCGGTGTGCCGAGGGGGGGAGGGGATTAGGCTAAAGCCGGACTGGCGGTTGAATGGTGAATGAACCGAAGGGTCCCTGAAAGACGCCACTTGTTATTAGAGTGTGTAAACACTGCCAAGCTGCTGAGAAGCTGGTAAAAACACATCGGACATAAAGACGCTGCCTGTGGACACGTCGTATTATCCCTCAGTACATTAACTGGCTGCTAAATACTTGAGGATTCCAACTCATCCCCCCTCCTCCATCTCTTTCTCTCTCTCTCGAAGTATCTCCCCCTCTGTAATCTTCTCTAGACAATGAGCAAGAGAGGCGAGAGACGTACAGCGAGGAGGAGAGAGAGCGCCACAGAGATCTACGGTAGAAAGTCTGTTACGAGTGTTGAGTTTATCTCTATCTAACACTGTGGGCTAGACACTGATCTTAACCCACTCGAGAGGAGAGTTTATTATTGGAAATATAGTGTCAACAAAACGAGCCCATAAGTAAAGAAGTTCCGTTTTCAGACACAATCATTAATGTAGCCACCAATCATCTGAAGGCGGGCGTTATAGCGCCAAGATGAAGACAGACCCCGATAAACTTCAACCAGCCAAGAATCCAAAATAAAACAGACACCATTATCAGAAGAGTCGGAGCATCTGCAGACCTCCACAGCAACAGAAAGGGGTTTCCTTTGGTCTATGGAATGTCAGAAAATTGTGAAAAATGCATCCTAATTTCCCTGTGACCAATTTAACAAACTCATATTCATTCCATAACCAACCTGACGGGGAAGGTTTATTTTCCTGATGTAGGGTGGTGATTTCCTTTCATTTAAAAATAAAATCGGATCACGATCAGGTGTCATTTGTTACGTATTATTTCTAAGATGCTTCGCATGGGTCTATTTTAGATGCTGTCTACAAAACAATTCAGACATAAAATCGATACATCCTATAACATGTATTGAAATCATAGTGTTTGGATATAATATATATAAAGTGTGTTTCTGCATCTTCATCACCGAGTTTATTCTATTAGGATGGCGGCAACGTGTTCCAACATACTGAGAGAACTAATTGACTTGCACTGCAAGCGGTTTGACCACAAGGCATGCTGCTCAACGACAAACAAGTAAGAACTGAACACATTACTTACAGCTGTTTGTACCCAACACATGCGGCGAAGGGAAGTATTAAAAAAAAAAAATGTAGCGAAGGTTTCACACACATCAACGGTACATTCTTACTTCACCTGTGCCGACACATTTCAATCATACAGTTGACCCTGAACCAAGCATTAAACGGCTTCTCCTGTTGGTAAAAAGAAGGCAAACAGGCTGCGGAGGCAGACTGTTGACGCTGAAGCACACGTGCATTAAGGTGTCACAGCTGTTTAAAAACCAGGAAATAGAACGAATCAATGTTTTCGGGTCTCTCTGGTCTGCGGAGCTGTGCACAGGCAAATTTACAATCACAATTCCTCTTTTAAATTTGTATGCTTTTTTTTTAATTGTTTTATGTAGTCGAGAAAGCAAGCATCTAACAAATGTACCTTCTGGGTGCAGTCAATGACGTGACACCAATAAGACGGGTGAACATGGCGTTGGTTCAGCAGCAGTGTTGCAGAGCCGCTGAATGACAGACATTCGGAGGTATTTCCCTTCTTACCCTGCTGGTGCAGTGTCACATGTGCCTGCTGAACTACCATTATTCTTCCACACTCCCATGATACACTGTAATTTCACCTTTCTCAGTCCAGGCCATGTGTCACAGGATGCCATTACAACTGCACAAACCAGAGTAAGCCTATATTATTCTTAATATATTGCAACCTATACTCTTTATGTCATTACATCTCTCCCCCACTCCCCCGCTCTGGTGAATGAAACCATCTGCATAGTAAGATTACGCCTGTAATTATACAGCCAACAGCACACGCATTGTTTCTATATGTCTCAAACACACACACAGAGTCACACACACACACACACACACACACACACACACACACTGACACAGAGCGTCTGGCCCGGCAAGGCCATTATAGTAAACCACGTGAGCAGCTCCTATTCACAGCTCTCTATTGTTCAGACCAAGGTAAGTAGGGGAGCCTTCAGACTGTAATCACCTGCACACACACACACACACACACACACACACACACACACACACACACACACACACACACACATGCACGCACGCACACACATTGATGTGGAAATGAGAGGAAGGAGAAAGTGAGAAAATAAATATTAGGATGGAAAACATCTGCTTGTTAGAGGTGTGCATGTTTGTGTGTGTCCATGCATTTCTGTAAAAATTAGGTTTGCTACTTATAGTAACACGGATTTAGATTTGCTACCAAAAACATTAAGTCTGATCCTTTTTTGCTGTGATCCATGAATGGAAACAATAACAAACCGAGCAGCCCGACCAAAGCGCTGGTATGTGCATGAATAATTAAATTTATATTTCACCAAAACATATCCAGATTTTTTGAAAGGAGCAGATTGACCTCAAACATTTTTCTCTGTACACACCGAAAAACTTGTTCTAATTTCAGCTATGGAATTTCAACAAACAAGGTCATTTATAAATATAGATCTACATGAGTCCAACATTTTGAAATTTGTAATTATCTCTATTAGCTAGGAACCAAGAGAACCAGTGAGGACAGGAACCCAACAAGTACATTAACAGTCAAATATGATGGGCCCATATTAGCTAATGGCAGATTTATTGGTATTTGATGTATTTGTATGTAAATGGATATGAAATGTAATTATAGAATTGATAAAGATATGTTTGAAGTCACTGAGAAACAGTGTCGCCATTACGCAGTTGTATCTATGGTATGTGTTTATGTTGAAACATCAGTAGTTATATTATCAAAAAACAAAAAAAATGATATTGACCTCAAAATTCCAATATCAGTTTTTCTCAAGTGAACGCCTCCAGAAAAAATGGAAATGTGCGAGGTCCTTATAGTGAAACACAAAAATAAATGCTGAGACTACAGATATTCCATTGCAAATGGTATTTTAAATTTTCTGTGGATGTGAGGCAGAAGGATTGGAGCAGTATATGACCCTGAAATAACACTCCTATTAAGTGTCCACCAGTAGAAGGTTGAGATCCTACTGGTCAGCTCCCAGTATGAATGTCTGGATGTGAACACTGTCCTGCTGGAGAACCTGAGCCGGAAACAGACCTTGACAGAGTCTGTGTTCATGTGACAGATCGCCTACAGCCCAACAAAAGAGCGGGATCAGAGAGGATAACCAGGCACACACACAACCTCTGGAGGATCTATAGCACATTTCAACTACACACACACACACACACACACACACACACACACACACACGCACGCACGCACGCACGCACACACACACACACACACACACACACACACACACACACACACACACACACACACACAGACAGAGCCACTGGCATCTTGGTCACTAAGTGAAGCAACTGACTTTCTTCATGCTGACTGAAGGTGAAAATGGAAAAAAAGCCCAAAGCTTTCATTTTTGTTTTCTTACAAATGGGCAGGAAAGAAAAAAGACACCATGAAACGGAAAGATAGGGAGCATTCGTTTAGTTTAGTCAAATGGAGACATTAAAAATAAAACACATGTTGTATAATATTACTAATAACCGCTGAAAGGATGCATATTAAAGTCATTTTCATTTCAATTTGAGCTAATTTTCCATTTCCCCAGAGGTTTTAAGTACAGTACGTGCAAAGTATGTGCGATCCTGCTGATGTTTGTATTTGTGAGAGTAAACATGTCCAGCTTTGAAAGAACCTCGCATGTCTCAGAAGAAAAGAGCCACCCAACCAAAACTAATGCGTCAATATTAACAGGAACACACCTTCAGCGGCCTCGACCGTCAGCACCGAGGTTTTAGATTTTTAATTGGCAGGGAGAGATGTTTTTATCAGAGCAAACACGTTGAGCGGACTGCAAGGTAAACGGTCGGTGTTGAAACAGGCGTTCAAAGGGAGAGTCCATCCTTAAATGGAGCAAGCAGCACTATTTGGGCCAAACGCCCGTCAGGAAATTAAACATCAACAGCGCAAAGCATCATGGGACAACGGAGGAGACAAAGTTTGAAGATGCGGAAAAGTGTGATAGTTTTGAACAAGGAGAGAATATAGAGGGTTTGGAAGATTTTGCCTCTAAAATAATCTAACATCTAAAAGTTGAATGATTTTGCAGTAACTGAAGGAGGGTCAGTGACAGGAGACACTTAAAGTCTGATGTTTTGTTCAGCAGTACATCCACTCCAACCGCCTCCTTATGTAGACTCTGTCGCTCTCAAATGAGGTCACCTGACTTACTCTGCTTGCGTTTGTCATAACATTTAAGGTGCACTCACTTTTTGGTTTGGCCTCAAAAGTAGAATATAATCTGGATCCAGCAGTTTGTTTACAACCTGTCTGATCTTCTGACCAGTAACGTTTCTTTCCCCGTATAACTCTGGTTGTCAATTACTTTGTTTACAATGTCATCACAAGCAAGAACAATGGTGGACAAAACTATTCAAATGAGATCCACGTTGAAATAAAGAGGACTCTCCCTTTCAGCATTTTCACTTTCAGTGTTGGCAGATTGATTTCATAACGTTTCATTATGCAGCCTGGTAAGCCGCTCACAGCGGGACATCTCGTAGCTCAGAAGTCATCACCTGTTTGAAACACAGGTATTTGTTTGAATTAATTCCACTTTGTGGTATTTACATCCACCCCTTTACTCCAAGCGTTTCTCCCTGCCTGACATGTTTTTATTAGATCAGTGTGGTGTTCATTAGAAAAACATACAGGTAGCGTAACCTCCCCGCCCTCTCTCCTCTCTGTGGCTGTGGGAGGCAGCAGAGCGAGCTGGGCTGATTTTTTTTTTTTTTCTCTTCTTCTTCTCTTTTTTTTTTTTTACAAGGAGAAAATTGTTTTGTGGTGTTTCACGGCTGACAGGTTATGGTAATACGGGGGGAGCACCGGTCTGGAAACTAATGAACTCAGAAAGAGAGAGAGATGAGGTGGCAGCGTATCACAGTATTGGGAGCGGAGCTGTTCTTGTATCATTGATGCTTTATTTTACTTGTTCCCACAGATGGAAAGAACTGGCATTGTGCTTAATTAAAGTGCATTCAGCTCTGAGATGATGTGTTACTCTGAGTGATCGCTTGGCTGACTGACAGATCATGTGGGTTTGATGTCAGAAATAATGCCAGGGAACGGCTGCAGCTACCTGGCACACATGAAACCTAATATTCCATATATATATACTTCACTTCAATTTTTCCCTTCTTTTTGCCAAAAAAACACCTGAAGCTAAATGATGCTCAGACAGAGTCAATTACCCCAATATGTTCATTTTTTGTTACTTGTTTGGCTGATGATGAGAAACATGATCAAAAACGGGCAAACATACAGTATTTAGTTAAAAAAAAAAAACATAATTTTGCCAAAGCAGTGAACAGAAATTGTTCATTGTGTTTTATGGTTTATTTTTGTATAGAACATAGACCATATATTGTGATCTATTTAATAAAGGAAACTACTTTAGTCTCATCAAATGCACAAAAATACATCTAAATATGACTTCCTATATCAGTGGCAAAATTGTTACTGCAAATGTCACAAGAAGCCCTTTGACAGTGTTATGTTCTGTCCTCTCTGCAGCTTCAAAGCACTGCAGTGAGTTTCACATATTGCCAATAAAACGTTGAAGGGCAGAAGCCTTTGAGGTTTTAACTGGAGGCCATTGTGAAACGGTGAAAACAGAAGTGGAAACAACACAACCAACTCAATGATCATAATCAAACAAATAACGCAGCGTGAACAGCATTAGCCGCAAAGCGACGTCACAGTTACTGAGAATGTTGTGTGAGAAACACATTAGCCTGAGACTGCTAGCTGGGTTAGCACTGAACTGATCCCAGATAAACTACATATCACAAACACATAGACCAAAACGTTCCAACAAGGGCGTTTGTCCAGTCGATAAAAGATGCCTGTCCATATTTTCTTGGTCACGGATCTGGCCAAGATCTAACCCAGCAGTGGTTGCTACTGGCAACAGAATGATCGACTAAAACATTTACTGAAGAAGAATGAACATACAGATTCTATGTCATTATTTTCAGCTCACAACCACCAGTTAATCTGTGAGTGTAGATCTAAACAACTGCCAGTGGGATGTGTGGTGTAAGTAATAAGTCATAATGCACTTCATCACACTAGTAGTAACAAGACGGCTTGACAGAGGGGAGAAAGAGGAAATAAGACAAAGGGAAGTTAAGCAGATATCAGAGCTCTAATGACATGAAGATGAAGAACTGAAGGGAGCGATATCTACAATCATGCGATAGATGATATGATTGTCCAAAACTGATGTTTGGTGCCAGATTATTATTTTTTTTCTAGTGGAGAAATGTAATGAGCTGCTCTCCCACCCCCTTCCTCCCTCCCTCCTTCCCTCCCTCCATCAGAGAAAACATATTTCCATTTTAAGGTCTTAAACATGATCAAAGCATAGGCTTAATATAATCAGTTCAAAACCCATTTATTACAGTCTCCCTCTATCCCTCCCTCCTCTTCCTCACCCCACTGCTCCCTTCTCCTGCTTTCTCATATTCTCCATCCTTCCTCAACTCTTTCTGCGCCTTTTATTCTCCCCTCTCTCCTCATCTGTCCATCCCTTCCTCTCTTGCCTGCCTCCCCCACTACCTCTCCATTACATCAGCTTGTGTGTGTGTGTGTGTGTGTGTGTGTGTGTGTGTGGGTGTGTGTGTGTGTGTGTGTGTGCCCTCAGCTCTATCTAGCCTGAAACAGGTGCTATATAATAGTAAATTAATTAGACGGAGAAGATGCGCCTTGTTCACCGCAAAGCCCCTTGTGGCCTGCCAGGGTCTCTCACACACACGAACACTCACATCCACACACACACACACACACACACACACACACACACACACACCTACAGACACACACATACACACACACATGCTAGAGCACACAGCCACCGGGAAAAAAGCCATCTGGGCAAAGCGAGATCCCATGGGAGGGTGTGTAAATATGTGTGTGTATGTGTGAGTGTCAGAGAGAGATTTTGAGTGATTGGCCGTGAAGTTGACTGCAGTGATGGTTTTACATGACAATTAACCCTATTAGCCGCTCTCACTGAAAGTATGTGTGTGTGTTTGCATTTGCCTGATACATAGAATTAACCTCACTGCATCTCACAAGCTCCATTTCTGCCTCAAGACACTGGTCCTATAACAAGACTTGAATGGCCGTTTTGACAAATTAAGGAGTGTTTAGATGATGACCATTTAATAAATAGGAAAAATAAGTTTTGGAGATGTATAATGAAGCCTGATTCTGAGACTATGCAGGCAAAAATTATTCAGAAAACTATGTAGCTTGATCCTTAATGGAGGACAGCGGCAGGGTCCCAGGGGCCACTTTGGCAACTTGCAACATGCAAGCTGCAAGATTTGCACCATGCGATTGTTTCCTCTCTGTTCATTTTGTGTTGTTCACTTATTGTAACAAATGGCAGACTTATGTTGCGACCCGTGTACGAGCATGTGAGAGCCCTCTATGACTCACAAATCCATCAAGCGACAGTCTTGTTGCCACTACCTCAGAGCACAGGCCTCAGTCACAACAAAAAGCATGTATCAGATTATCTCCAAAAACTCAACTTCTTCACTGTTGCTCTGTGTGCTTAGTATATGTTCCAACGCGAACTGCTTTGCCAACAAATCGTGAAATGTGCCGTGTGCAGCTTATGAGGAGGCTACAGCATTACAAAGAAATAATGTAACGTAGCTGCTGTGAATCCAAGTTGAATACAGCAGCTGTCTTCTGCAGAGGAGGAGGCTGCAGACCTTTTAGAGCCACCTCTCAAACCAACAGTGAGTGTTTAATATGGGGACGATAAATTAAATAAACGAGAAATGACAGGTCAATGAGTGCTGTGATATTCCATTCTGGTGCAGGAAGGGTTTGTGTGGACAACTAAAGGAAGGAAAGACCTGTCAATCATCCATTGTACAGCCTACTTACAATCCTGACTTTCTCGGGTTAATTCATCCAAACCACAAAGAGAGAGGAGAAGAGGAGATTGTGGGTGGCTTAGTCAGCGTAAAAGGTCTTACCAACTCGATATCTGTCCAGGTCCTTTTTACCGACTGTTTGACACACAAACAAACACTCGCAGCGCATAACATGGCTACCTGTTTTATATCAAAAGAGGTTTGAGCATGTGCAAAGCTTCACTGGGCTCCACCAGCTATAGAGAAAGTTAAACTGACGACACTGATTGCCAATAAGCGCGCACAGACACACACACACACACACACACACACACACACACACACACACACACGCAAATACAAAACATTTCTAAATGCATACAGAGCAGCCCTGCACTGCTCTGACAGCCCAGTCTGAATTCAGCAGAGACAGACAGAGATGTGAGAGACAAAGCAGGGAAAGTGACAGTTGAGTGTTTGATTGACAGGGCCGTCTTTTGACTTTGGGTGTAATTACTGAAGGGGGAGGTTGGGGATGAGGGAATACGGGAATACAATAGAGACTTGAGGGAGGAGGGGGAGGAATCTGGGGTTTAACTGATATGAGATTTAAAGGGTGATGCCAAATGTTTGGGGTTGAAACTGGCAAAAGTCCATATTTAGTATCCTGGAATTTGACCATTCCTTCCATAAAATATAGAAAAGATCAGAGAACAAACAGATAATTTAATGTGTCCCCTACAATACTCTCTTTTCATTTTATAGCATGAATTTCAATGTCTCGTAAGAAAACAATTTTCTTCGTATTATTACAGCAGGTGAAAAAATGGGGTTGTTGACTGGCCGGTGTATGAATTTTAGTCCAACAACAGAAGGGCTATATGAGCAGAAGAGTCACTAACAGAAGCTGCCAGACAATATTCACTTCATTATCTACTATATAGTGGGTTTGCCATGTTGTGGTGCTGTTTAAATGTATAGTATTTGTTATACTGTATGGAGGACTTATATCATCACACAAGGATATGTGCCATTTGTTTTATTTCATTTTACCCTTTCACACATGGTGCATAGTCCTCTATATAGAATTTCCAATATATCGGGTGCAACTATAGTGTGAAACGCAACTGTTATATATA
Source organism: Ophiodon elongatus (assembly GCA_016806645.1). Classification (NCBI taxonomy): domain Eukaryota; kingdom Metazoa; phylum Chordata; class Actinopteri; order Perciformes; family Hexagrammidae; genus Ophiodon; species Ophiodon elongatus. The sequence goes on along the minus strand of JACSYO010000215.1, from coordinate 1,125,872 downwards.
TATTATATATATATATATATATATATATATATAAATATATATATATATATATATAGAAAGTGTACAGTATTTTAGAGTTCTTGTTAGAGTACTGGATCAGGCCATCATGTGAAGTAGTCAATTAAACCTAAAGCTTTGAAAAGTTTTACCACCTCTGTCAGTCCACACAAAACCATACCATGGCTACCTGTCCAAAATACAAGCATTAGAGATTTGTAAATATGTAAAAATACAATGCTTTGGCCTCCCTGAGTTTCGAGACATTATCAAACTGAGTATGTTGGGATATATGGGTTTTTTAATTGTTGGAAACATTCCTTTGAAGTTTGAGCTTCACTGGGCTGTGAGGTCACAAGGTCAACACGGGTGAGAGTGTCTTATAGAGACGTGAGATTATCACTGTCAGGGCTTCTAGTGCCACTGTTACCACCCAAACACAATGCAACAGCTAACAGCTTGCTAAAGGGATTAGCTGTGCATTTCACTTTTCTTCAAACACACACGCACACATGCACACATGCACACACCCACACCCACACACCCACACACACACACACACACACACACACACACGCAGTTCCCTGGCAGAGTCTCAGAGCTTCATCCATGTGTCACACAGATTTATAGATTAATCAAACAGAAAAGCGACAGAGGGAGAGAGGGAGGAAGAAAGGAGGGAGGGAGCGGGGCCAAGTGCGAGGCCCCCGGCCAGGCAGTTTGAGGGGCCCCGGGAGGACCCCGACATTGGCTCTCTGGGGCCCTCGAGGAGCCTGCTGGATCACACACTCAACAAATATTGGGATTGGAGCTCCAGCGAGGCAATGCGTGTGTGTTTTTGGTGTGTGTGTGTGCGCGTGTGTGTGTGTGTGTGTGTGTGTGTGTGTGTGTGTGTGTGTGTGTGTGTGTGTGTGTGTAAACCCCTGAAGCAGATGGTCGGGGATGTTCGTTTAAGACAGACGATTGATTTTAGGAAACAGATATCCAGCCTCGTTAAGCAGAAAGCACCTCTGGGACCTGGTGAGGGAGGGAGGGGAGGTGGGAGGGAGGGGATGAGGGAGGGCGGGAGGGACAGAGTGTGCTTGTCTAACCCCTGCCACTGCCAACTGTAGAGAGATGGAGGGAGAGAGAAAACGAGGAAAGAATACGCGCATGATAGAGGAGAGGAAAACTGCACCTATTGAACTTCATTACTGCAGCGGGAAAGAGAGGGAGGAGAGAAGAGGAGAGAAGAGGAGAGCGGGGGAAAAGAGGAGGGATAATGGGGTTAATGCCGGCAGACAAGCAGCAGTGGTGTTGGGGTTAATAACACACACACTCAGTCTCTCTGGGGAGGGAAGTAGGTGGGAAGCCTGTATTTGATCTGCCGGTAATACATTAAATGTGTATGAGCACACACTCATGTAGTCAGTGAGTGTGTGTGTGTGTCTGTGTGTGTGTGTGTGTCTGTGTCTGTGTGTGTGTGCGTGTGTGCGTGTGTGCGTGTGTGTATGTGTTTGTGTGTGTGTGTGTGTGTGTGTGTGTGTGTGTGTGTGTGTGTGTTTACAGGCCCGGTTTAAGGCTGTACTTTCTTACATAAGTAAATCACAGAGCAGATGGAAATCAGAAATCATTTAATACACTTTACCTAAATGTAGTTCAGGCTAATCCAATTATCTAACATTGACATAACGCCATTATAAAATGACTCTCCTGTTGCCAGAAATAATAAACCATGTCACTTCTTTTACAGGGTATGGGAAGTGTTACTCTATATTTTTCTTATCGCTGACAAAGAAAGAGCAAAACCAACAATGTGTTCGTCCATTTCTCAACACTTAATCCCCGCGGCACTCAGCCTCAAGCTCATTGGTTCCCACTGAGAATATAAATCTATAAAAACATGTCACAGTTATATAGTTTCATTTAAATAAGGCCGGGCACTGTAGATTTCTTTTTATAAAACGTTAGTTAAACACAAGGAAACATTTGGTGCCTTTCTACTTGCAGCTGGATGGGATATGTGGGATTAAATCAAAAATAAACTACAGTACCCATGTTAATAATGATGAAGGAACATGTCACCTAGTGCGATGATGTGGCTCACAGGTGTATTTTTTAGAGTTTTTTGGACAACAATGGAGCGCTATGGTGAGGAGGAATAAGATAAATCAGGCTTTGGCTACACAGATTACTTGTTAGTGAGAACGATTTACTGTTGTTGATTTGATTTCGGAAATATATAGAATATTGCCAGCCTTATCATTGAAACAAATACAAAATGATTTAAACTTTACATAAAAAATGAAATACGAAAAAGTTGGAACTATTTGACAGTTAAAACAAGCAAAAGTAAACAAGTCAAAGAGAGAGAGATAAATCTCAGGCCTCTCAGGATGGATGGATTAGAAGAAAAAAAAACACAATGGATAAGATACGACAGACAGACGGAGGTGAGAGCACTTATTGTCTTATGCCTGATGATTAAGCCAATCAGATGGGAGCTTTATTCATCATTTCTTCCTCGTGTCTCATTCAAACTGTATTTTCTGGAGGAGCACAATTAACTTAACTGCTGCAAGAGCTCAGGAAAACTTGACCGCTATCAAATTGCATATAACTTCCAACAAAGAGTGATAATGCACAAGACTTTGAACATTGATTGTAGCCTATCAAACTTGTGTTGGTATGGTTACAAAGTGGAAAGTAATTTTGACAACCTTCCATTTCTTATTATTTATACTGTAACAATTAATATCCAATAGTTTGTTTACTTGGTATAAAAACTGTAAATACAAAATATACACCGGATTGTTACAATGGCTGTGACAGTGTTTGGACTTGATGTCAATGAAAAGACCTGTACAAGTCCTCCAAGACATTAGATGCACATTTGATGGCTCCTTAAACTGTAAAAAAAAAAAAAAAAACATTTTAAAAAGCCAGATTGAGACTAAAATGGTGACAATAATTTGAATATGTTGCTGTACCGAATGAAGATAAAAGATGTTCTTTATCTCCACACTGAGAATACTACTACATGTATAATAATTTCTGTATTCATTCCCAGCAGCAGAGGCCGTGCCTTAACCTTTAGGCTGAGCGGTGATGTTAGCAGGATAGCGTTTGACACTGTTCTCCACACTCTCCTCTAAAGGTCTCCCTCCTCTCGTCTGGTGTTACACATTATTACAGATTTCCCTCTCTGTACTAATCAGGGATGTTACACCGCTGTGGAGGAGTGCAGCGAAGAGACCATTTCTTTTCCCCTCCATCCACACAAAGATGCGACCTGTTAGTGTAAAATCAAGCCTCCCCCCCCCCCCCCCCCCCCTGCATCCCTTTAATTGGCTAAACTAATAGCCTTTCATCAATACTACCTTAAAAATGCTTCTCACCGCCGCTATTTCTCTCTCAGTCTCTATTTTTTCGCACTCCCCACCTCCCCCCTTTCCTCTCTTTTTGTCCTTTATTCAATCAAATCGTGGTCAGTGCGGATCTCCACCGAGGCCACACTGCAGCCAAGTCTTTGTGCTTCAGCATTAAGAAATTAGGATGGAGACTTCACCACAGAGAGGCAGCGAGGAGAGGTCTCATTAGTCCACAGATCACAAAGAGGAAGATTATCAGTCTGCACACAACAGTTAGAGATTTAAATGACATTAAAGGGCATTAAATGGAGTGGCTGTCATTTTGATATGATACCTCTATCTGAGGATAAAGACAAAATCCAGCGAGGAGCTTTTCACCTTTTCAACACTATGCAGTGCTGCTATGTGATACCAACATCACAGAGGCAAATTACAGCCACACAAAATCGGTTGTCATAATTCAAAAGAAAATATGAGTATTATTTTTTTTTGTATTCGCTTTGGTGCTATATGAATAGATCATGTTCAAAATAGTTGAATTATAATTTAACTTTAAGAATGACTACAATGTTTAAAAGACAACACAAATTGTTGGATCAAACAGGATGCTTTTAGACTTGAAAATGAGAATACCCGTCTCTCAGACATCAGACGGTCTTTCAAGATCCGTGTTTCTGTGTGTTTGAGTATAAGAAAGAAGAAAAAAAAAAACTGTTTGTTTTCCTCTCTGTACGTTCCCTTGCGTTCTCCCTATTTATGCACCAAACACAAATTCACATCACGACATTCAGCCACACTGAAAGGCATCACGGCGCTCCCTTCCATCCACATGTAATTTCTAATGAATACATTTTTCCCCCTCTCTCTGTCTGTGCCTGTTTTAGGCCACAATCATTTGTCATTTCAGGAGCCCTTTTCATACATTTGCTGTAGAGAAACGCTCCATTATCCGAGCTGACTATCTTTTCTCCTGTCTGGAGTGTCTGCACGAAACAGACCAGCAGGGGATTCAGACACACAAAAACACATTACAGTCAACCGACACACACGTCTTCAGTTGAAAGCAAGGGCGACAGATTTAAGGATGGCTGCTCTGAAGCCAAACTGACAGAAACGCTTTCATCACGTCGGCCAAATAATATTATTTTATGGGAGCGGCGAGGTGCTGCTGTTGATTTATTGCACGGGCCAATAAAAACCTGTGTTAATTCCCTATAAAACTGTGCATTGTGGGACAAATGAGGGCGGTATAATGGAGTGTGATTAATCACATTACAGAGACTTGCTGTGGTGACACACAGGTTATAATCCTGAGTCATAACTGTCAACTGTATAGTGGATCACATTGAGTTACAGGCCACTCCATAAGAAAATAATACTCACATTAGCAAGGAAATTAGACATGACAAGGAGTCATATTTTTTGTGTCACATCCCATTAATCTAACAATTTTATTTATAAAGAATTACATTTGTAATACCTAAAAGTCCCATAAAGGATTTTCTAAACGTGACATTTATAAAACAGATTAAATGCAAGAAGAAAGCATTCAGTTTAAACAGATTCACTAATCAGAAGTGTCATTTCTGTCTTAGAATTGTCTTTGTACCAACACATCGGCAGTCCGGGGAAGCAGAGTTGTTTTCTGTCGTCATGAATAACAATCTACTATAACTCTAAGTCACAATCAGTGCAGCTATATTTAGTATCTAAAATCCGATCTAACTCACAATTTTTGAAACTGTACATTTTTTTTTTTTTTTCAGCTTCATCATTAAAGAAATAAAAACAGGAAAATGTGTTTATTGTGATTTAAAATTTGAAAGAGATTATTGTTTTAGTTTATTGATGCAGTCCACATCCAAGCTTGGCTCACGGCATCTCACCAGAGCGAGCAGAGCTGAAGACTTAAGTCTAGTGCTGTGATGCCATCTATTGGAGCCCCGGCTGCCTCTATAACAGGACCAAGACAGAGGGGAGAGCCTCTTCAAAGCAAAAACCACACAGAGACAGAGAGACCCAGAAAAAAAGCAGCTCCAAAGCCCTCGTTTTGTTCAAAAGAAAAGGGAATTATGAACGTACGATGGGTAAATTTAAGCCGTACAAATAAATGGTAAGTAAATTAAACTGATGGCATAAATTTACAGAACAAAGATTTGAAAAATGTGGCAAAAAAAAAAAAAAAAGAAGGAAATTACGAATGTTAACATTTCTATTGATTTGATTCTGCACAATTTTTTGAAAATAAATTGTGTGGTTGAATGAATATTGCTATTGTGGCAGTGCTTTTATTATCTCAAATCACCCACAAATAGCTTGGATAGAAGAAAGAAACTGCACTGGATGTATTTAGTCTAAATTGAAACGGATGAATAAAACAACTGACATTAAGTCATGCAAATTAAAAATATATATATATATGTATATCAGTAGATTTTTTTTGTTTTTCTTATACAAATGACAGTAAATACAAATGGATCATTTGTTTTCTGAATTCAGGTCATGAGGCGCTGCAGGATTCTGAATTGCGTACAGAATTATTTTTTTTACCTCTTGTATATAAAAAATGAAAATGAGGCATCGACAGCAGCTCACGACGGGTTTGATAAGTCCTGCTTTCAGCTACGAGACGGTGAAATTGTTTTACAGATTTTAAATATATGCAACTCGGTCATTGCACTTTTACACCTAATCTGCCAGAGACGCCAGATGTCCTCGTCTCTTCCAGGTAAGACACATAAACCTGTACCAACAAAAATGCATACACATTAGATCGAGGTCCTTACTGTAAACATTTTACACACGGGTTGCTAGTATGAGATATGTTGTGCCAATAGCTCTCTAGTTGAACTGAGTGTATGCTCTGTGTCTTTGCGATATCTGTAGCAACAAAAAAATGAAATGAGAATTATTATTGTCAATTGATAAACATTCAGTTTCTTAAAATGAGAATATTTGATGCTGATATGAGATTTAGTGTGGAAAATGTGGCAAAGGTTATTAAACAGCATCTAGACCTTTATGAGACAATAAATGTCTTCACTGAAACCCAAACTAACAACACTCGGTGGTTAAAGAAAGACTTGACTACATAGGGCCTACATACAGAGAATTCATCACAAATCTATCATTGAGCAATTACATAAACACATAAAACAAGTGCTAAAATAATTAAAATACTGCAGACTATGAACTAGTATTGATTAGCTGATATCAATTATTAAAAAGGACATTATTGCCTGGTACCGCACTGACAATATTTAAAAAAGGATAAACCGTCTTTGTTTTAATTTAATTATTTCACCAACAATCCACCGATGTGCTGCTGCTCATCTGGACCTTCAACATCAAAGCTCGCCTGTTGGTGATGTGCAATGTGCATTCATGCTGCACATGTTATATATTTGTTTGTATTTAACCAAATGCAGTACATTTGTGGTTGCAAAAAGAAAAACAAATCTCAGAAAGGACTATTTTCTGTGTGGGCGGTGAACATTTCCAGAGTGGAGCACGGTTTGTATATTACCGATCCTCGGCACACAGGATCCAGTCTTTGGCTATAAGACCTCTCTGTTGTATGAGTGTGATTAAGTTCCTCTGTGAGCTGGAGATAATGAAAACGATCCTCTTGTTCTCTCTCTCTCTCGCTATCTTTCCTCTGTGGTCTCTCTCTCTCTCTCTCTCTCTCTCTCACTGTCTCACTCTCTCTCTCCTCTACTCTGTATTCCTTTTGGTTTTACTGCAGGGGGCACTGATAGCACACAGCACACACAACATGTGCACACAAACAAACAAATGCTCACACAAAATCAGACCTAAAGAAGCAAACGACATATACACACACATATATATATATATATATGTATATATATATATATACATATATATATATGGCATGCAGATATGGGGAAGCTGAAATAGTACATGTCGTCCAAACTACAGCAATTCTGCTCCACCGCTACAATTCCAGCAAAACATCTCACAGATAAATAATAGATAATCTGCAATGTTCTATTTTGACTTGAGCACCAGAAATGTGCAGTAGACGCTGTGAATAATGGCTCTGATATAAAAAGAAAAAAGAAAAAAAATGGTGCACTTTTTACTAAGATGTTTGAGCTGTGAAAATGAGAAAAAAAACATAAAGATGAAAAGCGATATGTTTCTTACAAGGACAAGAAAAGGGATGGAGAGAGGATGATCAATTAAGTCTCGTTAAAGGTTTGATGTATAGAAGCGGCTGATTTGTCTTCACATAAGCGAACGTTAACCCTGCAAAGCTGCAAGGACAAAAAGAGGCCGTCTCATTAAGTTTCTGATCTCATTTGGTCTCATGTCTAAATGCTGTTGATTGGATCTCCTTCTCAAAATGAGCTGCTTATAAATGTTTTCACCCTGTTGATCATCAATGTGAGATGCTTTTGTTTCCTGTTTTGTTTGATTAAATTCTGATTCAAGTCCAAGTATTTCACAAGTGAGACTCTGGATTGGAAATAACGTGTCAGTATGGAATTGATTTTGTGGATATAAAGTACAAAACAGCCAATTGCCACTGATTTCACATCAACATCCTCATTTCCTGAGTTAAAAATATTAACGAGGGACCAAAAGCCCGGACTTCTTAGTGCACCCCTAAAATTAAGTAAAACCTCTGTTATTCAAAGTAGTCATTTTAATGAAACATTTTTGACACAAAATGGGTTTGACATGAGCATCTCTTCCAATTTTTGCATTGGTTCAAATGTGTGTCCCTTTGAACTATTTTAATATGTAGTAAGTGTCGGTTTTGTGTGGTCAACGACAATATATTACATAGTGTTCCTATACTGCAGCAATGCATGTGTATCAATGGGGAAAATAGAAAGTAATGATGATTAACAAATCAGATCGCACCCGTGAAACTAAATCAAAGGGAGGCCATCTACACTCTGCCTTCCACCAAACCGACCATAGCAGGTTAGCACAGTGAATGAAACAATAAGAGATAGTCAGCTGATGATACAAGCTCCAGAGAGTTGGAGGGTTTTTTTTTCAAGTTCTCCAAATTGGCATTACATCGACAAGTGCAGTGGAAAATTACACAATGCAGAAACTGATAACTTTGCATCCATAAATGCCTCTTGTGGCTATTAATTGGTTTGTTTGTGCAAGTGTTGAATGTTATTTACAGAGATTGTAGTGTTGTCCTTATTTGTCTGGATAGCTGCTTTGTGTTCAGCACCATGGACAGAGCCGAACATAGCTGTTGGGATTTAACCCCAATTTGTCTTTAAATCACTTCAGTATCTTTGTATGACAAACCGATGAAATAAGCATGCTCGTTTATAAATCATTGCTGCATGATCCCACACATATCTGCACATTTTTAATACTGTATGTACACATCAGGTCAAGAAAATAGACCTGATGTGTACATACAGATGAATAAATAAATGGATAAACAAATCAAGTGAATAGTTTGATGAGTATTCAACTGATGTGAATCACCTGCTACGTGATCTCTTTTTTTGAAGAAATGCATTTTTGAAATGTATTTTTGAAGAATTTTGTTCCAACCCTCCTTTAAAATTCAGAGATTTGAGAAAGAGTTGCCCGGTACATCTATTCATGTATCTGTTCCTATAGGCGCAAGTGTGTACATGTGTTTTTTTTCACAGCACTTGTCTGTGGCATCCCAGCTCAAGGCTAAACACTGAATAGCACACATGAGGCTCCATCGTCAAGCGCCCCGGCTAACCAATAGCAACACAACTCCACTGGCCTTGTCTGCAAGGCCAGCGCTCTCTGAGGCCCCTTCAAAAACGTCACCATCCCCATCGAGTGTGCCTTAAAATCTGCTCCACTAAAAGGACCTGCTCCACTGGCAACATCATTTTTAAAGAAAATAAAAAGGGGAAATATCGCTTTCTGTGTTCGTGTGGATTTGTAGAGTGAGGAGAAAAAGAAATACTGATTTATCACTTTCTGCGGAACTGACAAACTGAAATGTGACATTAAACATACTTCTCTCCGATAAAACTATTTTGCCCAAGCTGTTATATTTTGGGGGGAAAGTCATGACGTGCACATTGTGTATGTGATCAGCATCATACTGGACATTTCTGCAAAATGTTTCAGTTCATACAACATACACAGGTGGCAACTAAAGTACAATTAAAGTAATTTATCCTAACTAAAACCACTGGTTACGATTACACATTGTGGATATGGTGAAGCAATAAATAAAATCAACATTGAATACAATGAGATGTAAATCATTGGCATTTTAAGACAGATTTCCAAGTCCATACTTCCCTCTGACCTCTGCACCCATACGTTGTCCTACGTGACAGTTATATCTTCAGTATTTATTGCACTCCTAAACATCCTGACTACAGATTTGAAAATTACATCAATATGAAGCTAGTTCACACTGTGTCTCTCTAAAAAGATCATTTTTCAAATGCAATAGTTACATATGGACATAGGTCACCACCATCGATACACTCTAAATGAATGGTGCCAGTGGATTTCATTCTTAGTGACTGCTAACTATTTCAACACAATGTTAACCGGTATGTTATTGATTGTATTACCATCTGAAGTGCCAGAAACTAAATCAGATCTGTGTCTGTGTAGATTTAGTTTGTGAGGTTATTGGTAAAGTTGTTTGTTTCCAAAAAGTTGGTTCTGTCAAACAGAGACACTCCAAAACACTCGGCTCTATCAACCTTGAAAAAACTGTTAAACTTCCAACAGCTACGCGATCAAAGTGGTGCATTGAACTGTTGGATCAACTTCCCTCCACAGTTAGATAAAACAATTAATCACAAAACTGGGACGGACACTTGAGTTGACAAGTGGCAACGGAAAAGACGCAACTTGCTACTTTCATGACATTGGAGTTGACTTAGCTTTGTTATCAATCACTCATCAACAACAGAACTAAAACTAAAGACAATCGGCTAAACAGATGGACCTCAATAGCTACAAAGGAGTGACAGAGGACTGTATAAAGATCTGGAAAACACATCCAAACAGTGTCAGTGTTTCTGTTGTGATGACAGATGTGTTGGCTGCTGACTGACTTTGTTCAAGGCTTTAATCAGTTAAAGTACAACACAATGCAGTGTTTTATGTGACTGAGATGTAAAAAGATATAAAACTTTAAAGCACGGAGGACCAATGTATGGGACCTAGCATGTATACCAAAGAATAAAGACGCGTTTATTCATCTGTACATTCATTCATTCATCTTACTTGTTCCTTATTTTAATATATCTTGCTTATTAGACTTTTTAATTGTAAACCTTTGGCACTTTCAGTTAAAGTATATTATTGTTTAAGGTTATCTTTGTGTTTTCTAACATCTCTTTATTCATATGAGGGTTTGTCTTGCATCATGAGCATCTTCTTCTGAGAGTGTATCCTCTTGTTTAGAGCTCATCTATAGTAGTAAAACAACATATGTGCCACTATCCATTCAGTGGAATATTACAATTTCTATACAATTCTCTCATTACGCTGTCTATACTTTGACAAAAAGGACATGAAGAGGCCAGAGAGGTCACAACATGATACAAAGCATCTGACAAAAACGTAGTTCACTGAGGCTCCTCCAACAATTGAAACCACCATTTTTCTCTTGGGGGCCTCATTTAATCCTCCAGATGTCCACCTCTGGGTGCCGAGCCAGTGTTTGAAACCCACTTACGTACTGTATGAGGGTGACGGCCGTGGACTGCGAGGCCACTGGGTCTATCTGATAATTGACTGTCAAATAAAGGGCTGTTCCTCTCTGGAGTCCTCTCTGACACCCACATCAATCTGTCTTCACTTAGAGAGGGCCTAGCCCAGCCCCCCTCTCCCCTACCCCCTTCCTCCCCTCCCTCCACCCTGCCATTCATCCCTCCACCACTTCATCCCTCACACCCCTCCCTCTTTCCTCTACACCCAATTATCCGTCCATCTATCTATCTATCTATTGGCCCTGACCATTTATCCCTCAGCCTCTCTCCCTCCTTCACTCTATCCCATCAACACCACTTCTCTTGACGTGCTAACAGCTGTTTGACAGTAATGGCTCTAAAAGCAGAGCGGGGTGCCAGTCGATGTGTGTGTGCGTGTGCGGCTGTGTGTGTCTTTGCATGTGTGCTTGTATAAGATAGCCGAGAGGCCTTGAGGCCTCAAGAGGCTTGCACACACTGCCATCGACGACAACCGTACACACACATACAAATGCAAATGCACACATTCCAATCAATACCAGGTGAACATCTATTCAACCTCACAGCTGAAATGTCACTACAAATATTATTTCATAGTAGAAATGATGAAAAATGCACTCAAAATGGAAAAAAAAAACTCTGATGAAGCCTTCGGAAAACCAGGGTGTGAGTGCGGAAGTAGTTTATGGTCAGCAGTTATGAATCAATAATTTTCCAGACAAAGCTAACACTTAAGTCAGAAACCCTTCATTAGCGGGGAAATTAAAACAGTTTCACAAGTTCTTTGTGACATAAAACTGTGTTTACATCACTTAATGTATGCGTGTGTGTCTACATTATTGCATTTAAGTGCGTGTGTGCATGTTCACCCAGTCATTTGTCCCTCCCCTCCACAGGCTGTGTATTGTGATGCTGTCAGTTTGCTGTTTGATGGATGGCAGACGATTATATGAAGAATCATCCTCTGGCTCATCATGGCACCATTAGTTATAGATCCACACGCATGCACACACGCACACACGCACGCACGTATATATATATATATATATATATATATATATATATATATGTGTGTGTGTAATAACAGTAAACAAGATAGCCAACCTAAAAAGGGACATCATGTACAAAATTTGAAATATAAAAAGGTAGAAAGGGTAGCACAAAAATAGAGATCATAAAATAAATACACTCTAGAAGTTATGGCTCCTTTTCTTTCCTGTCTTCCACCTTCCTCTATTTTTCATCCACTTCACCATTCTCTGAGATTAAATGCGTGCCCATTATGGGTAATCCACTATCCACATTGTTGTTTGAGTGTCGAGTACCTCAGCACTCAGTTTCCCAGGACGTGGTTTCAATAACGTGCGACGGGAAACTATGAAAGAGAGAGAATATCGGAGTGAGTGTGTATTTAACCGAGAGCAACGTGAGGGGTGCGACACCTTCCTTCTTACTGACCAAACTGTGATTTCATTTCAGATACTAAAACTAAGAGGGTGGAGGAAAGTGTGAGCAAAATACCACCAGCAGCACGTTCCCTTTAAAATAACATCTTCCGAAACAGACGAGACACAAGCACTAGTAGTGGACTAGTAGCAGGATTTACTCCCAAAACTTATTTCATCCTTACTTTTCATGATGGAAACATGAGGGCATTTTCATATCTATTTATGTGTTTTGTAAACAAGGGTTACGCCTGCATTCTAGATAGTATCTCAGCTATTCCTGTCTCAAAGGTGATATTTAATGTAGATTATTATAAAAAAAACGATTTGATTGTTGCCTCATTGTACAGTGTCTAACATTTAAGGAATGTAATAACAGTTTGCCGTCAGTTTCTCAATAAGTAAGTTATCTTCTATAATGACATCCATGATGCCATTTTGTTAATCCATTCAATACTTTTTCTATTTAGAAATTAAGCTTTTTCCTTTTTGCAATATGCAAATGTTACCAACACAAAAAGGAGATTTGACAAAAATGTTAGACGTTGTTCACTGATTAATCTTTCAGTTACAGTTTTCTATATATCTGTTTTGACAGAGCATGTTCTAAATAGTTATTTTTCAGAAAAGGTTAACTAACAAGGATGTTATTTAGTTTTTTACAAAATGGCCACAAAATAAGACAAATTAATGAACTAGCAGGTTATAGTTGTGTTTTGTTCTTGTTTTGTATAATTCATAAAAAAGAAGTCAACAACAGAAGACAAAATTGTTGTACCACAACTGACCAATTGACCCTTCGCTAAGTCCCGCCCCCTGCTGCTACTCCATAAAGCTGCCCGAGCTACCATAGAGCCCACACTGTGTCACTAACTGCACTCCCTGAAAATTCTTGGAAAAACAAAAAAATCAATTTCAGACAGAAGCAGACAGAAGGCTCTCCAATATGCGTATAGAAGGAGGTCAAACTGATTCAGCATCTAACACAGGTTAGAAAGATAAAGATAGAAGCTAAGGCCTACAGCTCAGCGTAAAACTTAACCACCTCATCACCTGGCGATCGAGACAGAAGACAAAGAAATTAAGGAACAACAAGCAAAAAAGCAAAAGCGGCATGTGTAGACATTCAGAATACCTTTTGCACGTCGTGTAACATAGATGTACATTATAGTTAATCATGTGCAAACGTTCACTGCTAATTTTAGCTCCAGAGGTTTTTACCTAGTAACGTAAAAAAAAAAGGTATATCTCCTTCCAACTTCTCACAAGTATCACTATTACTTAACGACCATTTGTTTCCAGTGCGACCAACAGTAAGCTGAGTTGTGGCTAGCAAGGGGAGATGAACAGAAGATGGAGATAACTTCATAAAGCCTCTAGCTTTCTTTAAAGAAACAGTAGGTGTCCAAACAAGTCTCAAGGACACATCCATAATGTAAGTGTAATGATTAATTGACTTGTATGACCCCCTCTCTTCTGTTTCCTACCTATTAAGACGTTGACAGAAGACATTCTGCCGAGTCATGAGATATTGTTGGTTGAACAGAATGTGATTGCAGTGGCAAGGTAATGTTAAGAGCTTTAAAACCAGCTTGATTAAAGCTATCCAGTCTGTGGCTGGATGACGTGTTTGTTTTGCAATGAGTAAGACAAATTCACCAGGAGTCACTAGAGCTGGGTGATGATTGTTGTATCATTAGTATTGCACTTTTGTTCATGCCTATTCAGAGAGACAACTAGTACGGGATATTGGAGAAAGTTACAAACACATAAAAAAAAAAGAAATTGGCGAATCTGAATTTATTTAGCTTTAAAACTGCAATTTTGACCACTTGAGCCCGACAGCTAATCAATGAGCTGAAAGTCACTATAAAACTCCGTAAAGTGGAGGGGAGCCGCAGATTCAGGAGATAATTCTCTGAGTGACCCCCTGATCCCAGCGCCAATATGTTTCTTTTAAAAAAGGTGTTTGCTGTTGTAAATCAGTGGTAAAAATCGACTTAATGTCAATAAAGAAGATTATTGAATGTATGCATTAAAAGGTTGTCTGGTTCTTTAGAAAGCTGAGTGGTCTTTATTTTAAAACAATGGCATGTTCTGTATAAAACATTTTTAAAAATGACATGTCGTGAGAAGATAAGGTTAATGTATGGCTGAAACAACTGAAAGTCCAATTTGTTATTAGCACAATCAAGAGACCTCAGTCAAGACCGATAGATGCTGTCTTACAATTCAAAGACCTGGCATATTTGCATTGGATCGAAAATCATATTGCAAATATCACGCAGCCCTTAAGAAATAAATATTTTCCTTTTGTAGCCCTATCTCTAACCCTGCCCTCTCCTCCTTATCAGCACGAGACAACTCCTGATTTGTGATCAACACCTGGAGCTGAGAGTTGCCCGGCGGTGTCTAACCAGGAGGTTTAACAGCTCGACTGTCCCCTGTTCCTCTCTGCCCACTAATGCAGCTCTTAACACTCTCATCAATCCTCGCTGTAACCCCCATTAGCTTATCAGGACAAGACAAAAGGGGGATTTTAACACCGCCTAGCCCACTCGGAGGCCAAATGTGGTGTCACATCTAGATTGCAGGTATTACTGTGCGGGTCTCCCCTTCCCCGTCCACTGATACAACTCTGTAAGCCTCTCACTGCCTTATCATCTTAAGACAATACCTCTGTGATTCCTACCTTTCTACCTGAGAGTCGGTGTATTTACTGAGATATTCACTGGTCATCCATTACACGTGGCACCTGAGACTTAAATACACGACCACCAAACTTCTACTTAACCCCACCGTATCCTCATTACCTTATCTTGAGAAGACAATGAAGAGCAGAGGTAGCTTTAGTTAGCTTAAGGTCTGACTGATTGACTTTGCTAGCTTTTGGATTAGCTGTACAGCTAACGCAGCTCCTGCAGGCCAAGGTGAGGGCTGTCTTAATGCAGCAGCTTTAGGGCAGAAAGCTGCCTAATATCAGCTTCTTCCGCTTCTCGCAGGGCTTCAGGAGGCTTCCTGAGAGCCACAGTGAGCTGTGGCTAAGACAAAGTAGCACAAGGTTAATCCCAGCTGTGGAGAAGTCAGACGGTTTTAGTGGATATATAAATGAAGGAACCAGTACACACCTGTTTAAAATCCTCCCTGTGGGGGGGAAATATAGTATTTCTACAGTAGGTTTTCAAAGACTAACATGCAAAAAGACAGAAAATTGCAAAGTAAAAAAGTATTTGTGCAGTGAAGAAATGTAGCTTGATAGAAAGAGAGGCAACAGAAATGAGCCCCGCCAAAGTGACAAGGACATTACATTTTGATGCACATTGCAGTGAAGTTTTGGTTGTAGCACAATGAAGGGGCAGTATGTAATGCATACCTGCCAACTCTCCCATTTTCACTGTGATTCTATCTGATGTATTTTGTATATGTATTTCATCTGGGGGGAGGGAAGGAGGGATGAAATGAAAAATCTATTCTGATAGGCAAGTTCCCATATTGAATTGTTTACCTTTGCTCACACCACACTCTTTCCAATGTGACCTGCCAACCCACAATAAGGGGCAAAACTGTTCAATACTTTGACTAGGACTTTCATCCCAAGAATTATAGAAAACAGAGAGAAAGAGAGTACTAAGAAAAATTATGAAATTAATAAAATATCCTATTCATTGGACTCGATGAATTGATTGTTTTTGTCTACAAAATATCAGCATATACAGAAATATTTCCCGGTTACAGCCCTCCACAAACACGCACAGAGGTTAAGTACAGAAGCTGTCCAAATCAGTAGGTCAGCTGGCAGAAGGGGGAAATGACAGGCTTAATGACTGACTGGCTGCTGCTGCTGTTAATGACTGCCTGTGCACAGCTAGCTGAGTGGAAGAGGAGTCTGGCTGACGGATGCACGCGCACACACACACATGCAGGTGCGGCCTTTCACACACTTACAGATGAAATCAGTGCACGTCCTCTCCTGTTCGACGAGCTGTAATTAGTGGTGAGACATGACCACCCAGTCCTGAGAGTCACTACTTTAACAGCCCATTAGCCGTTATTAGAGGGTCCTCAGGGAGCTGCACGGGTCACAACAGATCGCTAACCTAACAGAGATTAATAACCCATGAAATTTAATAGAGAAGATGCTGCTACAAGTCAAATTCAAAATAGGCTAACGTGTGACACTGAAAGTGCCACGTGAAAGGATGAAAAGGAGCAGCTGGAACCTAATATTAAATATATATATTTTGAGACTTCAAGTCATGTTGGATGTTATCTGGTGCTATAGCTGCACGACTGTCTTTTTGTGAGTCATGTCGTGGTTCACCACTGCGGACGATATTTGAGGTGTCTGATGAGTCCATGTGGGCTCGGGAACTTGTATCCACATGACGCAACAAATAACAACTAGATTTCTGCCGGTTGTGTCTGCAACGACCACTGCTGATGATTGAATGTATACAACACACGACTGGCAAACCCCACGTCAACACACCAGTGGGCTGTAAGGCGTCATAACACACACTTCATTCAAACTCAAAAACAAGCTGGGATGTATGCAGACAATCGGCAAACACAACGTCCAAAACAATAAAAGTGAGCCGCTGAGCAGACACAGGACCGAATCACACGATCCTCTTGGCGGAGATAATAATAGCTATCGAACAGTACATTAAACTAATGTTTCTTTCACAGACCTCTGACACAGGTCTGCAGGGACCAAAAACAGTAGTTTGATCTGTTGATTTGAAAATTCTTAATGTTTGCATTATTCTTTCATTTACAAGCTCTTTGGTGCTGAACTAGACAAGATTTATTGGTAAAATGGAAAATGGAAATTTTGTTAGGGTTGAAACACAACGACCTGTGACTGTATGTGATTTAAAGAAACAGGGAAGTGAAAAGCCAGTGTTTTCCTATCTTCCCCCTACACCCACCTACACGCACACACATACACACACACACACACACACTCACCTGGGCTGAGGCGAGGGGCTGAGCGGTTTGTTGGTGACAATCAAAGCAGCGATGCATGCCGCGTGACTAAGTGACTGTAACCCTCCAGACAGACTGGGACTCTGCCTGTCAGTGTGTGGCAACAACAAGATAGCTTATTACCCATTCTGTTCCAATTGAATTCAACCAGCGCATTTGTTCCAGTGCAAATTCTGACATTTCAATATGCCATCAGAGAAATCAGCTTATTTGAATGTGGCTTGCATGTTTATTGCTGCCTGAAGAACACACCAGAGGGAGGAGGAAAAGTGTGAAACTTTACTGATAGGGTGACCGAGTAGTCTCAGGTAAAGCAAGATCAACTTTAACAGGGCTTCTGCAGTGTTCACCAAATGAACCGTCATTTTTGTCAGTGCTCTTCATCTGTATTTAACCATAAATCATACTAATATAATGCATCAACTTCTGAAGTCTGGAGCCAGATAAATGGCAGTATATTGATGGATGGATGAATCAGTTACTTTAAGTAATTGCTGAAATGATGAGTGGATGCAGAGGTGACAGTGCTTGCTACAGGTCCAGTGCTGCACCAGTCTCACTTGTATTTCATAGATGTTTAACTTCAGACAAACCTCAACCACTAAAACCATTAAAAAAGTATACTAACTAATGTCACCTGAACTGGGATTTTGGTCAACAGTTCTAGAATGGTCAACATTCCAAATCAGGGCACATTGTCATGTGGGCCCATCAACTGGAGGTAACCATAGCAACAGTACTGCTGTGCTCCACATTAAGTTAACAGTTGACACACTGGTCATAATACAGTTAGATGTCTTGAAATCAAAGGGTCTCTCAAAAAAGGTATTTTTTAGTTCCTGTAACAGACATCTCTGACTGAGTGTATTTCATGGCCAAGAGCCACAGGAAATCATAGTGAGCTGGGTTCAAATCTTAATCCATCTTTAAAGTGTGTCTGTTCAGCCCGTTTAACTCGTGATTAGGTAAATACGGGTTAAAGTCATTGGTAGCATCAAGCTGAAGAACTGTTAGTTTGCCTTGCACACCAATGTAGAAAGCTGGTAAAGGTGTAGCTAACTTTTATATTCTGCTGGGCGGCACGTGAATGTATCCCCGGGGATGAATATAGTCTTCTCTTATCTTAATCCATAATAATAAATCATGAGTCATGATTTAGTTGTTGATTTTATTTTTGTTTTATTACTCTGAATCTGCAAAGTTACTTAACTGATCAAATATAGTAATGTAGTGGTGTAAAAAGCACAATATTTGTAGTAGAGTAGAAGTAAAGAGAAGCTGCTTTCCATCTCTAAAGCAGCCATGGTGATTTTACTGAGACATGGACACATTTCCTGATTCACATCTTGAAATCCTACATTTCACAAAAGTCATTTGGATATAATATCTCAAATAATAAATGCCATGGCCACATTTCACTGACAACAGGCCTGTTCACCTGATGACGTCATACATAAATGGTTTGTGTTGATGAATATGGATTTCACTGTACAGTTAAGTTCTGTTTCATGGTGGCACATGGTTTTGAGACAATGCCACTACAAACAATGTCGTTTTTGTTAATACAAAAAAAAGAAATCAACCTCAGTTTTGGGTACCTACCTTTACCTAGCTAGGCAAACTGTCGTCATTGTCTACTTTAGTTAGACATTTACTCCACATCCCAGAATGTTTTTCAATAACCCCAATACAAATTTCCTGCTGTACTCTAACTGGATTTATTGAATTCCTGTACACAAAAACAATAGTTTGACCCTCACAGTCCACTGCAGCTTCATAGACAATGCAGTGGCCTCATATTGTCTACGTTTCATGAGTTATCTGAAAGAAATATGTGAAAAAATGCTGGTCCAAACAGAAGAATAGACCCAGACTCTAATCTGAGTCTGGGTCTATAAATAATAATAAAAAACATATGGACACTAAGTGACGCTAGTTTTAACTTCTACAGTATTAAATGTTTTGTTTGCTTTAACTTGCCTCTAACTCCATTCTACCAACACCACACGGCAAAGTAAAACCTGAACTGTAATTACATTCTGTTCAATCAAGGAAGAGCCACAAGCACCACTGATATGAAGCGTCATGACATATGGCATCATTTGCCAATATGAATTAAATGCATTGCGTTTGGCTGTATTTGCTGTGGTAAAATGATTCCCACCTCAAGCTGTAACTCCAATACCGTAGCTCTCCTGTTGCACTGAAGTCTATATATTTAAGAAAAGCAATAAAAAGACAGGGATGAAGAGATTTTCTGACAACGCAAGAATAGGTTTTAAGTCACACTATCAAGCAAGAGAGGCAACAAAAGTATTAACACACACACATAGACATGGAAGCATATAAGACAACATACTTTGAATTGCTTTCAGGCTTTCAGCTATAATGACAAGACTACAAGGAAAACCCCAAAGAGACAGGCAATGGCTGTCTAAGAGATACACAGAGAAACAAATGAGTAAAGGGTGAAATAGACAGACTGGCATAAGGAAAGAGATGGACGAAGAAGAAGAAGGAGAAAAAAAAAAGAAACAACACATATCTGTTGTATAAATTGTCTTAACTCACCAGTCTCTGCAACGCAGGAAGACACATCAGGAAAGAGCCACTGTAAACCAGGAACTAATCTGTAGGCCAGACACAGCGGACATTTAAATGAACTTTAACGTCATGTAATTATGAATAACTGAAGAATTTTAACTTCAGGGAGAGCTACCAATTTATAATCAGAATCAGTTTAGGCTTTCGAGAAGATAAATAATCATCATTGCTTTGACTGCATCTCAGGTGAGGTGGGTAAGTGACCTGCTTGTATAGGCATCAGGCAGCATCTGTTCATCACATTTAGCTACTCTTTTTCTTCACCAACAAGTTAAGTCAAAGTTGAGTTTGCACAGACAGAAAGGTACTTATTCCAAATGGTCGGACCTGTAATAATCCACGACAGCAGTCTGTCGTCACTCAGGTAATAATCCATGCAGGTAAAGGCTGAGTGTCCCTCAGCAGTCAGGTGCTCCACTCTGAGACGTCCACGCAGACGAACAGAGGATGAAAACAGACAGCTGAAAACCTCTTCCTGCCCCTCGTAATCCTCCAGCACAACGATCCCCGCAGGGTGTTTCATCTCCTCCTCTGCATCCTCATCTCTCCTCCAGGCTCCTCTGCGGAGGTGTAACACCTCCTGGATGTAGGGCCGGGCAGACGCACCTGCAAACGGGACCACAGGTAAGAGGAGATGAGCAGCCTTCGGTGCCGGTGAAGCCATTGTTTAATCCCTCTGCTCTCCTCAGCAACGACAACTCTGTCTGTTCCTCGGAGTGTCTCTGCCAAGAGTAGCCGGGCACAGCCGTCCTGTTTTGCCGCTCTTTGCCAAACACACAAACACACACACGCACACACGCACATACACAGAGGAGAGTGTTGTGTTTTTTTTTTTTTTTTTTTTTTTTTTTCTTCTTCAGCAGCCGAGCTAACCCTGAGCCGGGGCCCGGTCTGCCTTTGAGATGCTCTCTAGCCCACAAACACAAGACGGCTTTCATTATCTTGCCCGTCGCAGCGCAAGGCCTAGCTTCTAAAAGCTACTGATTTCTTTCTTCCCTTAGCCCCCTGCACAAAGGGAGGGCATTTTGTAAATTACTTGCTCGTTTCAGACCAACAAAAGGTACTTTCATTGAACCCTCCTCCCTCCCACCCCCCCACTGCTCTCCCTTCTATCCTCCCGCCATTTGATTTTGCTCAAATTTGATTACAAGGCTTGAAAAAGGAGAGGAAGAAAAGAGAAGAGGAAATAAGAAAGCCCCACAGATGGCGTGTTCATTCAGTGCTGTGAATGGCTTTATACGGGCTGCCTTTATACATGTGGCAATCCAAAGACGCTTCAGCCGCTCCGCTAAAAAAAGAACTTGACAAAATTATTGGTTTGGCGGCTTTCTTACACGACTGACACGGGGAACTCTGAGAAAGAAAAGCCTGCCTTCTCTTTCTCTTTCTTCCGCTGTCCTTGTCTCTGCACCTCACACTCTCTCTCTCTCTCTCTCTCTCTCTCTCTCTCTCTCTGGGTCGTACACCTTAATCAAAACAAACTAAATGAGGCGTTTGACTAGGAGAGAAAGAGTGTGTTTGCCTGCATGTGTATGTGTTGTCATATTAATAACCACCTGCCCTGAGGCTCGACGCTAGGCCACATTCCAAGACGAATGTGGCCTAGCTTCGGGCCGCATTCCAAGATGACAAAGTCACATATTCAGCAGAATGGATAGGAAGGGATAAAATGAGACACACTCCCACCACTAGATTTGATAACACACACACACACACACACACACACACACACACACACACACAAACACAGCTCAAATCAAACAGCTCAACTCAACTCGAAAACATTAGCCAACACAAAGCGCAGAGCGTTCTGTTCCCTCACAGGCTATAATCCTGTTTCCACAATGGACCACTCACTCTGCACTTGTTTTCCTCAGGAGGATAATTATAGGTCTGTAGTCACACACACACACAGCTTTAGAGCTCTCTTGCTTTCTCACTAACACACACACACTCATTTGCAGCAGAGGGAAAGCCAGTTCAGAGTGAACTATGACTTGTTATCCCATTACCAGATCATCACACACTACAGAATGTAGGATGAAGTGTTGGTCTGATGGTTTGAGACCTGGCGTGGCCACTCCGGGTCAGAGAGACTAATAGACAGGAGTCAGTTAATTCCTGGATCCACTGAGCAGCCATCCGAGTCCAGGTCGCGGGCTGTGTCATTCCATCAGTGTGATGAAACGGTATCCATCACTGAGGGCAAGCGGCCAAAACAGCGCCTTTCACAGGCAGAAATTCAACCACTATCAATCCTTAAATTGTACTGCCGCCTTCGCTTTGTTTTCTTTCTTCTTTCTAACATAAGAAATCCAATTCACACACTGAGCAGCTACTGAACTGTTCTCTGAATCAAGACTGAACAACTGAACAACAATTAATTCTGAGGGGGCCATGAATGTGTGCACCAACTTTAATAACAATCCATCCAAGAGCTGTTGAAACATTTAGCTTCGTTCAGAAAATGTCAACCTGCTCGCAGTAGTACTAGAAATGAAGTCAGGGGATCACCACACAGTAGAATTCATCCTATGTCTGGACCACAGTTCATAGTAATCCATCCAATATTTGTCGAGATATTTCAGTCTGAACCAAAGTGGTAGATTGAAAAAGAGATCTCTGACATTGCTATGTTGCTAAAACCTTTCCCCAAGGGATCGTGGTAAAGTAACAAAGTTAGTCAACAACAGCCGAAAGCAGAGAGGAAACTACAAGAAAGTGCAGACGGCCATCATTCTCCTTCTTGAGTTGCTTCAAGGATAATACTAGCATTTCTTGACCTATTAAAAGGGTAATCCAGCACTTTCAAAAATGTTGGGGTCTCGTAAAAGACAGATTTGAAAATAATGGCCAAAGTCAAAGCAGCAGAGATATCTTGACTTTAAATCCCTGATGACATTGGGTTTATTTCAACTTTGAAGCATTTTCTCCAGAGCCATAGTAGACATTATTCAACTGTTGTACAGGCTGAGAAGTAGAAGAGTGAAGCCTCGTGAAGAGTGAACTCGAAGTGTGAAATCGGTGCACTGGCCCTTTAATTATCAACCCCAATTATCCATCTGAAGAGACCAAAACCAACAATGAATTTATCCCAGTTTGATAGTGGCAGCAGTAGCCGATATATCTGTGCCTCCATTGTTGTCCAAAAATAAAAGAGCCTTGTATTTGCTTGAAATATTTCTTCATTACAATGAACTATATATATACAGAGAATAATTTATAATCTACTTGATAAGAATTGGTCAGGACATCTCATACTCATTTCCCACATAATCTGGTGTAAAAAGAGTAGGTCAGAATATACCCATTTGAGAAGTTTGACCATAAAATCTCGAGAAAATGTGTATTCAGTCAAAATGTAGAGAAATAATACATTCAGCCTATTTGCTAAAGCATATCTGCCAACACTTTGAAACATTTATTTTCAAAAAGCTCTTATCTTACACTCAAAAATGATTTTACAATCAAAAAAGCACACGTGAAATTGTTTCTGCATGTGAATATTTCACATAGCCATGCGCCTGTATATACACATACACTGGATTATACACAAATATCTGTGTCACATTCTGCTTTTGTTACCAAACTTTTTATTGGAAAATCTCAACTATGTACACATTGAATGAGGACATCTAACCATGATGAAAACACCTGAAGTTATTGAAAGTGAGATACATGAGAAACACGGAATCCCCCTGAGATTGGAG
Source organism: Ophiodon elongatus (assembly GCA_016806645.1). Classification (NCBI taxonomy): domain Eukaryota; kingdom Metazoa; phylum Chordata; class Actinopteri; order Perciformes; family Hexagrammidae; genus Ophiodon; species Ophiodon elongatus. Next base: position 1,102,071 of record JACSYO010000215.1, on the reverse strand, counting down.
AATTGGAATAATCCACAGGGGAATATTGTTTTAATACAACAATAACCCTGGGCTGCATACACCAACCTAAACCCTAACACACACACACACACACACACACACACACACACACACTCAGACAGCTTCAGAGAGCAGAGATATAAAGCTGTAAAACGCTGACAGAACAGAACAGCAGCTCTCACAGCTTCCATATCTACCATTTTAGAGATATTAGTACTACCAGCCATCATCACCAGCTGACCCACATTACGTTTTCCCTCCAACCTGCCTGATGGAGGCTCACCAAAGAATACACTTTCCCAGAGATGCTGGGTTCTTTTTTTTATAAAAATGAGGACAATTTGATTCAGTTATTACTGATGAGGGCAGAGATTCCCTCAGTGGTCAGAGAACGTTCATAATCAGCAGTTAGGTCTCCATCCGCAAACCTGAAGTAATTATTGTCTCAAGATAAAAAAATTTAAAAAATGGAAAGCAGGGGTGATTTTTTTTTTTTTTAAAAGGAGAAAATAAACTCGAGATAGACATGACCTTAATATTATTTCTCTCTCTGGGTATTTCCAATAAGAGTATTCCATCGGAAGGTTTGATAAAAGGATTATGTGGAAAGCTTTATGCAGCTGGAGTCAAATCTGGATACGGAAGGAGAGCTGTTTGATTGAATAATTCTTGTTTCCTTTCTGCCAAGCTAGCAGTCCTCTTTTGGAAAAGTAAAATATCAGCATTATTCCAGATTTATACACGTGCTCTGAGTGTCTGTAGAAGTCAGCCTGCCTCTATCTTCTGCATGTCTGACGACCAGCACACCTGTCTGTGTGCATGTGTGACCGTCTGTCTGGGAGGATGTCAAAACACAAAATAAACATGTCCCGTCTGTATTTGTGGTTGCCCACTAGATTTTAAACAAGCTTCGTTACATAATGTCGCACTGGAAGGCCACGAATGTTAAAATTGGCACGTACTAGAAAACAACTGTGGCCTTCCTTCTCACCAGCATCTACCCAGGTGGGTGCAAGAGAGCATGCACCTGAGAGCACAACAATCATGTATTATTGCTCTTTACTTTTAACATACAGAGTCTTCTATCTTATGGGCACAAGATAAAAAAAATATATATCTTTGAGGACATGGGGGACTTGCCCAAAGACCAAAAAAAAAGTGAGCTTTCACTTAAAGATGCTCAATATGGAATTCAGAGAATATCTATTGCCTTCACACAGCTCTCAACATGGTGACGGCTGAGCCGGCGGCTCACAGCTAACAGCGCTAACAGCGCTAACAGTGCAAACAACGGCAAGAGTGCTGACAGAGCTTCCGATGTTTACCTGAGGGTGAACCGCAGGGTGAGCGTTACACTTCTGTGACGACGCCGTGGGTCGGGACGACATATGAGTGCAATGCACAGCGGCGGCCATTAGCTAACAACAGAGAGACTCGCATGCTCTAAAATACGCTCGCAGCCGGCCCGGCACAGAGAAGCTCGGATAACAACACACAGAGAGGGAGAGCGGCTTCATTCTCTGCTCAGGTAGACATTACGCCACTATATCTTTACAGAGAAAATAGTTGTTTGATGCTAATGCATATAAGATTCAAATATTTACAGTTTAAAAATATTATTGCATGTGTATATATATATTTATATATATATATATATATATATATATATATTTATATATATTTTATATATTTTTTCTATATATAATTTCTACTAGTACAAATACTAATCTAAAAATGTTCACATTAATTGCAATATAAAGGCAAAATTATCCTAAAAATACATATTTTCAGTTCGTCATTGTTGGGATAGGTCGGTTGGTGGCTGGCATGGAAAACTGAGCAAAAAACTCAAATCCATTAAGGGATGAATCTTGATTTAAACATTAAAGTAACAAAGCAATGTTCATCTGCTGTTATCAGGCATCATCAGCAGGCAGAGCACGCTGCGGTTTAGGCGTTTGACCTCAGAGTTTAGTTATCATAACAGGGTGGTGACCTCACGACCTGCAGTCATTACTGCTGCCTCCTCCAATCAGCCCTCCACAGCTCTGATAAAGCCCTCTGGGGAAAAAACAGGCTGCTGGATAGAGGTGACATTAGATTTTTGTGTGTGTGTGTGTGTGTGTCTGTGTGTGTGTGTGTGTGTGTGTGTGTGTGTGTGTGTGTGTGTGTGTGTGTGTGTGTTAGTGTCTAGGATTAACACTTTGGTTTAGGGTTAAGATTAGAATTAAGATGAAGTACAGGTGAGGAAGGGGGTTAAAAATGAGCAGACTTTGGTGTTGGGTTAAACGGTTACTACAGTACCTGACAGACGGTGGGTGGAATGGTATGTGATGGACAATTTGGCGTTAAAGCAAGATACATTTATATATTCTAATGGATTTCACATCAAATCAACATATATTCTTTCCCACTCTAAAAGGCTCAAAATGTCACTCAAATCAATTTGAATGAATCTCAAGTCCAAACATGAATCAGTTAGGGATTTAAATAAACTACTTTTGGGGCATTTTCTTTGCCTTTAATTGGAAATATGTGGTTGAGAGTTGACAGAAAAATAGGTGAGGTTGCAGGGGGCATGACATGAAACAAACATCCTTGTTTGCATTTGAACCGGGGCCTTTGACTACATCGTATGAATCCAGAGCCTACAAGAGAGGAGGTCTGCCCAAAATCTGGGGTCTGATGTAGTGACTTAATCAAACCAAACCAAAGAACTTAAAATCCCAATGGATGCATAGTATGATTATTATGGACATTATGGACTTTTGTAGAAGGTTTTGCAGGTTATTATAATACGCAAGTTAGAACTTGAGCACGTGAAACTGAATGCTGATATAATAATGTGAAGTTTTTCCATTTCTGAGTGATTTTTGTTATTTAAAAAAAAAAAAACGAAAATATCCCATTTTTGAGGGCTGCTGTTTTATTACAATTGCGTTTTGAACACATAAGGAGAACGGTGTTACATCACTCCATTTTTTTCAGCGTCTTCAGTGTGCATTTTTATTTCCTCATAAATGCCCAATGGGTCACATTCTCATGCAGCTCATAACTCAAGTGGCTCCCCTGGAAGGGAGAACAGCGTTCAGGGTCTCACACGTCATCATGTCTCTGAGACCAGACCACCTCTTCTCTGTCAGCACACAGATTACGATTCTACACACAAAACATGTGAAGACCTTATGGAATTGGATGCACTGTAACAGTTTATAACACAGTTTAAATTAGCTCCGGCTCAAACAACAGTAAATGCTACTTGCATTAATGCATCTGTAATAATAATCCAATAGTAAAATATATAATAGGGGCCACTTTTCTGTATTTAGTACCTTCGATACATTTTACTAACAATACTTTAATAATGTCAATGCAGTACCTGTACTTGTAATGGAGTATTTCACAGTGTGGTATTGCTACTTCTACTTAAGTAAAGGATCTGAACACTTCCACCCCTGGCTCAAGTTTCTACTTAAAATACACACAAAACTTGAAATCTGCACTTGAAATCCCAGTCTGATTTGGATCCAGTCTGATATGTATAGTTCTACAATGAGTTTCAATAAAAATGTTGAGTCTGGGAAATATGAATGTGCAGTGGCACTCTACTGAATTTGCACAACATCTTGAGGTTCAATGAGTTGGATACGTCAATGGTAAGAGTACTTCTCACTAAAACTCAGTCCCAAGGCAAAATGAAAAAAAATGTTTAAAACCCTGACAGGAAAAACAAAAGATCAAGAGTTTAAAAGGACAAAAGCTCCAGCAATTTGTTTGACTGACAGATGGAGAAAGGATTCAACCAATCTAAATACAAATAAAATGTATATTTTTGTCCTTGAGTGAAATGAAACAAGATATTTCATTCATACATGATATCGCTACTGCATTTCTCTCTTTTAGCCCACATAATTGACATAACTTCACTATATTAATGCCTTCCTGCATTGCAGTTTAATTAGGACTCCTTAACATTGATCCAGAGTTTGAGACAGTTGGAGGAAATTAGCAGACTGAACAGGAGCAAGTGAGGTAATCTAAGTTGTTTGAAGGGCCTGTTGCATTCATTGTCAGTACAAAGTCTGCAGGTTACCACCCTTCCAACGTCATTTTGACTTAATCATAATGTTGGCTAAAAAACTGCATCCACTCGTGGTCTTGTAGGTTGCACAGAAATACTAAGATGTATTGTAACCTGCTCTACTTTTGTTTCATTGTGTTATATGTGTAATGGTTTTAATAGCAGGGGAGTTCTCTAATGAGGATGTGTTGATGTGGCCTGCATGGTCAAATACAAAATCTATTCTAAGTTAAATAGCTTGCACATCATTTATGGGGGGGGGGGAGATTTGACAGCAATTTTGAGGATGCTGAAGGCTCTGGTAAAATAAAACCAGGACCCCTTGAGTGGTCTTAGAAATCATTTCAAATAGAGGTTGTTCTTTCTCGTTGCCTGTAATATGTACAGAAGTAGAGTACAAGACGATCTTAGTCCTTTCTCACCAAAACCAATACATCAAAATACTGCTTTTCACCTTTTACCTCCAGTCTTCCATCTTGCTACATAATCAAAAATGTCTGACCAAACAATGTGGGATATTGATAACCCACCAGTCAACCCACAAGTAATGTGAGATGAGTTTTTATACAGATGCCTCTAATAAAATTATAATAAGGGTATTGAGACTTTCCTTTTCCTTACTTACGTTTGAATACATTTGTCAGGGGATCAAAACAGTACTTGATGAAACTCCCCTTTAATAAATCAATACAAACTATTTAGAACTTGAAAGTAATTTGTGAGAATAAAAAGAGACCTATCTGCTAAATGTATGCAACCAGATCAATCCAGATCATTTTAAGTAAGAAAAGATTGTTAACTAATCATAATATTTATAAAAAAAATAAAATAAAAAAAAAGCAGCATAAACAAGCTCCAGACAGATGATCAAGTAAACATGTTAAAGGTGGTTAATAAAGTATGAGCATGTGTCCAAAAGCCAAGTGTATGTCTGAACGTATCGTGTCAAAAAGCCAAGAGGAGGACGTCTATTGGCAGAGACGAGTCGTTCTCATGAAGTCACTCAGGAAAACGATTGGTCAGGAAAATAATCAACTGACAAGAGGTCAGAGCATCATCCATCAAATCCCGACGGAGCAAACCAGCACCCAGTTCAAACTACACCTGCAGGAGAGTTTAAGGGTTTCATCCCCTCCCTCAGTGTTTTCTTTAATCTCAGGGTAATTAAAGAGAAACGGTTACACAACAGAGGATGACAGCTTCGCCAAACTGCACACAAAGACCATCTCAAAAACTTCTGATCAACTGATGACAAAACTTTTGCCATCAGGTAAATATTTCCACGAGGAATGAAGAACGCAGTGCAAAGCTCACTGTCGCATCAAAGCATGCCGATCACCTCGGTCCACATACATTTTAAGCCTCCTCGGTGCACAATGCAAATGCAATTGCAACTCACAAAACACAATCAAATGCAGCCCTGCATGATCATAACTTCATTATCATCCCTCTCCATCTCCTCCAGGCAGCCTCATAGTCTACCTCCTGAGTGAAAAAAATAAATAAAGCCCTCTCTGTCCCTAAAGTATCCTATTGTCATTCCTAATCACTCCTCAGAATCATCAACAATCTCACAACTTTTTTTTTTCTTCCTATTCAGCCCTCTCTGTTTATGCAGTTCCCAGAAGGCATTGCCTTATAGACTCTCCCTCTCCGGTGGCAAAGATGTCAGGAAAACAAATAACGGCGGGAAGCAAAACAAAACAAAGTCTCCTGAAATACCTTGTGGATGCCCAGAGGAAGGCGCTGGACAGACAGATGAGCAGATAGGTTTCCTCTGTCCTCCTCTCTCAGGCTGCCTCCTCTCTCGGCGTGCTGTGGAGAGTGACTGCTCACAGCCCGCCTGGCATATCTAATTAGAGCCAGGCTGTTGCCACTATCGGGCAGAGGATCTACCTCTCCAATCTCTCCTGACTCAATCTTCCCCATCTCTGATTTTCTTTTATATTTATGCTGGAATATTTAATTGTAGACAAAAGGTTACTCTGGGCTCTATTCATCGCACACAGGCAGAATAATCTCCTTTAAAAGGCTTGACATTTCAGGCTTTTCAAAAGGGGCTGAAAAAATTATATCCCCGCTTTTGTTAATCAATGAAGTAGAACTCCCCCGAACAAAAGAATTAAATTGCTTGGTTGGGTTAATAAAACACACAGAAATAGCTGCTTCCTGTGGGCTTTTGTGCTTGCCACTGGCTCCCCCCATATGCAACCAGCACTGTAATTCCATATGATTTGGGGGGCAAAACTCTCATTTCTCCACACAGTTGGCTTTTTAAATCCTATTGAATGAGCAGTCTGTGAGGCTGGCTGATTGGGACCTCTTCCCTGAGCCTGGCTGCCTGGCTAGCAGAACAGGCTCTCTCCATTCAAATATGACTTCCACTAAGGAGAGACAGCGGGTCCACTACAATTTACAATTTCTATACTGCCCCTGCCTCAGAAAAACATTGTAATTATGCAAATGATAGGGGCAATAATTAGGCCCTTCACTGTCCCATTGTGTTAGCTGCTGTCGCGGTTCGGTCCAACGGTAGGAGAGACGCAGCAGGGCCTGTTCGGGTTTAAATTGCTCCTTACTGACAGCCTGCAGATGTTCACAGCGTCTTCTGTCCTATATAACTAGCCATCACCCCGTATATGACACGGTGGCAGCAAACTCGGATTTCGCTGTGGGAGAGCTGCCTGAGAGCTGGATGTCACTGCAGCAGACAGCTGTTGTTTATCCAGAGGCCTACCGGTATGTGATGCCCTATTGTAATGGTAAAACAGGCAGCCACGCCATTCGAGAAGCTTCAACCTGATGCTTTTCCTTTGTGAATGACATTTGCCTTCCTTGATTACAATACACCTACAGTACAAGCAGGCCGTTTGGCTATTGAGCGGCTCATATAGGCATAATGTACAGGTAGCGTTCACAGGTAAAATAGTGTAATCTGACTTCCAGAAGCTGTCTTCACATTATGTTGTGGTTGAAACACTTTCAGAGTTTGTTCTCCCACACTTTGTATGCTTCACCCACTATTATGAACTCAGTTTCAGCATCATCCTGTATAGGCCTGGGCTACCATTCAAGTTTTAACTGTCAACAAGTGACCACTCCACTAAATATAACCTTCAAATGAGCAAAAACATCTAACAAACTTTAGGAGAACACAGAGTACAAAAGATGCTTCGCTGTTTGGATTAAGACTGGGTTTGATTTTGCTGAAGAGTTAATGATTTTAGAAATCATGTTTCCAAAGGATGTCAACAGCAACAGTTTACAGTTAATACTCTGAAGATATACAAAAAATAGTTTTTTAATCAAGACAAATCTACAAATGACTTTAATCCAGACAGTTAAGTCAAATAAGACTTGTACACTCTTGAGATGTAGCTCAAACCCAGATAATTATACTATTTGAATTAACTCTAAATAGTCTGAGAACTCACCTGATGAATGACATTCATTAATACATTGAATGAATATAAATCTGGGCTTATAGACAGAAAGGGATAAAGCCTCTGTAGTTTATGCAACAACCATCTCAGATTTGATGTCAATGGCTCAATTATTTAATGACCAATGGCTACACATCAAGAAGTATATTGTTACTCTGCAAAAAGCTCTTTTATATTATCTAAAAATCAACACTTATCATTTCTCTATAAATGTCCTGTGCAGTTTCCCATCTGCAATCATCTTCCATCATGTCATCATTAAATGAGGATATTAAAGCCATCATTGCTCTTAATGTGGCATATATCAAATTGACAGTACTAACCTAATGTGTGAAGTAGAACTTGTCAAAGAACACTTTGCACAATTTTAACAGAGTGAAGGCAACTAAAAGTTTGACATTATTGTCATCTTTTCAGCGAAGGAAACAATTGCATAAAAAAGGGCCTATACACCCGCAGGTGGTTTAAACGTATTCCCATCTTAACAGTATAGGGCAGTGCAGATGATGTCCATCAAGCAGTCCATACATGCTGACTGGGTCATGTATGGACTGTTTTGTGATCATGTAGGCCTATGTTCTATTATTATGCACAAAATTCAATCAGTGAGTCAATCGAAAGCTCTTCTCCACCTCCCAACTGCTTTCTCTCCAATACAGCAACCAAGTTACAACTCATAATGTGGACAGGTTTCTTTAGTAACAGACACATTAAAATACTACTTTGACACATACCAAAATATATTCCATTAGCAAAGGTGAGGAAATCAAGACACATTGGTACTTTTAAATGTTTTATTGAAAATAAAAACAGGTGAACGAGTAAAACCTCCTCAAGCTAAACACTCACCTTCACAACCAAGAAATTGACTGCAGAGGCCTGGATTATTCCTGTGTGCAGACATAACAACGGCATTACACAAAAGTTGATGTAACATAAATTATCTTGTTTTTAAATTGTGTTGACACTTACACATTCAAATGAAGCGTTATTCATATTAGACAAATTGCACCATTGCTCAACTGTAGCAAAAAATCAAAGAGATGTTGCAGTGTAACTGACATGGAGAGGTTCTGTGAACATGCTACTCATTTACTTTGCATTTATATATCCTGTAATAGGTCACTGGCCACTCGGTTTAACAAACAAAACAAGAGTTATATTGCTAATTTACTTCCTGTAGTCCAATCCAGTGCACTACTACCTGTAGCCAACACAAGATAGTAAATGCCTGTAGCATTAGTAGTGCAGAATGCTAATTAATTGCATTATTTGTAGCATTTAAACTGTGTACAGCTAAATGGCATTTTGCTGGAGGATATGTGAATGTTTGCATGCTGGCAGCATTTAGCTCAACCACGTAGCAACCTACAACTAGCGTAGATAAAACATGAGTAACCTTTCAAGGCAACAACATTTAAATAAAGGAATTTAAAATTAAGTTTTAATTACCAGGCAATCTCACGTGTGCGGGCAGGTGAGGGGGCTTGAACAGTGTTGTGGGCGGGGCAGGATGTTCAGAGGGGAGGAGCCAGCAGACGTCAACGCTTTTACGACAGTTCTCTGCCATTTCCGGTACAAACACACACACGCCTGAGCGAGGAAAACATGAGAGGTCAAAAGTTATGATCCCACTCTTTCACAGAAACGGAACGTAACACTCAAACATGGTAGGTCGGACGTGGTGCTCACTAACCCGGACTACGACGAACCGTAAACGGGTTGCGCGAGCGGTAGTCTATGACGAAAGGTTTTATGACGGTCATTCCGAACGGCTAACCGCTAACGTTAGCTTTACCCCAACGTGCGTGACCCAGCACCATGCGACCGAACCTAGGTGACGTCTACCGCTTCGTTTAGCCCGCTAACCCCCGGCAGTGTGGTTCACAACACGGGCAGCTAATGTCTGCTGCTTAGGCTTCCCCGCGGTCATGTGGTGCGTGTTTAGGTCAGCGTGTTAGTTGGTGCAGGTGACGTTCTGTGCGTCTTCATAATGATGTCTCTCTCTCTCTCCGTTTACCTCCAGGCCAGTTCCATGGTGGCAGTGGGACTGGCTCTGGCAGCAGCTGGATTTGCAGGTGAGTGTTTCCTGTAAAAGCTCACTGGTGAACAGTTAAGCTGAGCGTTTGGTTCTCCAGTGGTGGGATCGGTCACCTTGACACGACTGCAGGGTCAAAGTTTAAAGACAGTTTAAGTCCTGAGGTCTAAATAAGTCTGCTGCACGGGGAGGAGGAGCTCTGAAACACGTCAAACGGATGATGATTTAACAACTGTTATACAAGCATGAAATGCAGAAAGTAAAAGTACCAGAAATTCATAAAATGACCTCATCAGCACTGGTTCATTTTATAATACCTGCAGCAATCCAAGTTACTGTTAATACACAATTCAGTAGCATCTATTAATATAATGCAGAATTGTTATAATATGGTCACATGGTTATCATTTACTCTTTTGTTGAAATTATTTAAAGCAACTTGTAATGAAAAACTAACAGAATGAGTTGTTTTAAGCGTTTTCCTGATGTAATGCGTAATCCTGCAATATGGCTCATTCATCACTTTATGTGGTTTTCCATAAATTTGCCACATAGTGATATAGATTTGGGAAGAATTAAAATAGCTTTTAAACATCTCAGCCAAAATAACACTCTGTATTGGTGTTTATGTAAATTTAAATGGCAGAGACAATTCCCCAAATAACATATGATATAAATGTGCTGCATGCTTCCCCTCTCCTCCATCTTTCAGGTCGCTATGCCATGCAGGCCATGAGGCATATGGAGCCTCAGATGAAACAGGCCATTCAGAGTTTCCCCAAGACGGTGAGAAGAAAAACATGCACGCACTAAGTTTATCTCCGAATTGAAGTGTACATTATAGATACCTCTTATTAATCTTTTGCGTTTACTTTTCATAAGTGTGTTGCCGGTAAGGGTCACTTAGCAGGCCCATTGTGTTGAGCTGTGACCTGTACATGTTGCAGGCTTTTGGAGGAGGGTACTATAGAGGTGGATTTGAGCCAAAGATGACGAAGAGAGAAGCTTCCCTGGTTTTAGGCATCAGGTATGTGGACTCTCTCTCCATCACCGGGACCTCAGTTAAGTCCACCAGTTACATGTTGGATATTAGAGCTGGCGCACCGCTACTATTCACAGTTGTACCACCGTTGTCTTGCAGTCCCACAGCCAACAGGATTAAGATCAGAGAGGCACATCGAAAACTGATGACGCTGAATCACCCAGATAGAGGTAAGCGAGGCATTAAAGGTTCACCATCGGTTCCTGTGGTCACTGTACGTTACAATAAAGTGCTGACATGTCACTCAAACTACTTTATTGGCCAGCCTGTAGTATATTTTAGAAAGGTAAATGTAATTACAGGTTATGCAGCGTGATTAACCAACATTAATATTTGTAGTTTCATTTCTTTCTGAAACGTAACCGTGTGTTTGTGTGTGGGCGACAGGTGGATCTCCCTACATAGCAGCGAAGATAAATGAAGCGAAGGATTTATTTGATGCCCAGACAAAGAAGTGAAGAGGCCGGCAAAGACCAACGTGATTCCACGCTGCTCTTCTCCACGCTGCTCTTCTCCACACTGCTCTTCTCCACGCTGCTCTTCTCCACGCTGTTTGCACTGACTGACTTGAGCGATTGCCAGAGTTTTCTAACCGATTGTTCTCAAATAAAAATCACGCTGTACAAATTGCTGCTGGAATTCTCCCTCGTTATTATGTTGTATTTTAGATTTACTTTGTGTACTTTTCAGGGAAAGTGTCCAGTGTGGCTTCCCACAAGATGAGAACTTTAAACAATAGACTCCCATTTTTTTTCAAGTCCGTTTTAAAACACAATTGTCTTATGTACATTTGTTCGCTTTTAAGAAATGTTTTTATTAAAAACTCACACATTGGAAGACACCAGCTGATTAACTCGGACTGCTGAAGTATGGACAAGAGGAACAGTTACATCAAACCAAAGGTTTCCACACAGTGTGTCAGTGCCCTGGTGTACGTACACGTACAGAGTTGGATTTGCCATTTGATTTAGCAATGACTCAATATAGCTCTGCTGCCGTGTAAATGAGCAAAGAGGGAGGCAGATATTAAACTGTGCTGATTTCATGCATCGATTCCCTCGTGCTCAGGTTGGCCCTGTCACCACCAATACAACTATATAGAAAGATGGAAAAAAATTAAATGTATTTACATTGGTGATTGCAGCCAACCATGAACATTACCAAAATTGGGGTTTGATGTTAATATTTATCAATAAATGATCATTGGAGATCCATGAAAAAAGGCACCAAGTCATATTACATTTCGTAAGAGAGCATGACACAGTTGAGTTTTAGATCTACATGGAAGATCAAGTTTATTTAAGAACTACCTGCATACAAAACATATTGCACATCAACCAACCAGAATGATCTTTTAAAAAAAACAAAACGTACTGTAGTTGACCCAACAAAAACACTTGGGGATGTCACAACTCTCAGTAGTCCAAATTGTCATTTGTCTCAAAAGAAAACCCTCGGTAACGCATATTTTAGTGTCAAGAAAAAGAAGAGCTTCTCTTGTTTTTGCCTTTTTTTTTTTTTTTTTTTTTTTTTCTTTTTTTTAAATACTGTACATTTTTAAATAAATAAACCAAATAAATCTCCTTCCTTAGTGGAACAGTCGTGACCAGTTTCAGCCAGCCAGTCTGTGGAAGAACCATGAAAATGACATCATCGTCACCTGGGCTTGGGTTTTCCAGAAACATCTCAACCGAGCGTTGATTAACTTTTGATTTAGCTTGAATTCTGGGTAGAGAAAAAAAAAGAAAAAAAAAAAAAAAAACAACACGCATCATCCCTCTTGTCACGTATTTGATGAAAGGGCCCGCTTTTTTAGCAATGAAATGTTTCCAGGAAACCCAGCGCTCAACGGCTACATCTCTTTCCAGCACTTAACAGTAACAGCCAGTTTCCAGACTCAACTACAATCAACTTTTTAAAACAGAAAAAAAGGTTATGTTTCAGTGCAATAAAAAAAAACAAATCTTCTATCGTTTGTTTCTTTTCCAGACACGCTGTAATAACATTTCTTGTATGACCAAAGTGGTTGCATATTGAAAAAACAGAAAGCAGCTAATGTCAAACTCCTCAACAGAGAGCGAGAGAGATAGAGATAGAGATAGAGAGATATATATATATGTATATATATATATATATATATATAAATAAAGGATAACTGGACTCATTCTCCCCACAAACATTAAGAATAGACACACCTGATTTTAAAAAGATATGCCTCTGAAATCCTTTCAGGGTCTTTCAGTGTTTGTCTTCACCTGCCGACCGTGCCACGAGGGTACGTAAAGCACAAGGAGACAGCTCACCTGGTTCGACTGTGGCAGAGAGGGTGGCGGCGTAACACAGAAATAAGTGAAACAACTTCAGATGGTGTGCAGAGCCAGGCAACAACATGTTGAATCTACTCTCAAGGCACAACAGATGATCACGTGTATGTCAAACATACTTGGGTTTCCAACAAACCTATCTGCACTGTGGTACTGCTCATGCAGAATATTTAATGTACAAACTACTTCAGATGCACAAAACATCCTGAAAAAAGGTTGTGGAAGCATCTTTTCCCGAGTCCACCTGGTAAAAGGCAGACATGTTTCTGATCTAAAATCCTGCTATGATATTTTTTTTTTTAATTTTTACTGATAAAAAAAAAAAAAAAAAAAAAGAACCGCTGCGTTCATACCATAGCATGGGTTAGAGTTGATTCCCTGTCTGCGTGTACGGCATTCGGCCCGACCTCTCCCTGAGCTCTCAATGAAGAGTGGACCGAAAGGTACAGTTAAGTAGATGTCTATAAGTCTGTGTGTGTTTGACTATCTTTGGCAAGCTCATACAGGAAGAACTATTGTAAAAAACAAAAGAAGAAGAAAACTTTAGTAAAATGAATAGTTGGACAGAACACATGTGTAAAGTGGAGGTTACGGTTCAGAGGTCTAAAACTTGCGCAGTGGAACAGGTTTCAAATACTTGTAAAGTAAAAGAAGAACAGTGCTTGTTGTGTTTAAATGTTTCAATTTCAAGGCTGCCCCAGAGACAGGGAGATTAAATCAAGTGCAGCCAAAGAATTTAAAATATTTGAAACCATTTCCTTTGCCCAGGTCTGACTAGGAGAGTCCGTTAGCAACGGGTTGCGGGTTGGAGTCCCCCTGGTAGGAGACTTTGGCGGGAGCTGCGGTGGCATTGCTGCTCTCGGTGTCGGCAGCATCGCTAGAACCATTGGTGGTTGCCGGCGCAGGTGGTGGGCTGTCCTCAGCGATGGCATCCACCTGACCCTGGACAAAAATGTGGGACGATCAAATAATGCACTTCTAATGTATTCAAACAGATTCCCCATTAAGTAGCCAGTTTTATAAAAAAAAAAAAAAAAAAAAAAACATGAAGCAGCATCTACATTCAAAAGTGCTTTTTCACAAGATCCAGGTTAAAGAGGTTTACTGCGATTCTGCTAACAATCAAGAAACACATGACATTTGGGAACTCACCACATCCTTGTTTTTCTTGGTGTCCTTCGTGGTCGGCAGCTGTCTGCTCTGAGAATCAGCCCGGGATATGTAGTCAGCCACCGTCACTGTACAGACAACAGAGACAAGAAAACCACTCGTCATGACAATTGTCTGTTTTCTTTCAATAGCCGAAGCCAAAAAGTTCTTTCAGTGCTGTGGAGCACATCTGTCTCGCACTTTCAGAACTTATTCACAATATTGATCCCACAATTTACACCTCCCGTGGTTTCACGGTTAAAATGGAAGGTAGCCGAAAGAGAGCGGGTTTGACAGTCTTGAGAACGTCCCGGTCGATCCCGCCTGGCAGCCTGAAAGGAGCTTGTCAGCACCTTTACACTCTACTTCTGGTAGAATACACTGGCCTAACTGGAGGCCACACACTGGACATCCAACACAACATCACAGGAAAGCAAGTTAGAGGTCAAGCTTACTGCGACACGCCACACAAACCAAGAGTGCCACTGGTGTATTTGACAGCCTGACGAGGTGAAAACAAACAAGCTGTAGCCTAGTTGTTAGTGAACTAGTACTGCACAAATAAATTAATACGAGGAGAAAAGGAAGATGCATACTTTCAACTTGAAGGGCATTCCAGTGAGCAACACTCTATTACCATGAAGTGAAAGAAATAAGAACGATTTTAACAACTTTTTGGTTTAGTTTTTTTTTTTTTTTTTGTGTGTCACACAAAGAAAAGAAGAGAGAGAAAAAAAACAGGCCTAGTGTGCAACCTTTAAGCAAAGCCATTAGGAGAACTGTTCAGGGAGGGGGGGGGGGGGCACTGGCAGTTGCCATGGTTACCTGGCTGCCTCTCCTCAGGCAGGCGAATGCGGCGACGTCGACTACGGTTACGACGCTGAGGTTTAGCTTCTGAGTCATCTAAGGACGTTAGGGTAATCACAAAGAAAGGGATTTGGAGCTTAAATTGCCTTTAAACCAGAGACCTGTCTTTGAACAGCACCGGCTCCTTTAACACCTCGTATGGGAAATGATGCAGAGCTGCTAAAAAAACAGCACTGTTTGCTCTAAGGAACGTATGACAGACTTTCTTACTAAGATATTCTGCTCGACTGACTGTCTGTGACCAGTGTTTCACACGTACGCACCGTAGAGTCTGTGTGTGTGCCTGAAAGAAGTCTTGAAAGAAATTACGCGACTTCCCTACCGATTCCATTTTCACTCATCGAGGCGTTGTCCGACTCGCTCATGGCATCCATCAGGGCGGTGTCCTCGTCCGTTCTGCGCCGGCGAGATCGTCTGCGTCGGTTTGCGGGCAGGTTGGACTCGCTGGCGTCTGTATCAGCGGTCTGGTCGGTCTCGGTGTTTTCCTCCGTGGCGCCGTAGGCGTGGTTGTCCTCATGGTCCCGAAGCCCTGCTGCAGAGTCAGTCACAGACAATAGGTTGTAGCTCGAGTCAAACCACCTTGTGAATACTTTTACAAGAGAAGTATATTCTTTGTGTCACTCTCTCTGACTCCCACTTTTTAAAATACATTTTTACTGCCATTTCAGCATTAACTATATCATCTTGAAAAGGGATTTGTTAATTCCAACTTTTTTTTATTGAAAACATATACACATGTTGGATACTTTATAAATGAGAGCAAATAAATTAGTTAAAAGGTTCTTGTTTATTTCCTCGTGATTTAAACAAACATAATGAAAGCTAGTCTGTCGTATTAGAAGTAAACTACATTTATCAGAACAAGAGGAACACCCAGGCTGCCTCGTGTGGCTCTAAAGGTGTACTGCAGATATAAATCCTAAATGAAGGACTATGGAGGAAATTCTTTACATTTATTTGGCGACCCAAATGAAATCCCCCCGCGTCCCGCCTGTGAGTCTCAACCCGATCTTTGTGAGAAGAAGGGAATTTTACCAGAGTTGTTGCTGTATCCTCCTCTTCCTCCTCTCCCCCGTCCTCCAGGCCCTCCTCGGCCTCTGCCGGGTCCGGGCCTCCTGCGGGCATCTCTTTGTGGTCGTGAGCCTCTCTCTCTCTCCCTGAAAGACGGTCAGTCAATATATCAGTCAATCAATAACAAGTGTATGTGCATGCTGTAGTGACAACACAGCGATGGAAAAAAAAACTAAAAACAACCCCTCACCTGTCCTGGTCTTCTCCAGCAAGGGACCAGTCACTGAGCTCATCCTTGCGCTCTGAATCGGTCTCAGAGGCGTTGGACTGCTCCGAGTTGGTGCCTGGAAGAATCAAGTGAACGCACGAGAGAGAGAGAGAGAGAGAGAGAGAGAGAGAGAGAGAGAGAGAGAGAGAGAGAGAGAGAGAGACGCACACACAGAAAGGTCACGGTTTCTTGCACACGTGGCACATTTGTATACAGTTGTAGACACCAAAGTATCTGGCAGCAAGTAAGTTGATTCTTTTTTTGTTGAATATTTGATTTTCAAAGTGCCTACCGTATCCAGTGCTGTAGCCGTGGCCTCTGCGGCCACGACCGCGCCCGTTGTAGGAGCGACTGCCGTGCAAAGAGGAGGAGGAGGCATTGGCACTGCCATCTGTGTTATACCCCCCTCCTCCTCCTCCTCCTCCTCCTCTTTCCCCTCTCTCACCTCTTTCCCCTCTCTCTCCTCTTTCTCCTCTTTCCCCTCTCTCCCCTCTCTCTCCCCTCTCTGCTCTCTCTCCTCTCTCTGCTCTCTCTGCTCTCTCTCCTGAGCGATGAACCTGGGTGATCTGACGTAACTGTTCATCAATCTGCATTCTCTCTAGACGAAGCTCCTCAACTTCCTAGAGGGGCAAAAAGAAAAAAGGGGCAATGGTAAGAATAAAGAGACAAAATGAGACAAAAGGAAAAGCAAGAAACAGAAAATGTGTGCAATTGTATTTCTTGTTTCATAAAATGAAGAAAATCTCTTGAGAAATGTTTTTTTGTTTTTGTTCTTATGTAGGGTCATCACTGGACACAAATGCATAATCATCATACACACATCTACATCACATCCAGTGTGCCTTGTGTTGCATATTCTGAATCTTGCTAGGCTGCTTCCCTGTGTATAATCCCCAATCTGCCTCAGCTCTTCCTCAAGCTGCTGGCCTTCTGCAAGAAGCTCCGCCATGCCCTACACACACACACACCATGCAAAACACACACAAAGCACCAACACAGCACAAAACACAGGACACACACACACACGTGCAAAACGTACACACAATGAAATTCACACCGCAGACCAGCAAAGTGATTACACATTTGTATGGCATTCACAGTTAACACTGGAGACTGAAAATATAGACATAATGATAATAAATCAGAATTCCTGCCAGGACATTGTTTACTAGAGATGGTAATAATATATATATATATATATATATATATTATAATATATATATATATAATATATATATATTATAATATATATATATATAATATAATATATATATATATATATATATATATATATATATATATATATATATATATATATATTATAAATATATATATATATATATATATATATATATATATATATATATATATATATATATATATATATATATATATATATATATATATATATATATATATATATATATATTATAAATATAAATATATATATATCATATATATATATTATATATATATATATAATATAATATAATATATTATATATATATATATATATATATATATATACATCATCCATCCATCCATCTGGTCAATATTTAAAATTTCAAGTCAATGTCTAGCTTAAACTTAAACGTTATTTTCATTGTTACATTTGTCTCACTCAAGAACACTTTGACATGTAGGACAAGAGGAGTTGGGGAAGGAGCCGGCAATCTTGTAATTAAAGGACAACCCGCTCTTCCCTGTTAACCACAGACGTCTCCTCCAGCTGGTTATTTTCTTCAAACGAACTTCAGCTCCTTGCACGCCTCTGCTTGTGCAGTGGATATTTCCGTCACACATCCCATCAAACTGTGACTGACTGAGCTGTTCGCCTCCAAATGGAACACATTTTAAAAGATTTGTTGTTTTTTCTGATGCTGCAACACCAGAGCTCGAACCACCGTCCCAAAATACAACAGTCCCAAAGTAAATGCTACAGCCCCAATTATAAAAGTACTGTGTATCTATATTTATGCATATTAATGTTATAATTTAATCCCAGTTGTATTATTTTTTAGGCGAGGTGTACTTTCCGTCCGTTGATCGTCGCAACATTTTTCTTTTTTATTGTCCCTGATTTTCTTTTTTTAAATGCAATTTGTTGAAGCTGTGGCTTTGAGCGGAAGCAAATCATTTGCAAAAACAAATACACAAACATGCATGAAAAACAAACCCTTTTACCCTATTTAGCGCACACACACACACACACACACACACACACACACACACACACACACACACACACACACACACACACACACACACACACACACACACACACACACACACACACACAAAGGTATCCTTACATTAAGGTAAGAGATGTGGTACTCCAGCAAGACCTGAACATTGCCAATGCTCTCCTTAGTACCGACAAAGGTGAAGGGGACCATTCCCTGTGTCACCAAAACAAAAAAAAAGACAGCATCATGTTAGTATGGGACTGACTGAACCAAGAGGAAAGAAGGTGTCTAGATTATTTGCATACAAATAGGAGAAGACAAAACTGGTGACACTCTACAAGCAGCTTTATGGGTAGCAGAAAGGAGGTGGCAGTAGCAGGCTTACTTCCTGTCGGGGCTGCTTGTTGTCATTGTCTCCTTCTATCCTGACCCTCACCACACCGGACTTGTCCACGATCTCCTGGATGACCTTTCCGTTCTTACCGATCACTTTGCCTGCGGACGCAGAGCAGGGAAAAGATGCAAGTAAAAAAAGATGATGAACTAACAAAACTGAAATAACCTCGTAATAGAGTAAATAACTATGGTATATGAAGGAGTTGCACAGATATTGTTATGAATTTTAGATGATTGTCTTGCACTGTGTCACACAATTGTCTGTACTGTGGCACTATAATCAATCACGTATGGAGCAGCTCATTTTCAGTTGCCCGTGACGGCAACAAGTAAAACACAAGTTTTGAAGATTTCCAGCTCAGGGAGTAAATTTGTGTCTACGTACCAACAAGGGCCCTGGGCACCTGGACAGAGTCCTCCAAAAACTCCAGGTAGTTCCGGGCCTTCTTCACTGCCTCCGCTGTCTGAAAGACAACACAGGGTTACTTTGTCTTTTAGACATCCAACACACATGCTCATATGTTCTACAAACCGAATACAGTCACTTAATCCGTCATAAAATCAAAATAAAAAGTAAAATATCAACAAACACAACCAACCAACCACGGCGAACATGATTAGAATGCTTCCACATATTTGTTTTAGTACGCGTATTTATATTTGTTGCTGTAAAGGCTTATATCTATTCATTTATTGTACCCATCATTGAGCCACTCATGCGTCTTCCAACACTGAAGCACTAAACACCCTACCTCTCCGTAAATCCTGAAAGTGCCAGTCTCTTCATCAAGGTCAATGGCAGAGACGCCTGGAACTTTCCGTGCTTGCTGGATGTTGTTGCCGTGGCTGCCGATGGCCAGGCCCATCAGATCCGTTCTCACCATGAACTCCTCCTGGAAGGACGACACCAGCTGCCTGGAGTTCTGCTCAAACACAAGAGCAAAGTTTGATTGGTCATTAATCCATCTTTTGGTTTTAATGAATTCACAATACTTGAACTTCATTTTTATAGCCAAAACTGATGTTATAAAATGTAAAAAAAAATAATTGAAGGTGTTAAAAATATTAATAATCTGTATAAAAAAATTTAAAAAAAGCTGAAGTGCACATATTGTATATCAGTCCTTTCCATTTTAACCCCATTATCAGGAGCAATAGCTGTATTTCTGTAAAACCATCTACAACAAAGTAAATTCATCAGAATATTTCTTAAAAGGCTGACCCGAATGCTTTGAAGCTTCGAATATTGCCATGGTAACCGTAGTCTAAATAGTATTCAAATGCAGCAGGTTTTTTTTCATTATCATATATGCATTACCCAAACAATTCCAAAAAGCCCATGAAATAAAGAATAGTAATAACACATTATTCATTATCCATCTGCATTAATTATTATTCGTTATTCTCAGACAGACGTGGTGCGGCGCTGTCCCGGGTACTGAAACAGAGGAGAGGACATTGATAGAGAGGCAGTCTCAACAAAGCCGCCATAGGCTAGTCTATTTATTCATCAATTTGATTATGGGCCGACATATGTGCAAACTTCTTTTTCGGGGTGCATGTCATGGAATATTTCTCACTGAAGTGTCTTAGCTCCAAATATAATATCCCAAACAGCTCCAATTCTTTACTACAAACTCCTTAACTATTACCTTTTGCTCTGAAGGACACCCTAAGTGTCGTATAAAAAGTTTTACTTTACAACTTCATATTGTATAGTCATATTGTCATTAACTGCCCTTCATGTTACCATGGTGACCACCCGACCTTTAAATGACCAGGCTTGAGGTTACTAATTGTCCCCCCTCCAAGTGTACTAAGCTGCCTGTGACCTCCAGGTTCCCATCGTGACTGGACCACAGTGTTCTCGTTACCAACTAACCTCCAGGTGTTTTGTGGCCTCGTGGTTGCGTGACATTAGCATCAGCTTGGTCCTGATGCTACGCAGGTGCATGTCACTCAGCAAAGAAACACGCTTCACGGTCGTCTCATTGGTGGACTACACACACACACACAGGAATAAAAGAAGACTTAACATATGTGGAGCTGCTCAGTTTTTGATGACGACTACAATGAAAGGAATAGCTAAGACATCCAGTGTACAGACATCAGCAGGACAAAGTTGCGACATATCATACGGTAGTTTAGATGCTATTGTGAACATCCAAATGTCACCACAGGATTACAGGGAGCCAGTTACCACAATCAGTAGCTGGCTGGTCTCAGGGCAGTATGAGATGCGACAGGCTCCCACGGCTTTCTTAAAATCTTTATGGGCATTCTCACTCTGGCACCTGCAATATGAGGAAAATGTGTTACTTTAAATGTGTCAATTCCTAACGTAAACAAATGGTTTACCCGCACATCTGTCAAACAGCTGACATGGGATTGAGATTGGATACATTTTAAGAGGAACACAAAACTCTCATAAGTACAGCCCAAATGTAACACCTACAATAAACAATCTACTGTGTCTCTACGTGTTATTGTCATTAATTATGAAGAGAACAAGCATGTGTATTTAAGACGTGACCCTCCCTACGGTTGTTCGTGTAAAGCTGCTGTACATACGCTTCTTGTAGATCTTGAGGAACAGGGACAGTGCACTTGTGAAAGGAGTTCTTGGTGATGGCCTTGTTAGTGTTCACTGGACGCAGACGCTCAAAGGTCACTATCTCGTTGTAGGTGGCGTCGCAGGCTGCATACTCGATCACATAGAACTGTAAAGACAGACAGGCATACATATCTCAATCAGGGGTGTCGCGATATATACAGCTATTGACGATAAACATGATAAAAAAAAAATGTATATTGATATTATGTCAATAACACACATATGACAATATCATATAAATAATCCAACACCTCTTAAATCATGTTATATATGCAGTTAATAGTTAAAGACTCTTCAGCTCCCCACACAAGAGACGAAATGCACAATAAACAAAGTTACGGGGACCGTTCACCCCCAAAATCACAAACACATGTTTCCTCTTAACTGTAATGCTATTTATCAATCTAGATTGTTTTGGTGTGAGTTGCCTAGTTTTGAAGAGTTTTGAAGATAATACACAGACCGTGTTGTGAGCAGCTTCATGTAAAATGGTTGAAAGAAAATACATCCTACATTAAACTGCTCACAACGAGGTCTGTGTATTATCTTGAGTAACCAGGTCTTGATTTCTTGAGATATTGCTGTTCAAATGTATTTATTTGATACTTTGAGCACCACAAGCCGGGTCCCATAAAGTCCAATAATCTTCAAGAGCAGGCAGACATCTCTACGGCCAATACCTACAAAAAAACTCAAACATCTAGATTGATAAATAGCACTACAAGTAAGATGAAAAATATGTATTTTCGATTTTGGGGTGAACTGTTCGGTTAAAGATGCATTTGACGGATTGCATTAGCATAGCATTACTTTGTTTTTAAAAATGTCTATTGATATCCTGATAATATTGTTATTATGATTTTTTTGGGGCAAACAATAATCATGTAGTGAAAATCTGAAATCGTGACAGCCCTAATAACAATAGCAAAAATAAAAAGTATTTTAATAAAACTAAATAAACTGTATTTTAGTGACATTCTTCACTCAATGCTCTGCTAGTTACAAAGTATTATAGATTGATGGATGCAATATTGGTCAATTGTAATGAATGATATTATAATACTGCTACAATAGACTATCAGTAACAATTTATTACTGTTGGAATTAATTTGTAGGTAAATATTGAGTGTATAGTACAGAAATGTGTCTTCATAAGCAACAATACTCACAGCTCCCTTCATCATGCGAACTTTAGCGAGCCACCAACCACAAGGCTCCTGATCATTGGCTTTGGAGAGGATCTGACAGGAGATGAAGACCGAGACAGAGTGAGACACAAACATAATGGCAGAAGAAAGAAAACAAGGAAAGAAAGAAAAAGTAGACCGTATGTGTGTCCTCCTCACCTCCACCTCCTCTTCCTCTCCAATCTCCTTCTTGCCGTCAGCGGGCGGTGGCATCCTGACATCATTGAAGGGCACCTGGCGCTCTGGCTGCCAACTGAAAATAAGATGGTAATTTCTTACCTTGTTAAAACACGTTCCTACGTTTGTCTTAAAATGTTGAACTTAACATGTTTTATGAAGACAGCTTAAATACAGGAAAAAGAGAGCGACTCACTTGTTCTCAAAGGCAATGGTGAGAGAGTCATCGTGGATATCTTTGACAACGCCCTGCAGGACAGACAGAGACACAGAGTAAACAAATAAGACAGCTGACTGATATTAGCTGCCACCTCTTCAAGACACTGTTTGTACAGAACAGAAATAGTTGACTTTGATTCTTCAAGCAAGTTCTCTCCTTTGTGATGAGAATTAAAAATATATTAAAACGGCATGAATTCCAGGTTTTAATTAACAGGAGCTCAATTACAAGCTTGAGTAAAGTGCACATTAATACATATATTTGGCCTACAATCTAACTTGTTTGTCAGTGTGTTAATAACTAATAGAGGTTTTGTCCAAGACAGACAGCAGCTAACAACTAAGACTATTCTCTGCTGATTATTGAGAGAAACAGAGACCGTTTTCCTGTCAATGCTTTTGGGAATCTATGAAACTGTTTTCAACCCCAATTGATTGAATTGTTTGAGCGAATCTTATTAGCAGATATCTATCAAATATGGGCAAAAACCACCTATAGCATTTGCATGAGAAGAGGTTACAAGGAGGAAGTGGGATTTTTTAAATTTATTTTAAATGGATGTTGAGTGGATGATTAGTTACTATTTTGGTTAACTATCAATTATCGGAATTTTTTCAAGAAAATATGCCAACTATTCTGGTTCCAGCTTCTCAAAAGTGAGGATTTGTCTCTATTCATTGTCGTGTGTGATAGTTAACTGAGTACCTTTTGGGTTTTTGACAAACTGGGTCAGAGTAAACATACAATGTGGGAGAAATTGACATTAGCTGCAGCCCTAATTGAGTGTAAGAATTGACTGACCACCATAATTTAATTTGTGTTATGACCTGTGCAATGTAAGACACCTGCTCAACTCTTCTGAAGGTGAGATATCAATTGCATTTTAATAGAAACATATAATCACACAGACATACAACTCAGTGAGTCATGAAACCAGGTTTGGGTACAAAGAGAAAGGCAGTGGGGGAGTGGGACAGTCTCAAACAGGAGTCATGAGGAATAAGGGTGAGGCCAGAAAGGGAAATGAAGTTGAGGAAATGAGTATAGCCGAGGAGGCGAGAGAAGGAGAGAGGAAACACAGGAGAGGAGACGGGACTGTTGCACACACCAGGTCCAGAAATAGCTTTTAAGTCTACGGTATCAGTGATCCTCTCCTGGCATGCCAGCTGGTCGGGATTGACAAGGAACAGCTGGCTCCCCTCACACACACACACAACATAACTTCTGCGTGATGAAGTATCAAAGAATAGACATCCGTCGAGTCGGTGCAGTCCACAACGAGCCACGGTGCCTTCTAAACACGACGTATTTTAATAGGCCACACGATCAACGGCGTTAGGAACCAAATAAATGACCCGCCAGTCGCTCACAAGCGGCAGAAGATGGTTCACGGCGTCAAACCACGAGCTACTTGAGCCGACGTCGTTTGACGTCAACAGTCAGGCGGATAGCGAGTCCGCTAACGTTTAGCTCAGGGAAGATGCACCCGGACAGTCAATAAAAGCCCTTATCGGTGATATACACCCCACTGATTGAAGATGGGATAGTGTGCCGTCCACTCCGAGTACAAAGAAACGGGGAGAGAAAGTGACAGTTGGCGAGCGTAGCTAGCTTAGCCCGCTAATGTTGTAGCTAGCATGCTAGCCCGAGCTAAAGGCGAGCAGCTGGTAACTACAGTAACCAGTGGGCTCAGAGCGAGTCGGGGACGGTCCCCGTGGTCCGTGGGACGTCCACTAAACGATCTCACGGTCTGTCGGGTCGGAGGTTATATCCATGAGGCGGTATTTACCTTGTAATAAGCCCCGTTGGAGCCACGGACCTCCACCACCAGTTCCTCCATATTGGACACGCAAAGGATGCCGGGACGACAGGTGCTGGTGGAGGCGTCGTCGGGGCGGAGGGGTGGAGGCTGGAGGGGCAGCTGCTCCATCACAGTGGGACGCGTATTGCTGACCTCGATATACAAACTTTAAAACTGAAAGAAGCTTGATTGTGTTTCCTGACACCGATAGTTCAACAAACTGAAGCCTAACTGATGTTATCTGCTGTATTGAGGTTGTGCTGGCCCTTTAAATGTCTTAAAGAGCCAGCACAACCACTGTATTGTGGTTGTGCTGGCCCTTTAAGAGATGAAGGCAGGGGTGGAAAGTAACTGAGTGCATGAAGTAGCCTACTCTACACTATTTAAGTACTTTTCTTTTTACGGTAGGGCTATTTGTACTTTACGTGGGTATTTCCATTTAATACTACTTTATACTTCTGCCTAATTACATATTAGAAGCCGATATTGTACTCTTTTACTCCACTACATTCATTTGACAACATTAGTTACTTTGCAGAATCAGATTTTTAATACAACATATAAATCAACTAATACATTATGATATATTATTATGGAATAAGCTACCCAGCAGTATATCAATTAGTTGAAAATAAGCTCTACCTTTACCAGCTGCAGTATTAAAGCTATGTACATTTAATTAATGCATCAATAATTATAATCCAGTGAGTATATGGAATAGTTAAAATTAGGTCCTTTTCAACATTAAAATTCAGTTTACACCGACATGCATTATTAATGATATGCAAATACTATAATATACCGGGAGGTCATTCCTCCACATAATGAGTATTACTTTTGAAGCTTAAAGTACACGTTTCTGATATTACATGGTTTAGTTGAGTGGGATTTTGAATGAAGGACCGCTTGTAATGGAGAATTTTCACAGTATATGATACAACAGAGGTAGTGTTACTTTTTTCTTGAGTAAAGGAATGAAATACTTCTTCCGCCACTTCCTAGAGCAGTCAGTTAACAACAGTTATATAGTTTTATTATATCATGGGGATTATTAGTTTGCTCAGCTGGCATGCCACTTGTTTTGACTTCCTTTAAAACACATAGTTTCCATAAGTGTCTTACAAAGTGTCCATGACAAAATGTCACAGTAAGCATACATTCATTTCTAAAAATGTCATTCCCAACATTTAATTTCTTTATTTTAAAACGCATTTTGTCCCAATTAAACCTTGGTTTCTTCACCTACGTATTACTTATTTGATATTTAAGATTTACTATATATCTTCGGATTAGTACGCAGTGTTTGGTCACTTTCAAACTTAACACAAGGATATATTCTGTGTTTTTTCTCCAGTCTTAAACCTATTACATCTTAAAATGAAGCCTTGCAGGTTATATTGTACAAAAAAAATACAATAAACAGCAGAGAAAAATCAAAGAATAGTTAAAGGAATCATCCTTCATCCTGTTCTGATAAAGCAAACTTCACGTTGTGCTTACATCAAGAGGGAAAAAGAAGATCGAGACCGCACCTGGAGACCATATACCTGAAGTGAAGAGTTGTGGTTGCTTTGCTGTATTTTACAGGTGTGGATCCAGTACAGCCCTGCATGACCGTTGTAAATGCAAGTACATTCAAAAGCATTCAAAGTGATGACATTTGTCCAATTGTGAAGCAGCTCTGTTCTGATGAGGGCTCAATCTTCTTAAAGGTTATTAACACACAAAACAAGTTGTGTTTATTTCCATCTGTGCCGTCCAGCTTCAGAAACATTTGGACTGCAACTCACTTGAGCTGTTCTTGCACCTTGTGGGGGAAAAAAAATAATATTGAGACAATTTAATACATTTTGATGTTCCTGCTATAATGTGATTGACATGAACCGTTGATCCGGATGTATAATTCAATATAATGAAGAGCAGAGCTCACGCTCAACCTGCTGCATTAAAACCAGTTCACATGTGGCATTTTCCTCCTTCTGATGGCGTGTGATTCCAACATCATTCAAGCTTTCATTCATCCACAGATGCAGCTAATAAATAAACAAATAGTTGGAGATATTTGTTTTTTTTTATAGCCAGGTTTATTTTTCATTCACATTTCAGAATTCTTGGACAGGGCTGCTTTAATACAAACACACATTAAACTCAACATTGAGTGTAGTAGTCAGTCAAACAGAGAGTAGGTGCTGGCACGTCTTTTAGAAACAACCACTGTGACACCTAGTGGCCAACAGATAACCTCCTGGGGACTGTTACTCCAGTACATCAGATATTTATCCTGATGTGGCACCATGAGACTGCACCAGAGATACACGGCAAAGCTGAACAGTAAAACAGACTTCAATGGGTCATGTCGGTGTCAAATCAATTGAATATATACAATATACTGTTATGAGCAATCAACTACAGGAAGTAAATTGAGCAATTTTGGGTTTGGTCAATTTCGGGTCAACCCGTCATGTTTGGTCAGGTGATCAATTTTAAGTTGTCGCCAGTTTGGAAAAGCTGAACAAATGATGACTCACCTGAGAGAAGTTTTCAACACCAAAATTCCAAACAAATGACTGGAAGCAGTTATAACTCCCAGATTAGACCTAAATACACAGATAAATGCAGGACAACGACTAATCTATCATAATTCATGTTTACTGATGCTGTAAACGGTTTTAACCCTAAATGTCTTTATTTTTAATTATGATCAATTGAAACAAATACATATTTTTCATCTGTAGTCAAACTCTCTCAGTAATGTGAAAATAGCGGTACTTTATGCACTGGTGACTGGGTCTTTCAGGAAGTTTACTTAATTCCCTGAAGGTGTTACAGTCAACAGGTGTAATAGTAGATAAGTGTCGTTTTGTCTTAGACTTTTTTCTCTTTTTGTTAATATGAGGACAAAAATAATAATTAGCTATAAAAGAGGCGTATGATGTCCACAACAAGTGACATTGTCATCCTTGCAATGCTTTCATTTACAACATGAGAGCCAGACAAAAAGCATTTATCATTATACTAATACTAGATTCTTTTCTTTATTCCACAATGACCCCGTGAGTCATACAGTAGTTACGCGTGTAGGAAGACAAAAGAAAGTGACATAAAGTCAGTGGACATCGACAATTTATTGCCTAGTAACTGAAATAGAACTCTGGGCAATCACAAAAAAATAAATAAAAAGATATGTAAATAAATAATAATAAAAAAGACATGCAAATGAATTCAGTGTGAAGTCAATGCATGTAAAATTAAATAAAATGTAAAAAAAAAAAAAGCTTTAAAAGGGCAGAGAAAACTGTCACACAATGAAATAAAGATACATTATAATACTAAAAAAATATATATACTGTATATATATATATATATATATATATATATATATATATATATAGGGATGTTTTAAGGTATCGTTTGATGTATTCTGACAGTGTGATGAGGCAAAGATGAAGACAGCGTGTTCCTGTAGTGTTTGTGTGATTCTGTGTGTATGTGCAGCTCTGTGGTGAAAATATTCTGCTTGGTCTGAAGACATTACCACAAGACCCTCACAGTCTGCCTGATAGTCTGTTCTCACGTTCTGATTTAAACCAGTTTACCAATTCCATTATGCTAAGCCCGAACACTGGTTGGGAAATGATGAACGATTATGTGAAACACATAATCTCCCTGCTGCACCATCATTGCAATATGACAGCCAAATTTCATTCATCCTATCCAATTTCTTCCTTATTTAAGGAAAGAAAATTACTGGTCCCAGTAATCAGATATGTAGCGAGTCTGTGTGCAAGAGTTAAGCCCACTCCCATTAGGCTTTCTGCCTTGCTCCGGCTGTAGTCAAATACACGCACACAGACCCACACACACACACACACACACACACACACACACACACATGCACACACAGGAAGACAGATACACATGTTCCACATGTCTGACCCTCCTCAGTTCTCACATCCCCTTTCACCCGTTTCAAGGACTATTATTTGGCCTTGATATATTCTCCACAACATCATCCGTTAGCGATGCCAGTTTGAAACACAGTGTCTCTTAAGTGGTTTAGAGAGCTGCAGACAGGCAGTTCGCCCACACACACACACACACACGCACACACACACACACAGAGACTTCAAACTCTCTCCTCCTCTTCTCTCTCTTCTGAAAAAAGGGCCATACAAATGTTCTTTTTCCAAACAAAAACATAATTTTGTGAAATTAGGCTAAATTAGATAAGAATGCAATTTTGTCTTTTTGGCCACGATTATCCTCTGACAAAAAAAATGTAAATGTAATGAGGAGACATCATTTGGCACAAATATTCATTCCCCTCTCTCTCTCTCTCTCTCTCTCTCTCTCTCTCTCTCTCTGGAGTAAAATCACCAGCGAACTGCTATATTAAACACCATGTAATTTATTGCAAATACACTCTGGATGGAGGTGTTTTGAGCCTATGACTGTTTGTTCTCCTCCACACATGTCCAATTTCTCTCTCCAATTGGGAATGCATTATCGGCGTAATTGAAAATTAATAGAACATCTTTTCTGTGTTGTTTTTTTGATTTTTTTATTCTGGGGGGGGGGGTGGGAGGGGGGTAATTTATCAGGCTTCATTGTTCCTGTGTGACACCTCCAGGGCCTGTTTCTAACAAGGAGCCTGAAGCACCGAGAGGCTTTCTGCATGCCCAGGCCCCGCAGCGCTTTCTCTGCTTTGTCACTAATTGTGGCCTCCTCTCCACTGAATTGTGATTCGGGTAAAAGAGCTTGTTGGCTCGATGCAATGAAGCTGCCGGTGACGCTCTCACCATTATCAAAGATACTCTTGATCTTTTCAAAAGCAGGAAATAGATTTTTTTTTTCCCAAGCCCCTGTGTTCAATCACACAGGGGGTTGGGGGTTGGGGGGTGTGGGGGGCAGTAATTTGCAATGCGTCCATTAGTTCTTCATTAAAGCAAGATTAAATTGCACCTCAAATCACATCTGCCTTTTCTAGAGTAAAGGGTGACAGTTTTAGGGCCAAAACTAATTACTAGTGCCAATGAATGAGAGAGGAAAACAGGGCTGTTTTTACATGAGATAGTGTGGCCTGTCATTATATTCAGACTAATTCCACTCTGCCTGCTCTCTTAATGAGACCAGAACGTCCTCACATCTCCCTCTCTCTGTATCTGTATCTCCACTCGCTCCAAATGTATAATTTTGATAGCACTTGGAGTTTGCATTAATTAATTTTTCTGCGAGACCTGCTACAAGTGCCAAATCGGTGATGTTCTGAATTATCATTTAGAGAGAAAGAAAAGACAGACAGACAGACAGACAGACAGACAGACAGTTAATGAAACAGTGACAGAAGAGAATACAATTGAGGCAAACTGCAAATTCCAACTTTAACTCTGCTTCAACTCCTCTTCATCTTCTTCTTTGTCTGTTATGAGATGTTTGTGCTGTCACGTCACTGTGAATCCCTTTACTTTAACTAAATGAATTATTTCATGTTTGATGTCTTGAATAAAAACAAACTTTGTGGCAGATACAGAAAACAAAAAGTTAATGTAGTCAATTAAGTACAATCCCCATATTATACTAAATTAATAAAATGAAGGAAAATCTTACTCTACAACAGGGATACTGAACTTTAATTGCCCGGGGGCCACTCTTTGCAAAATGACAGAACATTAAAAACAATTATCAGATAAAATGAATAAACATTAAAGGATCCGTAACTCATCTCTATCTAGGATTTGAGGACATTCAAGCCCAAACTTCTGTTCGGGGGTCTGGGATTCTCATTGTGAATCAATTTATTTTCCTTAGGAATAAGAAAATGGTCGGTGGGCCGCTCGGCATCCTATCGCTGGCCACATATGGCCCATGGGCCGGGAGTTGAGTATCACTGCCGCACAATATTTCAGATACTGTTTAAGGTCCGCTTTATTTATTTCTTTTATAAAATGACCATGCCTACTCAGTTTTGCCCTAGAGTTACTTAGTGTTTTACAGCATCATTTAATAATCTAACTTGCAACAATAAATACAATTCGGTGATGTTTAATGTTGACTTACTCCAAAACAAAACTTGATGATTTACCTTTTTCAACAGAGTTATTTCTTCTGCCTTCGATGAGAGATGTTAAAAGCAGAATTAGGAGCAGCATTTTGTGTTCAGAGTTTTTGCACAGTGAAACCATGTTACAAAAAATGTTTCCAAAAGTTATGCAGCAATGATTTGGATTACTGATCATTTGTCATTTTACCATACAAAATAGCAAACTTTCTCGCTGTCTTTATGCAATAAAGCACTGCAGCTGGCATCGTGATTTGTTAGGCTACACGATCAGCTTTATAGTCACTTCATTAGTTACTTTTTTTCGTGTTGAAAAAAGTCACTCTTTGCTATTTCTGTCAGCGTAAAGGACTTTTGTCAATGTTCTGCGAGACACACCTGAGTTACCAAACTCTTATAAATGTACAACAGGTCGATAAAAACAAAAAACATTCCTGTTCATAGTTGCAGTTTACCAATTCAAGTATGTTGCCTTGACCGTTGGATACACAAGAAGCAAACTACCTTTGCACTTTTCATAGGCAAACAACCCTGTTTATTAACCGGGACGGAAATAATCTGAATTTACAGTAATGTCAGTGGCCCGGCGCCCTCCTTCCTCTCCTCTATAACTTCTCTGCTCGGATTGACAGACGCTCCTCTCCTGTGCTCGAGGTTGAGGGTGGTTAGATTAGAGCTAAGAGCTGAGAGCAGCCGAGTCTCACAAACAGGATTTATCATGTTGTCTCACAGTGGCAGCCCTGCCTCGGATCACATGGTGCTGATGAGCCCTGGGGCATAACATGCTTATGGCAGATACACTGCGATTTACAGAGACAGGAGAAGTGCAGAGTACACCAACTTAACATGTGTGCATTTGTTAACAGTGCACAAAGTTGAGATGTTGGCATCTTCAAATGAGTCAACAATGTTGCAAGGCTTTACCTCTGCGCTGTGTATAAATCTCTTAATGCACATTACAGGCTTTTCAGAGTTGCCAGCTGATTAGCCCTCTCAAGACGATTTTTGCCATCCTTAAAATATATTTTTTTTTTTACGTACAGTGCATTTTTCTCCTCGCAAGGTACCAAACCTCCTTTCCTTGCAGAAAAATATATATGCACTAGCACTAATTTTTTAAGCAGAGGAATCACCCCACTGGTTTCTGCTGAAGTGAGATTTGGCTGCAGAGACCGCGCTGGTTCCAGAAATTCAAACCTCATACCATTCCAGGCTGGGCTTATCCTAAGCTTGTTAGTATGTGTGATGCCGGGACCGATAGGACCTCTACATTACCATAACGCTGCTGAATTAACTATGATCTTCCACTGCACCGGGAGAAAAACTGGCCCACAGAAGTTTTGCAATATGCTGTGCAGGATATTATGATAACATGCTATAATAAATGTTTATAATCTACTTAGCGGAGGACCAGGGTTCAAATATGTTTCTATATTAGGCTTATTAATGCTCCCACAGATTTTCTGTTGCACCGTCGCAGTGGGCGAGTGAAATATGCACACTTAACCAGAAATGGGAAAATAAAAGGTCTCAGAGTGATGATTAATTAAAGTGGAGATTGTGCAGTGATACACCACCCAACAGAGAGAAGTGCTGTAGTTAAAATGCAGTCGATGCTGCATCAAACACAACCAGTGAGGACGCTGAGGACATATCCTCTGTAGTGTCTCTAATAATGGAGAAGGGGGGGGGGGGGCTTTAACTACCTGGGGAGGTTACATTCTACTATTTTACATAAATTACACAAGATGAGTTTTTTAAAGCTTGTATTTCAAGTCAATATTATTCATACTTTGGCGGCTTTTAGGTAAAATGTAAAAAAATAAAGAGATTTTGTATTTCTGTACTACAATTATAACCTGGCACTGTGCAGAGACCTTTGAAATAGCATTTGGGAAAAATGTTCTCAGGGGCTCGTCGACAATTCCTCAGAAGGAGGTGGAGTTGCGATGGGTGAGTCACACCTACATAGCTACAGACCTGATCAAACAGAAACAGACAGGTTTTGGTTGTTTTTATCAACATGGTGGTTCACTTATGAACATACAATTTCCCTTTTATTTTCTTTATGTAGCTTTACGGTTGGAAAAAACGTCCGACAGTGTCATATGTAGTCTGTGTTTGGTTGTTCTGACTCTCCGTTGAATCTATGTGATGTTTGTATTGAGTGAAATATTAAAACGCAAGTGTTTATAATTTTTTGGGCTGCACCATTACACCAAGTGGAAATACTCTAGCTGTCTTGCACGTCATTTTATACACATTTCCACATTTCCACATTTCCACATTTCCACATTTCCCTGACATTTCTTATATTTTGGTAAGTTTCGGATCTCGCCAAGAAGGAAAAGAATAAAGTTCTGTGGGTTTGAACAATGTTTGTCTGCCCAGCGTGAGTTACATGCCTATTTCCTTGTCGTCGGGTAAGATGAGAAGAGTGATGCACTCTCATGACTAAACTCGCTCGTCGGACCATTTACTGGCCAGGCGCTCTGGAGATGCTGGATGGCATATTTCTTTAGAAAGAGCCAGGCTAGCTGTTCCCCCGTCATTATGTTAAGCTACGCTAACCGGCTTCTCGCTGGAGCTCCATATTTACCGTACAAACATGAGAGTGGCATCAATCTTCTCATCTAAGTCTCAGCATGAAAGCGAGTTAGATGAGAAAATGTCCCAGAATGTCAAACTATAGTTTGACTAATTCCAAATATGCAATAAACATCATATTTCAAAAAATAATCTGACTTTACCTCAAGATCACTCTTCTGACTGTATATAAAATGAATAATCAATCATTGCAGCAGCTAAACGTCCTCCTCTGACCTGCTCCTATAATCTGACTGCCGGGTGAATGTTTCTGCAGAAATACCATAAGGCCTGTAC
This sequence comes from Ophiodon elongatus, assembly GCA_016806645.1. Taxonomy (NCBI): domain Eukaryota; kingdom Metazoa; phylum Chordata; class Actinopteri; order Perciformes; family Hexagrammidae; genus Ophiodon; species Ophiodon elongatus. The sequence goes on along the minus strand of JACSYO010000215.1, from coordinate 1,068,326 downwards.
ACATTCAAGACGCATTAGATGACACACTCCTAAAGTATTCGTATTATACTGCTCGTCTTATTTTGATAAACAGTAATTTGGTGTCATGGAGGACAGTGCGGAGTGAATGGGACTTGTCTGTCTATCTGCCTCTCAGCCATTCACACCATTTGTCTGTTGGGTTAAGACTCCCCTCTCTCCCTCTCTCTTTCTCCATGTTGACACATATACATATCACACACCAGGATTAGCATGACGGTGACTGTAACAAACCTCTCTTTGAAAAAAAAAAAAAAAAAAAAAAGAAGAAAGAAAGAAAAGGGGGGGAAAAAAGCACCCTATTCTATAGTGGAGGTGCCCAGCCAGAAAATAGCATACTTAGACAACAATGGCGTGGTAAGTACCTTAGCAAGGATCAGCGCTGGCAGAGTGAAACACATTACAAAACAATGGCTGACTGCCTGCCTGCTTGGCTGCTTGGATGGCTGTCAGGAGCTGTGGGGCTGCCATGAGCTGCCATGCTGTTATTTGTCAGGGGAGAGAAAAGGAGACAGAGACACACATCATCATCTCGCTCCTCATCGCCTGTAACGGCGAGTCTAATCCCGCCTGCAGACGGATCTCCCATGATCCCCCTCTGCAAAGTGTGGCGTGTGATGTTGTTCCACGACAACAACATGGATGTGGATGCAGTGATGACATGAAGGATATCAAAGTGTCAGTTAGAAGTGGTTTGATCTTTGTATTTAAAGTTTAAAAGGTGATTTATAGATATAAAAAAGGATTGACAAATACCGTATTAGAGCTACAGCAATTAGTCAGCAATTCTGCAACTATTTGGATAATTGATTAATTGTTTAGGTCATTTTAAGCAATTAAGGCACCTTTTGTGGCTCCAGCTTCTGCTCAAGTGAAGATTTGACATTTTTATTTGTTTTATATCACAGTAAACTGGATATCTTTGGGTTTTGGACAATTGGTCAGACAAAACAAGACATTTGTAAACGTCACCTCGGACTCTGTGGTGGTGGATGTTTTTTCTTGGATCAATTAATCAGCCAGTAAATTGAGATATGAAAATAATTGTTAGTTACGTTAACGTAAGAATAATAAATATATAAAAAATGACAGCAACAGTAAGACTAATAATACATTTCAGTGGGTTTTGAGGACAGAATTGGATAAACTGGAAGCAGCTCCCATCATGCAGTAACAAAAAAAGATTAACAATCCAAAAACAAATTAAAAAGCATAATCCTAATTTAAAAAAAATGACAAATAATCCGGCTGTTAAATTTTGCTAAAATAACACGAGAAATATCCAGCAATTATTAACCACCATATCATGCGTTCAAAATTACACATTTACATTCCAATATTTTGATAGGATCTAAATCAGGAAGTCAAATATATTCCAGTTTTATTATTGGGCCAATAATGAGCAGAGATTGTTTAATGCCAGTTAAAAGAGGAAAGGGGCTGCTGTAAGTAGAGGGGGGAGAGGGGCGTTACTAATGATATAAGAGCGAATGTTGGAGCATCTCCTGGAAATCTGGCAGAAATCCTAATGTCGCTCCTGTCCCTCTTTTAATGCAAACCAAATGAGCCTGCACTGTAATAAGAAGCTTCCCAGAATTAGTTTCCGTTTGCAGAAAATTGCGAGAAAAAACCCCCAGTACTTTTATCTATGAATTTCACTCCAGCATAAGCAAAAAAAAAAAAAAAAAGCCAGACCCTCCTCCGACATTATTTGGATGACGTTCCATCAGTAGCAGCAGCAAGAAATAACATTGTGCAAATTCTATGCATGTTAATGATAAATAGGAATCCACCTGCTCACAGATAAAATGAGTTTAATTTCCCCCCCACCCACGCCCATGTGCCTGCCTGGCCTTTTAGAAATTACTTATGCACAGCTATTATTAAAATAGGGCCAGAGCAAATGAGAAAGAAGCGCTATCTCTGGAAAGAGTGGCTGGGTTTAGACTGCTGCTGCTGCCAGGCCTCTCTGCTTCACACAGTCAGCGTTTCTTCCTCACACACACACACACACACACACACACACACACAATCACACGCGCACAGACTGAGGCTTGTGCACACACACCTCACCTCAGTTTTCATAGCAGCTCTGACCCTGTGTTTACTAAATTAACCCAAATCCCTTTTTTTGGGGTGTAATGGAATTTGCAAGCTTTTTGTGAAAACATCTATTTGTATGTGTGTCTTTCTTGCGCGTATGTGTACGCTAATATGCACTCGTGTACCGGCGAGTGTGCATGTGTGTGTGTGTGTGTGTGTGTGTGTGTGTGTGTTCCAGCGTACATTTGTGCACTTGAAGCATGCATGCTTGTTTTGTATCGGAGTGTAATTTTGTTGTTGGAAGGAAATTTCCTTTGGGTGTACAATGTGCTTGTCCCTGCATCTTCAGAGTAGCTGAGGATGTAACAATTGAATGCTGAAGGCTTGGAAAATATCAGTCATAAGTGGTGACCAGAATATTTATCTATGCATTGACAGAAAGGGGGGGGGGGGTAGAGGGAGTGGGGGAAGAGAGAGGGGAGCAAAATTGGGAAAGGAGGGGAGAGAACGTGGGCCAGGTGTAGAAAGGGTAAAAAAAAAAAAAAAAGAGGTCAGAGCAGAAGTGTTTTTGTGCACAGTGTGCTGTATATCCTCCACCACCTCTGCTCCATTAGCAAATCAACAGATTTCTCTCATCTCTCACTTTGGCCTTGAACACTTCCAGAACATTCATCCTTTTTATCCACGCGAGCTGAAGGATGTTCTGATGGCTGGCTGCACAGCCCCTCTCCTCAACCTGAACTCCTGCCTCTTCATCGCTGTGATTCAACAATGAGTGGAGGAAAAAAAATCAAATACAACAACATCCAAACTGGAACTCATTAGGCGAAAAAAAATCTAAACTGGAACTGAATTGAACACTCGAATGTGACATCCTGACATTGTGTGGAATTAAAAACTGCCTGGCAGCTGCTGGGTGTTCACCTGCTGACAATAACGCTGTCAAAACTGTATGGCAAAAACAATGTTTTAAGCTTTGCGCATTTTACATGAAAAAACAAGTACGGAAGGTGGACGCATTGTAAGGCATGTTGAACACTGAATGCCCCAGAATGAAAGAAATAAAAGAAACACTATGCCATTAGGCTGTGAGAAATAATTCAGAGGATACAGTGAACAATGATGTGTGGACTTGTTTGCATATTGTCTTGGGACTTCCTGCTGTGTGTGTGCTTTCTAATGACTGCTCGCTGGGGGGGGGAACGACCTCTGGGGGATGTTAAGACTCTAATAAATGAGGTTCACTCTCCACTTCATGCACTCTCAGAGCAGCAATTATGTCAAAACAGTGTTTATAGTTGGAACGGTAAAAAATCCTTCTCTCCTCTGCTTGACAGGTTTTCTTTATGCCCGAGAGCTGAAGTTGAAATTACTATGGCGCTTTGTGATGATGCCCCTACATAATGTTTCTAAATGATATATTGCAGTTTACAAATACTATGGTTATTATTATTAAAGAGTCTGACTGAAGAAAAGCCCTATGCAATTGTGTTGGCACACTTCACCATTCGTTGCCTGCAGCATATAGTTTAAGAAGGAATAATATATGTGTATATACACATATTCCGCGTGTAAACCAGTATGCCAAGACTAGTATTTTACTCTCTAGCAACCTACAATTGATTTAATGCGAGAGCGTCTGGAAATTAGTTCATTTTACACTACTGATCTATCTCAAAACCAGATTTAAGGATCTAAATCCACAAGCGGATGATGAAGTCAAAACATGTATAGACAGAAATGACTTTTTTGGGTGCAATTACACGGCAGTAGCCAGGATTTTAAAAATACCGTAGCAAAGAGTCCAAAGACCCATGTAGTGCAACCCCCCCACCTCACTCTGAAACCTTTGACTGGCCAGCAGAAGAGGGCTGCTTTTTTTTTTCTTCCTGTTTTGTATATTAATTCTAAACATTTATTCTGTAAATTTTCTTTTCTCTACGAGATGAAAATAAAAACGCTATGACATGCCTTCCCCACAATGTCAAGAACACAATTTTTGCGAAGAGATATGAACAATCACCTCTGTTCTAATTCGTGGTTTTGGCCTTTAACTGACACATTTAATGAATTATAAAAAGTCTATGAATCTGCCTATTTAACCATGTGTATTTGTCTGGTAAGCGTAGATTGTAAACTGCTCCTCAGGCCATTAAAAATCCCCAAAATGTCCTTAATAAGTATGGAGGACCGTAGTCTTTTCTCTGGTAGCTACGGCCATATGTAGCCTAATTATAAACCACATAGGGGTCATTTCAATGTAGGTCAAACTACAGAGAGAACAATTATGTATATATATTTCCAGCTATACACTTACTATGTGTACACCCATGTATACAGATGCAGAATATTCAGATTATGGCAATAGCTTGATATAACTGAATTTTATCAGATTTTCTGAGAAATTGATTGTTTTAATCAATTTAGACGACCTAATTGTGTATGACGATATCTCGCTCTATGATTTCATCACAATATGATTCCATTTGAAAAAAGATAAATTATCATTTTGAATTATCACCCACCCCTAAAACCATATAAATAATCTTGTAAACATCATAGTTAATGTAATGACATGACTGACTAACATTGTGGCACTTTTCACTTATATTTAGCATACTATAGCTATTATATGTAGATGTGAAGGTATGTGGAACTAACTAACTAAACTAACTAACTAACTAACAAATATTCAAATTCATTAAGCAGATTTAGTACCTGCATTAATAAACTATGAAACTCCAACCTTAATCCAGTGTCCATTGATGGTCTTACTGGTGTTTTACCTGTTTTTATAATGTTTGTAAAGTATTTGGGCTACACTGTTGAAGAAAGTGTGCTATAGAATGACATATTGCTCTGATTTTAGACATCTATAAATGCACTTAAACCAAAACCTGCAAGCCTGGCAACATGCAGGCTGAAAACATATTTCCCAGAAACGACATTGTCTGATATTATGGCCAACATACTAATCAATATGTGAACTTTGGGTGCCCTTGATGGTCAACCTGTGCCTGGTTGGTAATCGCGCCCTTGTTACCGTACTGTACAATTCGAAGCGGTCTGGATAAATACTGTGGTCGAGTGGGTTATCAGGATATTAAAAGTGGGCATTTTGCTTGATTGGCTAATGCCCTAAACCCCCTTTAGGACCAGTTCTGGACGACTACAGAAGAAGAAGAAGTTTGAGTCTCCGTGCAGTATTGTGACAGCGCTGAGACGAGGGCCAGTGACAGCGACGGGGTGAGAGTCTGATTGAATGGCAGCAGAGGACCGTACATCTTTAAATTCCTCATTATCCACTAACACACAGACGCCACGTCTGCTCCTATTCCATTACTTACTCCTCCGTATTGTCATGCTCCTGGAATTCAATGTAGTACCTTTTATTGTAGAAAATGAAAAATGTCATTTTCCCCTTCTCCCTCTCTCCCCCTCTCCTAACACTAATTTAAAATGTCTCATCTCCTTCTGCGTGTTCAACAGTCTGATTGCCTCAGTGCTGAAGAAAGAGGCCTAAGAGGAGGAATCCCCTCTCTTTGTGAAAAGGAGTCCAGGTGGGAGCAGAGGAGATGAATGGAGTGGGATGATTCATGAAGGCGAGAATCTGCAGCTTCATCAGAGTCGGTCAAGCAGGACAGCTGCTGCTGCGGACCTCCCGAACCAGTGGACAGACCCACACCCTCAAGGACTAAAGGTCTTCTTATTCTTTTCCCTCCAGCGGTCACGCCGCTCTCCCTCCCTCCCTCTGTTGCGCTTTCTTTTCTTTCTCTACCACTTTTTCACTCTCAGCTTATTGCAACAGACCAGGGTCAGGACTTAACCCCCCCCCCCCACCCCACCCCTACCCCACCCCCCCAAGAGAAATAAAGTCCTTCAGGTCTGCAGAAAAGGACAGTGATGAGGTGTCTCTGTGCCTGAAATACAGTCTACATGAACATGCAACGCATTCTCACTCCCAACTCGTCAACTACTGACGCTCAGTGGCCCTAAGCTTCAAACCATGGATCTCTGGGTTACCCTCTGGCATCAGTCACCGACGTGTCGGTTTCCACTTGTTACATGTATGGTGACATTTCAAAATAAACTTCTATCTTCACAGGGAGTAAGGCTTAGGCCACAAAACCATTTAACTATGTTTAGGAAAAGAGCGTGGTTCATGTTAACTTGACTCACCGACGACTCACGTGGCTGTCTACACTAACGACTAGCGCAACTACCAAGTGATTTACATCTCCGAGTGACAAACAGGCCACCTGACTAGCGGCGCACGTGACTGACGACACTAACGACTGACGTAACAAAATGTCAACTTTTACTTTGAGTTTTGCGCAGGACACCAGCAGCGTCCTCCTGGATGGCGGTCCTGTGTTGGTTTGACCACCCCACCCTGTGTGAATCTCGCTCTTTATTGCTGCTCTGACTGTTTCATAATGACGCTGGTGGGTTTCAATTGGAGTTAGTTAAAAGCTCGGTGCGTCGGTAGCAGACGCAGAGGGGCCCTGACCAAGCACCGGTATTTGACTGGTTGGGGGTGAGACCGGGTTGGAACATGTGTTATTCAAAGGATTAGTGATGGAGTGGTAAACACAACAGTGTCCTCCCTCATGAGGCAAAAAATAAAAAATGAAAATAAAACCACTTAAAACTAAAAATAGTTAAGTTGGTCTTGACTACATCCTCATCATTTTCTATATCGGAATATCATATATAAGAAACACTTTTGTCATTGCTCATGCCTTAAAGGTACATACGTTGAATACATGCTTTCTACCTATCACTGTTCTGTTTGGTGTATTTTCACCATTTAATCTGGTTCTAGCCTCTCAAATTGGATGTTTTTATGGTTTCTTTTCTCAGATATGATTACAAAAATAAAACTAGGTATCAGTAATATTTTCAAAGTCAAATTTTACCGGCAAAACGATTAATTGATTAAGCAAGATTTTATTTATATTTTTCAGCCTTTTTCTTTCTTTTTTCTTTCTTTCTCTCTTTCTACCTCTCATTATGTTCTTTCATTCTCTTCCTTGGTACATTGTTTGCAGTACACATTATTTGAACAATTTTAATTTTCTATTCCTCATTTTATTCTTATTATTATGTTTCATTCGTAATAGATGGAAAATTACTTTCAGGACAACTGTTTTTGTTTAGGTTATACAATCAAAATCACGAACCCTTATTCCCTAGATTTTGCCATTTTTGTTGCAGCCGAGAGTTAACAAAACAAATCTTATGAGGTGTGATGTTTTTGACTGGAGATGAAACTTAGATAAAATAAGATAATCCTTATCATGAGTAAGGTGGCTGGGCAATACATCAAAGATTGCTATCTTATTAATACATTTATGATTCAGGGTCCAACGTGCTATATCTTTCAGGGACCCAGAATTTCTAGCAGCACCCCTGCTAATAACAACCACAAGGGCTGCATCTTTATCAAAACCACTATATTGAGCCAGAATGTCTGTTTCAGATTCACTCACAGATGGATCGAAACATAGATCCATGTAAAAAGCACTTTCTTATTAAAAGAAAGGCAGTCAGCTCCATCAGTATGGATTTGGAGAAGACTAACGCGACCTGTTCCATTTCCCGAAATCCAGTTGCTGTCCACAGACGCAGTGTACCACTGCCCTCCAGTGGAGGGCTGCAGAACTGCAGGTCTGATGTATCTGAATTTGTTTCTTATTTTATGCCAATTGGAATTTGAGAAACATTAAAGTGTTCACACATGATTTTTCCAGAAGCAGGTGAGTCAGTGTTTCTCTCAAGGACATGTTTGCTGTGGACAGCTCAGATTCTAACTACAACATTAACATACATCTCTGGTGGCAGGTTATCCAAGATCCTCTAATACATAGTGCACATCATTACTAACTCTACTTCTTCCCCCGGAGTCTTTGTGCTTTCTCGCCTCGCAGGTTTCCACGGATCGTGGTTGCATCTGGACCCTGGTCCTGCCTCCTGCCTCCTGCCTCCTGGTTCTTGGTTCCTGCCGTTACCCTACTGACGCACATTCTTCTCTATTTTCCTTCTGTATGAATTCATGCACATTACTAACTCTGCTCTATCTCCGAAGTCTTTGTGACTTCTCGCCTCGCAGGTTTCTATGGATCATGGTTAAATCTGGACCCTGGTCCTACATCCTGCTGTGGTCCTCCCCGTCACCTACTGCTACTATTACATGAATCATTTCTGACATGTGAATTGAACGTGTTGTAACTCTGTTATGCTGTTCATTCTGTACACATGACATCTATCTTTGTACTCTGTCCATCCTGGGAGAGGGATCCTCCTCTGCTGCTCTCCTGAAGGTTTCTTCCATTTTTCTCCCTGTTGAAAGGTTTTTTTTCGGGGAGTTTTTCCTGAGTCGATGAGAGGTTCTGGGACAGAGGATGTCGTTGTGTACAGATTGTAAAGCCCTCTGAGGCAAATTTGTAATTTGTGATTTTGGGCTGTACAAAAATAAATTGAATTGAATAATGATGTTAAAACTGGTTAAGAGGACTCAGAATATATAGAGCTTGCAGTGAATTTCTTTCATGTAACCATCAATTACTAAGCAGAGATAAACAAATACAGAAAAAATATACACTTTTCAACAGTGAAACATTTTTTTTTTCCCTTACTAAAGCTGAATTTGTTGTGAATCAGGGTACATAAAGTATGTTTTGCTCTTGGTCTGGTTTCATAGACGTCTTACAAAAAGGATTAACATCAGACTTTCTGTCAAGCCTCAAATACAAAGTTCTTGCTTCTTATATCTACATATACTATGTTACATTTAATTGGTCGTAGTTTGCGGGATGAGGAGGAGGAGATAAATAATTAGAATTTATGACTTAAAAATATGGAGGAATAAAACATTATTGCCATTATGAGATGTCATCAGATTTCACTGTGTGTTTTTGTACCCAACTATAATTGAAAGTGCGGCGCAAACTCAGACTGCAATCCTTATACCAGTCATTTTTAGGACGCATAATGGCATCAGAATAATCCATGTGCTCAGTGATGCGTCTTGCTCAGGACCAAAAACTCCCACAGTGGCTCTTTATAGGACTAATGATGACCCACGGAGTAAGCACTCAGTGAGGCCAGAGGAACGCCTGCAGGATCTCCTGTAGTCAGTATTTATAAAGATTAAGATGTCAGGCGTCTGAGACAGAAAGCACAGGATCAGGAGCCTGTGTGTACAGTATTAGATGGAGGGGTTTCTTTACTGCCTGTATATTAGTGGTTAATCTGCCCTAACAAGATAGACTGTAGCCTCTCGGCTGCATCGCTGATGATGGAACCAGTAATGATGGAGGAGGAAAGCGAGAGGTTGGCAGCTAAGCCTGAAGTAAGCTACTTTGGCACGGGGCGATGCACGGCTGGTCGCACAACCACTGGTGTGTGTGTGTGTGTGTGTGTGTGTGTGTCCAGTTATTTAATCAAATATGTGACACCAAGTAGCTTAAAGCACTAATAAGATATAATGCCACTTTGGGTTTAATTTGCTTATTTGAAGGATGAAAGACAACCAGAAGTGTTTAGGCCATCCCATGTTAGGGCAACGTTGCTTCAATAGGAATAACATGATAGAATGGAAATATGGAAATATACAGGCGGCTACAAAACTCCAGTCAGAAACTCAGGTTTTACCAAAGAATAGCCACCGGATCGTTACACGCAGCTGCAAAAAGGAGAGCTTGAGGTGCTGATTTTTTTTCCGCCCCGTGCCATCAGACTGTCTCATTCACTGTGACCAGCCAAAGTCACAAGTCACACACACACACACACACACACACACACACACACAGACACACACACACACACAGACACACACACACACACACACACAGACACAGACACACTCCACTGGACTTGAGTTGAAAATATTACACACTAAATACATATAGCATTTACTATTTATTGTAATTTATCATATAATATACTATATTTATCACTAGTAGTAGCACTTTTTATCATTCATTATATATAATAATTCACTTTGGTATATACTATACTTATTTTACATATTCTGTGCTATATTACTTTATTGTACACTGTATACTAAAACACTTCCCCTCTGGGGATCAATACAAGATAAGTCGTGTTAAGACGAAAATCTATATTTAGTCAGAAAATTTGTTAATAAAAGGTAAACATTTCCTAATATTTGGCTTCTGCCTTCATCATATCTTCAAAAATTGTCCAGCTCTACTCAGGGTCAGTTCCCCCAAATCACAACAAAAAGCACAAAAAAAAACTAAACAGAACAATCTCTTCTCAATTTCCTCTTATTCAGTGGAGCTGGAGCTTTCCCTAAAACGGCTCAAAACAGCAGACTATGAACTACCTCTTATCAAAAGAATACTTCATATAAACAGTGTTACAATAGAGTAAAATAGTGTACCATCATCAACAGGGGCAAATACAACCACAACTGTGTGCACGGCTGGATACCACGCGTGACAATGTAGTGATTTTGCCGTTTGAGTGAACCAACCCTTTGACGGGATCCCGGATTAGAGTCTTGTGAAGTTGCTGCTGCGTTTCCTCTTCCACTTTTGGACTTTTCCACTTTTTTTCTTTTTTTTTTGTCAGTAAACTTTAGGTCTGTTGAGGAAGGAAAGCCACACAAGCCAACAGTGCCTGCTCTTCCGTGGACTTCAAACAGGCCTGGTATACAGTAGCTGCCACGCATGTTTAGGATCAATATCCTGCTGGAAAATGAATCCCCTTTGACACATATTACTGAGCCAGAAGGGGTAGCATGCCTCTGCAAAATAAAGTGGTATTTCTCTGTCTCGCAGGTGTGGAGCTGATCCTGTGCAAGTCACTTGAAACAGCCCCACAGCTGAACATTTCCACCATAAAGTTTGACTGGAGGTTTTCTGCACCGTTGCATATACATCCAACATCCATCGTGGACTGTGGCCTCGAATATGCAAACTCTTTGCAAACGTCAGATTAAAACGGACTCTTTTAGCGGCGCAACGTGCGGTTGACATTGGGTGCTGTCCCCGGTCACAGATCTGGCGTCTCTACGTCCGTCCAATCTCTCCAACGCGCTGCACAGCCCCTCAAACAGCCCCTCAAACAGACTTTCAATTTGAAATCTGATTTCACTGCAGCTTCCTAGCACAAGCAATAGTAACACGGATGGTTATATTAATTTAACCATTATCTGGTATTGGCGGTTTAAAAACAAAATAATACACGCGGCATTAGAATCATAAAACTAAGAAAATATTAGAATTAAATGTTTGGTGAAAAATAAGAGAAGCAAATGGTATTTAAAGAAGATATTCAGATGGTATGTAGTAAAAAAAAAAATTTAAAAGAGCACAGGTGTCAATAAGAAAATGAATGATGGCTGAATTCCATTTAGTTGTTTCAGTTACAGGGTCCTGGTTTTGTGCATGCTGTCGCAACTTATTGCGTTAATGAGCGCTAAATTGCATTTTCATTGTGATATGAACACAGCAATAAACACATCGCAAGACTGGCTGAAATGCGGCACATAAGAAAAATCATTTTATTTTAGGGATGGTCTCCAAAACCCAGTATTAAAGACGGGCCCCGGGGATAAAGACCATATTATTTATTATGGCGCTGAAGCTCCCCTGTTGAGTCGGAGCCACACACACACACACACACGCACACGCACACGCACACGCACGCACGCACGCCAAAGTCTGCAGCAGAACAGAGAGGCTGCAGTGGCTACAGAGAGGCGAAGAAGAAAAACAAACGGTATTTTAATATCTGCTCATCCACCGCTGCTGACTTACACAAAGACTTCAAAGGACTTAAGTGACACGACATGTAGTTTTGACATTTCAAATGCTTTATTGATTCAACAGCGTTTGTTCTACCACAGAGAAAATGTGTCGCGATACAACTGGAACACCGGCATTGTGTGAAGCTTGAAAAAGTACTGCAGTACTAACAGTCAGGTTGTTTGTGATTTAACGAGCCAGAGAGAATGCACAAAATGGCACAAGGCAGTAAACATAAGGCAGTATCTTCTTCAACAGATAAGTCTCAACTGAAGATGAACACTCAAGATATTAAAGCCTGGAGCAACTGATGTGACATCAGACGTGCTGAATAATGCAATAACCCTCGAAACGGGGAAATGAGCGCAGCTGAAGCGATAAGGACTAATTATATAATATCTGCAGCCACTGATCTGTTCTTCTCTTGAAATACACTAATAATCACCAGTTACAATCATAACAGGTTATCACATCATTTGTGAAAGTATTTACCCAAATTATAGTTTCAACCAATTGTTGCTGAACATTTAAACACATTGCGAACACAACAGTTGCTCACAGGCCTTAGAGCTACGACAAGGACTAAGACATTTCAAAGTAAAATGGCATTTTTTCTAACAATAAAAAGGTACAACAACTGGGAACATTCAATCAGCTTGATACACAGTCCAGAATTAATGGTTCCATGGTACAAACATCCATATTTCAGTCTTGTTTCACTAACATTTGGGCACCTTTTGGACTTTTGGTTTTGAGTTATTATTTTGGCCCGGCTCCTTTCCCCTTCTCAAACTGGGCAATCTGATTGAAAATATCTAACAGGTTAGACGGGAGGTCTTTTTTAGCCCTTCCTTCTGGCACTGAGGTCAAACTACTCCGTCTGTTGGGATTTCCAGCACCGTCTGATCTTTTACCGTTTCCTGCGTCTGACCTGCTGCTGCCGTCCACTACTTTCCCCTTACTGCTGTCTAGCTCCCCCCTTGCCTCTTCTACCGCTTGAATTGCCTCCCGCCCTTTGCACTCATTCCTTCCGCCATCGAAGGAGTTCCTCTTGGAAGAGTCATGTCTCATCCCTCTCTCTACTTGTTTTGCTGCAGAACCCGAGTTCCCTAAATATTCAGATTTGAAAGTGGATTTCCGTGAATACTCGGACTCCGCGGACGAGCAGGAAACCTTTCGCTTTCTGTTCTCGTCCGAGCTACTTCTCCTCTTGGAGTCTTTCCTGTTATCCTCCCTCCCCTTATCCCTACTCGTACTCCCCATCTCCTCTCTTTCTGGGCTTCTGCTCAGACTGTTTTCCCCTCTCGTTTCCCTGCTCTCCTCCCTGTCCCTTCTCTTCCTTCCTCTGCGTGAGGAGTCAGACTCTTCATCCTCTGAAGCTGCCGACAACGAGTACAGTTGAGAGATGCGTCTATCGTCGGCATCCTTCACCGGTACCTCCGCCTCATCCCTCTCTCCAAAAACCGGGCCTCCCTTCTGGTTGAGAAAGGTGGCGGAGGTGTTGGGAGGAGCGGGATACCACTCCACCTCGTCCTCCTCTTTCACCTTCCTGTCTTTCTCGCTCTTACCCTCCTCACTCCTGCTCTCCACTGAGGAGACCCTGCGATGGCGCTTACTTCCCCGCTCAGACCTCCTCCTCTTCTTTTTCTTCTTTTTGGACCTCTTGCGAGAGGAGGAAGACGACGAAGATGGAGAGGAGCTCCTGGAGGAAGAGGTGGATGACGAAGAGGCCGATCTCTTCCGTTTTTTCTTCATCCTGTAAAAAAAAAAAAGACATTCACTGAACATTTCATTCTCATTAAAAAAGAAACGGATGCTTTGAAGTTACAAAATGACTTGCATGGCTTCATCTGCAGTTTATTTACCTGCCACACTTTCAAAAGATCAGAGTCAACTCACCTCTTTTCCTCTTTTAAGATCTTACGCAATTTCTCAGCACTGATCTGGCTGCTCGTAGCTTTCTCCTGCTCCTTAGCCACCGCTTCTTCTCGCAGGCGAATCGATTTCTTTAAAGTCGCCGGGCAAAGCAAGACATGACAATGGCAGGCAAAAGTCCACAAAGACGCAATCAAACACGCCATGCCCCAAGACATGCAGCGGAGACCCCGAAATCGATCGGTATTCAGCCATTCATTCATTTAATCAGTCGTTTGTGTTGGAGTAATATAAATGATGGGGAGGAGGAGGCAAGTCAAAAGGTTTCAGAAGGTTTGAGAAGGACAGAAGAACGTTAACGATCACACAACCAGATGACAGAATGATCGAGAAATATACAGAGAATCACATATTTACCACAGAAAAGGTGGTGTGATCCAAGAGAACGGTAGTTGGCAGAGAAATAGATGGATGGACAGAAGTACAGGCAGAGATGTGCAGAGAAAACAAACAGCATTTGTTCCCCATTGAGACAGAGAAGGTTTCAACGTTACCGTATTTTGGATCAGGGACACGGCACACACAAGTGTCCAGTGGAGCAGTCGTTGTCATTGTGCCGTTTATTTATTTTCACACCCGTAAGGCAGGTGACAAGACCAAGGCAGTTGGAGGGTCAAAGGGCAGAGTCCCAGGGTCGCAGACACACACACACACACACCAAAACACTTCATCAGTATTACAAACCAAACTGTATCCGTAACATCTGCGTTTAGTGCATAAACGTCTGTGTTTATGCACTAAATTCACAGTGTCAGAGGTTGTTGTTCAGAGCATAACATCTTTTTTTTTTTTTTTTTTTTTTTTTTTTTTTACAAAGTAAAGCAATACTTGATAAACGTCCGTTTTAATAACACATGGCAACATGCCCTTGTCAACGCTTTCAGACAAGATTCAGCACCATGGACAGCACTCCACGGTGCTCTGGTCCAGATATTGTTAAGCCCCCTCCAGACCCCCGGTACCCCCACAGATGTTTTCACCTCTTTGACTGGTTAGACTTGATTAGAGTGTGTGGCCGTTGACAGACTACGGGTGTTTCTCAATGTCAAGGAAGAATCCTTCAACGGCTGAATTTAAAAAAGGATGCTACGTCAACGAATCCCACCGAAGGACTGTTCCAATGTCGAGGATCCTTTGAATTCTAGGATTTTGAAGGATGCATGTGTGTATCCTCAGTGGCCATATTCAAATGTTTGTTATGACTTTCGTTGCCCACCGACAGACTCGTTCAGCAAGCTACTAATAGCACTGAGGCAACGGCAGAGAGGGACAGCGGGGTAGAACCAGCATATTTTTTTTTAAATGTTTAACTTATTTTATATATTTGTGAAAACAACCCAGGAGGCCTTTAGAAAACAAAACAAGAAAATACATAACAAAAAAAACATTTGACATGTCTTTGTTAAATTTAAATGGCACAAGTATTGTTGAGTTTCCAGTTTGTATAAAGATATGTTGGGTAATGTTGGCTCAATAAAAGAGATCGGAGTCATCGGTAATGTTATTAGTAACACCTGTGCTTCTCATTCGATGACATGTCAAAGGGCCTTTTCTGCTCAGAAAATGTGTGTGGTTATTATTAAAAGATGGCTGTATCTAACTAATAATATGTTGTAACAGATATAAACAGAAGCCACTTTATAATTTATTTGTAGATTAAATAATCCGTACAAAAAAAAAAAGATTTACAAGCAAAGATTTTCTTTGCTGATAAAATCAAATTTATTTCATTTTTTTTAGGGAAACGTATGACCTTAATCAGTTTATAGCTGTGTGATAAAGTGCATAAACAAACAAGGAATGTTTTATGTTCTAATATTAATCTTTAACTAACATTAAGCTGGTAAACCATTAGCAGACACATAGAAATTTCAATCCTTTCAGTTTGAATCACGGACATCTTACTCCTATGATTGGTCAACGATCAGAGAGTGGACTGATTTACACCCAGAAATGTAAACTTACAGGTATGTTTCAATTTAAACCTGCTACAACTGATTTTCTCACCTTTGTGTGCAGCGTAAATATGATGTGAACACAATATTATATCGTCACCTTTAAGGTTGAGATGGTGAACTTTTTAGTAAACAGTTGCCTATTTATTCATCCAGCAGATGGCGCAACATGGACATTTATTTGCAGTTGTGTTTCTAGACACCTGGCAAGTTTAAGTCCAACATTCACTCTCCTTATAACTTTGTTTTGAGTTTCCACCAACTAGTGGGGGAACTATACGTCTCTTTAGTTGCGAATTACTTCACTATGTTCACCAGCTAGTCGTGAAGTTTGTGTGTCATTTGGTGCTGGGCCAGTAGGTACATTTGTTTTGTTTTTTTTAAAGCTTCCTGTGCAGCTGAAAACGACATTGATGAGCGTGGTGAGACTCAACCAAAACAGAAACGCCAAACAGTGAGCTGAAAGACGCAGAAACGCCCTGTAGAGCAGAGTGGGGGATAATTATCTGTGGTTTGCGACCCCCTTCACGCACAAGTATTAATGTGATCCATTGTTAACGTACAAATACTGATTAGAGTTGCTTTATGAACAAAAAGACATCTCGATATTGTAGTATATTTTGCTCGTATTTGCTTCACCGGTTTTGTTTTTTTCCACATCACATTTAATTAATATGGCGACTTAACAGAGCTTTGATATAGCCATCATGTTTGGCAAGTTCTATGGGTACACAGAGCTTTTCCCCAACTCTGTGTGCGTGTGTGTGTGTATGTGTGTGTATGGGTGGTGGCCTGCTCACCTGTATAGTGTCTGTGATCTTGTGCAGGGCCTCCTGCGCCTCAGGGTTTGAGTCATCCAGAGATAGAGCTCTCCTATACAATCCCTCTGCTGTTACTAGTTTCTCCTGTTCTTCAAGCCTAAAGAGACACAAACACAATAGACCTCTGAGTAAATAGGTCAACGACATTAGTGAAAAATAATTCATGAATAACAAAATTCCCATTACCACTATTATTTCTACATCACCCTTTTATATTATTACAGTAACAAGCCAAACCAGCTGATGCTCATTCAGTTGTTCCTAAACAGCATTCCTGTCATTCTATTTATTCAATGTTGACTAAGCACAGACATCTTCACACTATTTTAGGATTGTCCTGTCTACTTAATAAACTTTACTAATGGTACACCGGTAAAAAACGAACCGGAAAATCTACATGAAAAATGTATTTGGAGGCAGCAGAGCAGGCGCTGTCTCTAATGGGATGTGCAACTGCTGGCGACGCCTCTTCAACCCCACATGTAGGCAGAGTGAGAAGCATGCTAATGATTACTTATATGGTCAATCATAGTTAATCATTACAGATTAATTAGAGTGTAACACACTACTAATAGAAAAACAAGCAAGGCTCAGACAGGTTCTTGAAAGAACGGCAAAGAAGAAACGGCAGCTAGGAGCAGTGATAATGCCACCAGAGACTAACACAGTCAGCTCTTGCAGGTGGTGAGAATTGAAATTAACTGAAACAACCAGGACAGATTAATACATTAATACTGCTTGAATACTATTAAAGATTTCAAAGCTCTTACACCTCTGAACTATTATCAAAGCAACGGCAGCACTGCTTACTGTTTTCCTCTCTCCACCAGCGTCTGGCAGAGGTACTTCTTGGCGTTGCGGTGATCTGGACAGCTCTCCAGGGCCAGTTCAAAGTCTGTTATAGCTTTCATGATGCTGCCTTTGTTAGCATACCTGAGAATATTCAATGATGGAAAGATAAAAGAGAATTCAGTCATTTTATTTACAGGGACCGTCACAACTGAGATACAATAATCCTCTGATAAGTATTTATTTCCATTTTCATTTTTATGACTTCTGCTTAAACCTGGTTTCGTGGTATCACTAACTAGATCATTGAACACATTACTATTGCATACAGAGAGATTATAAAGTCTAAGTAGTTTAAATGCTTAAAACAGACAATTATGTAAATATAGATTTAAACTGCCATTTTCTGCATCATTTATCTGTTATGTAGTTCATAAATAAGATCCCTTTCTATTGTTATCTCTGGCACCAAGTGAACGACAGCTGTTTACTGCAACATAGACAAGTAAATTATGACAGGGACCGGTGTGGTATCTGGAATGTTCTTCATATTTGTTTCCAAATTGATTGAGGCATACTCTGTCAATTTTACATACAGTTTAGAAATAAATGGCATCTACCATTTCTTAATAAAAACAACTGCAACTTTGTATGCAAAAACTTGTTCGACAGTAAAGAAGAAGTCACTGGAACTTGTGACACCAAACCAGTTATACAGTGTCAACACAGCCAAAGTAGGTTGCAGGACGTGAAGTAAGAAATCGACTCACAGAGCTCCACGAGCCACGAGTGCTTCTACATTATTAGTGTCGATATCCAAGGCTTTGTTGTATTCGTTCATGGCTTCCACATGGTGACCATGTTTGAAGTGGCCCACACCTGCACGGACACTGAAACGACAAAGACAGACAAGGAACAGGAATATCAAGGCAGAAGAAGCTAGAGGAAGAAAGACTATCATATTCATCACAGTACAAAGTGACCAACATTCCCTTTTATATAAACAAATGAAATGTCATTACCACTTCAAAGCCCACGATGCAGACTGTTTCTTCCTGATTGCAGTGGCAAAATCTTCCTCTTGAAAAAGTTTACTGTGGAGAAAAGAGGCACAGGTAAGAACGCTATTGACCCTCGATGCGGTCGTCTCTCAGCCTTGTAGGCTTCCTTTTCCTCAAGAGTACCACTACCAGCCTACATCCAAGGCTAATCCTTAAATTTGGACAGAAAAGTCTCCTGACGTGTAAATACTCAGTAGTTATTGATACTAGAGATTTCCATTCGTTGTCAACGGACACATGACGGCACATGAACCCAAGCCTTCAACACAGGTCATCAGAAATGAGGTTTGAATATTCCTTCTAAAAAAAAAACAACAAAGTTGTAGAATTATTCCACGTTCAGCTGGACCTAACGCTACATTTCTTTTTCAAATCAATGAAGTGACGTTGTGTGACTACTGTCATGCTGTGAATTCAGTGCGCGCGAGGTAAACAGCCACAGTAGTGCTGCTTTTTTTTCATAACTTAATATTAATTTTCACATTTGACTGTCAATTTCTTTTTACAGTTTAAATATATATATATATTCAAATTATGAATATTCGTTTACAGCCCTAAATCAATTAATCAATTACAACAGTTTAAAGTTTTTCCATTTTTCTTTACTCCAATAAAATATGGCGGTACTTAAATCAATCAGCCAGTTGACATGTTTATTACCTTTGTAGTCCTCTCATCATTGATGGTGGGTGGGAGTCACTAACTCCCACCTTCTCCAGCAGGTAGGCCACGACAGAGGGGTTGTGGTAGCCGTGGCAACTCTTCAGTATACACTCGTACGTCTCACTGGAGTCAGCGGCTGCAAGAACGCTACGACTAAAAAGGGGAGAGAGGCGAGAGGAGTTAGCGTCGCATGCTAAAACTGAACATTCCGGCCTTGTTCGGGCTGCCAGCCCTAATCCGGTTTTTATTCTTCTGGCATATCCAGATGTATTTGGCATATCTAGACTGTATCCAGATTGAATACATAAAGTCAGGACAGCAACAAAAACTTTTTGCAAATTGGATCCAAACCACGTTTGGAGCTGGTTTGAAATGCGATTCCAATCGGATTTCTACAGATGTGTTTTCCCGACACTCTGGACGCTCAAAACAGATCTCAAAGTGTCTGTTTTGTGTCACTCGCTACTAGCAGAGCGCAACGGAGAACGACATGGAAGGAGAACAACAGTCCGTGGACAGACTATGAAATAAGTCGTCTGCTGGCACTTGGTATCTCTCCGTGACTGCAGCAGGGAGCGTCGCAACGTTTGATAGTCTGTCTTCAAGAAACAACAACAGACAGGTTGTTTTAAACAGATATACCAGTTTGATGTGATACTTTATATTTCAACTAAGTGTTCAGTAAACATAGCTTTAGCATTACTCACACAACAACCATTTTAAGCATATTTCAATTCATTTTAAATACTTTTTGTTTTTCTTAAATAAGCGTTTTTCGAAGTTAAGTGTCGTACATGTTGTAGTATTGCATCACGTCGTGTGGTGTATTTACCTGTAGTGTATGGGCAGCTCCTCCCGAGGAACGACACCCAGTTTGATGTGCTCCAAGTTGGGAGGAAGAGAGGCCGGCTGGAGGGAGGCTGTGATTTTCTCCTGGTAGCGGTCAATATCTTTCACTGCAGCTACAGAACCAGAAAGTTGAGAAATATTCATCTGGAGGGACCAAGTGTTCACACTTTCTCTGACGCCCATGTCTATAATACATTATAAACATACTTATGTGTTACAATCTGCTCATAGCACTGTACAGAAACATTCCTAATAATTCATAACAATCATATTCATAAAGAAATACATAGCATTTCATTATGACTTCAAGTATAATGGCTCATAATTACATAGTTGTTTTTTGCAAGGATCATAGTGTATTATAATTTCCATAATTACTGTTATGATTCATTACAATGTGATAATAAGTCACTAACTAGTGGTCATTTGGGTGCTTTAAGTGAAGTAATAGAATTCCTGAGGTATACGTGGATAAATTATATTGCAAGTTGGTCATAGGTTACTCTAGTACTTATGTTATGTTTCCCCAAAATATTCACTCTAAAGATACAAGTGACTCAAAATATAGATAATACCTGAAACAATCTCTACTTTACCTGTACCTGTATATGACAGTGGTATATAATACTTTGAGGAAGGACTCAACAATTCATAAAAGTTATCACGATGGCAATCTTATCCTCTGTACTTTAATTTAACAAATGCACTGTACTGTCAGATAAAATAACTTTGTGTTGCAGCAAATTTTGAGCCAGGTATAACTTTTCTCCCCAACCCGTTTTTTTGCAGGAGGCCTTTGCAGTTTACCATCATGTCAAGCCCCACAAACATACCTCTCTCCCCTCTCCCTCTCCCCCCCCGCCAAACCTGTATGAGTCAAAACTAACCTGGTGAGAATTAAAGCCTAGTAACAGCTTCAGGAAAAAAGCACACCTATGGTCTGGCTGTGAGAGAAAGTCTGCAGAGGTGGTTGTTTGAGACAAAGCAACTAAGACACTAACCTCTGATGAAGTCCCCGATCTGGAAGTAGGACAGAGGATCATCATGGCTGCCAGTAGAGGGAATTTCTCTGATGTGACAAAGAGCCTGGAGGTAGAAAGGAAAGGGAATTCAAGTCAGCATTAGTACTGGTACAGCTGGACAAGATAATACCAGTCTTCTGCATCTACAATGGTTGACTGATTGGTTTCGACCTGTTACCGGGTTTATGACACGGCTCACGGGCATTCAAATGATAGAGCTTGTTGACATACCGACAACTCTAGGTCCTCTATGTCTCTCTTCAGTCCTCCTGCCGTGCAAAGCAGAGTGAGAAAGAAGCCGTAGTCTCTAATGTTGTTGATCCTCCCCACCACAATGTCTCCCTTTTCCAAGTCCCTGTACAGCATGGCTCTTCTTTCTTCATAAGACACCTCCATGAATAACTCCACTGGTGGCATGATGGCATATGGCTCTGGGAAAGTAGAAGAAAACTGAATCAAACATGTTGCACATGAAGATAAGAGTTCTCTACATTAGGGTATGTCAGCATTAAGCTGGTTAGATTTAAAAACATACTTTCCTCTCGGTTTTGGCCCTCCTTATTCACTAAGCTGGAACTTCTAACCCAAAACTGGAGCCTTTCCGAAACTCTCTCCAGAGTAGAGACATCTTAAGACGCCAGTTCAGCATTTTCGTGTTTCTGGGGGAAACTGAGCTTTTGCTAATCGATGACATAAGTCTGCCCAGTGACAACTGGAGTCTGTGTGGCAGTTCAGAGAGAGAACTTATTATTGTTTATATGTCAGTATAGACACGTCACAGCTGGTACCATGAAGATGTAATGTGTGACCAGTTTTAATTCGTCAGATGACTTTGCAATCATAACTTTGTGATTTGTTCAGCGCTTCAGTGAAATTGCTTAGCAATGATTGTCTGGCTAACAATTATGAGCAACAAGCCTCTTTTTCACTCAATCCAACTGTCCACACAGGCCGCCCTACATTCAATACTGTGCTTTAACGTAACCTGTGTAGACACAGACTGAAGCTGCTGCTCTGCCAATGTGCTGCTCGCGCTACGCCTCCTGTTTCTTCTGACAAAGAAACAGAAACTTATGTACAACAAGCTGAGAGCTCAGCCTTGCAGATGTTGGCCGTGAGACAACATTTTTGTTGCTGTTTGGCATCAAAAAAGAGGACAACTGCAAAGTGATTTAGCTGTTTTGCTGTTGATTGAGCGTTTGAGTGTGGACAGAGATCTTTAGAAAATGTACATATTTCATGACTTAGTGTGGACCGAGCCCGAGCGATGTGGCGAAACCAGCACACACCTGCAGCATCGTCGTCCTCCTCATGTTCCTCTTCTTGATGAGTGGTGGTCTTCCACGTCGGACAGAATAGGATGTCGGCCTTCCGGGCAATGAACTGCTCCACAAGGGGGCTGTCCTGCCCATCACTCTTGCTGCACACAAAACACACATGTTCAGCGAGGCGCTTAGGAGATTAACCGTTTGTCAAACTAAGTGTTGTGTAGAGCACGCCTGGCCAACAGGTGCATAGGAAGAGGAAATCAGGCAAAACATACGGCTGAATTCTCACACACTATAAGTGCTGAGTTTATTAGAGATACAACGTTTCGGTAATGGACCTTCATCATGCATGAAATTCACAATATGGCTGCCACAACCAATCAAAAGGGCTGTCAAATCTCCAACACCTGAGACAAGTCAATTACACTATCTGTTACTAATAAAAACATCCTTAAAACGGGACTAGAGCTGAAACAATAGATCAGTAGTTGATTAGGCAAACAACAACAAAAAAATCAATCAACGACAATTTTGATAATGAATTAACAGATTCAGTCTTTTTAAGCCAAAAAAGCCAAATTAATTAATTCTAGCCAGTTTGAAGTGCCTTTCTCTGACTGATATAATATTTAACTATATAAGGAATTGGACTTTAAACTGCTGGTCAGGCAAAACAAGTAATTTGAAGTCGTCATCTTGGACTTATGGAAATTGTGACTGAATTAATTTGTGCACTTTTCACTATTTTAAGGTTTAAGTTTATTGACCACAATGACAATAATTGTTAATTGCAACCTTAAGTGAGACCAACAATTTATCAAGATCCATATAATACAAATAAAAACTAGACATAAAAAAGAAAGATTAGATGGGCAATGCAAGACTTTCTTGCTTTCTTTGTTTTTATCTACAAGATAAGACAAAATACCTGACAATAAGTCGTCAAAGCTCACATGTAAACTAGAATCTGCATTAAAACAAATCATACAAAAACAAAAATGAAGTCGCTTAAATACCTTTCGCACGAGACCTTGCACAGGTCAGACACCACAGCTTGGAAGTCTGGGTTTTCTGTTTGTTCACATTTCAGTTTGTTGAAGAACGATTCTCCATGATAGGTCAGACACTGCCTCAACAAGTCTCTGTCCATTCTGTGTTTACAGGACTGCAGTCACATTATTCTACAAGTCAAAACATAGAGTCGCCATTGAGTGCCGTTGGCTATGGCCGAAACGTTTTAGCAGAATTGAGCAAACGTGTTATTTGTATTGCGGTGGAGACACGATTTATTTTCCCATCAACAGGCACGTCTATTTACCAGATGTGTGCACCGACTTGGATTTTAAAGTGCTAAAGGTCCATTAAACACACTTTAATGGATGTAGGTTAGCTCGATAACAACGTTGCTCTGCGTCGTGTCGTTAGCCACCAAAACACACGCTAGTTAATCCTGCTAACACACCACCGAGTTGAAATTATCTTTATAATAAATAATATTCTAATAGTTTTACACATGCAAAGTACCTCTGTTTCCTAAAACGACACGACTATCATTTCAATTCCACAAAGTCTCGACTACGCTGTTCTCATGCATCGCCCATTACTTTCACACATGGACGAGTGAGCATGCGCGAGGTGTGTTACACTGAAACCGTCCGGAGAAACAAATCCCACCTAGGAACTAAAGTGGACGAATCCAAACATTAATAAAAAAAATTAAATGTGTTGAATTCTTATGAAGCTATATTCAGAAATAAATAAAACTTTTTTTACATAGTAACTCAGATATTTTACTTACATAAAACAAGTAATACTACAGTGTAAAAATACTCTGTTAGGAGTAAAAGTCCTACATTCAAATGTTTACTGAAATAAAAGTACTAAAGTATTGGTACACTGAAGTATTGGATTTTTTAACTAAAACCCCCACGACTGTGGACCCCACAACTAAGGCCCCAACAATTCCAACCACCACGACTGCAGCTACCACAATTATACCCCAACAACTACAGGATCCATAACTACTGACTACTGAAACCCCGAACATTGCGCTTCCAACAACCACAACTGCAGCCACCACAACTCTGGCTGTAACTATGACAGCGACATTCGCCCCAAGTTGTCCCTAAATCAAAGTAATTTTTTCAAAAAGAAATGAGAAGCCATGTGATTTTTCGGCCGCAGCCTGAAGTAGCAAGTTGAATTGCGAATAACAAAAAACGGAGACAGCAGATGAAGAAAATAATTGCATAACATTGCAAACCTGTTTGACAACATTGAAGATGGTTTCCAGTAATGACTTTGTTTAGAGTATTGTATGCATCACCCAGTTTCTCAAGTTGTAAAAGTATCCCCAGTCACCAATTTTACGTCACGCCCGAGGAAGGGTTAATCCAAACACTCATTTACAAAACACTCCTCTGTACCTGTAACTCATCATGGAAAGAAACATCCTTTGTTTGATATTTTTGTTTGGATATTTACATGTATCCTCTGGACAAGGTAACTATTCGAGTAATACTTTTATGGCTTTTATGGCTTTTATGATTGTTTGTATTTTACTTCGTTCCGGATTTTGGTATTTTCTTGACTTTGGTGCGACAAAAATGTTGTACAACGCCACGTTTAATAACTTACTCATCTGGTCTTCGTCCTTGCTTGTGTGCGTGTTTGTGTGTGGGTGGTGACACGGTGAAGTGGAGGATCTAGTCATTACGACAAAATCTGGATTGGTTGGATTGGTTCTTTGATAAAATAATGAGGAGAATGAAAGAAAAAGAAAGAGAGAAGATGATGAATATGACAGAAGAAGAGCATGTACTGCCTAATGCAGCCAGGATAATAATAGTATCACGGGGCCACTTTGAATGCTTGCAATGCTGCATAAAACCTTTAAATCAAGCTCTATTGTTCAGCTCTCTACCATGATAGCGAGCTAGATAGCTTTTTGAAGTCACTTGTGACAATATTTACAGTTATCCTGATAATGGAAATTCACCTCAATCAACTTTTTTTTTTATCTTGATCAACGATATAATCTTAAATTGTCCCATCGCTTGTTGGAACCCGAGTTGTGGTAGTTGCAGCCAAATTTGTTGTGGTTTTAGCCACAGTTGTGGTAGTGGCAGCCAGCCATATTATGGTTGCAACTGTAGTTGTGGTTGTTGGAACCCCAGCTCTGGTGGTGGCTGCAGTTTTGGTTGATTCTTCCGTACTGTTAATATAAAAGAATTTCAGAAAAAATAATCGTGTCAAATATCTCAGTGTTTCCATATATCTTGTCATGTTTTTAATTAATCTGAATTCTGAGATAAATTCTTGTTCACGAGTGAGGGTAAGATGGAGCGGGAGATCGACCGGCGGATCGGTGCGGCTGCAGCAGTAAAACGCTGCACCGGACCGTCTTGGTGAAGAGGGAGCTGAGCCGGAAGGCAAAGCTCTCAATTTACTGGGCGGTCTACGTTCCGACCCTCACCTATGGTCACGAACTCTGGGTCGTGACCGAAAGAACGAGGTCTCGGATACAAGCGGCCGAAATGAGTTTTCTCCGTAGGGTGGCCGGGCTCAGCCTTAGAGATAGGGTAAGGAGCTCGGACATCAGGAGGGAACTTGGAGTTGAGGCGCTACTCCTTCGTATCGAAAGGAGTCAGCTGAGGTGGTTCGGGCATCTGATCAGGATGCCTCCTGGACGCCTCCTGTTAGAGGTTTTCCAGGCACGCCCAACTGGTAGGAGGCCCCGGGGAAGACCCAGGACACACTGGAGGGATTATATCTCCCAGCTGGCCTGGGAACGCCTCGGGATCCCCCAGAACGAGCTGGAACGTGTTGCGGGTGAGAGGGAAGCCTGGGTCGGCCTGCTAGGCCTGCTGCCACCGCGACCCGACCCCGGATAAGCGGAGGAAAATGGATGGATGGATGGATAAGGAGAGATAAATAGCAGGAAATAAAAGAAAACAATATTTTGTTGAATGCCAAATGTAAATGACTACAATACTAAAAATCTATTAAAATAACTTAATATTACAACTGTCTCCAGTAGGGATGGGATGATATAGGATTATATCGCGACTAACATGG
Source organism: Ophiodon elongatus (assembly GCA_016806645.1). Classification (NCBI taxonomy): domain Eukaryota; kingdom Metazoa; phylum Chordata; class Actinopteri; order Perciformes; family Hexagrammidae; genus Ophiodon; species Ophiodon elongatus. The sequence goes on along the minus strand of JACSYO010000215.1, from coordinate 1,042,046 downwards.
AATTTCCATTATTGAGATAACTGTAAATATCGTCACGAGTGCCGAAGGGATCATGGAAGAGAGGTGAAAAATAGAGCTTGATTTAAAGGTATCTATGCAACATTGTCGGTTGCTGTTTGTAAACAAACCATTCAAAGTTGCCCTTGCCCTGGCTCAACGAGAGAGAGAGAGAGAGAGAGAGAGAGAGAGAGAGAGAGAGAGAGAGAGAGAGAGAGAGAGAGAGAGAAGCAATGTTATCAGGTACATACATTTTGATAAAATCCCGACCTCACCTGTGCGCCGTTTAGATTTTTTTTTTACAACCGCTGCCCAAAGGCTGACGCCGAGAAACAAACACAGCAAAATAAGAAGGAAATATAAAATACCGGTAGAGGGCAGGGTGTCTGCAGATTCAGACACCACTTCACACTTATAGTGGGTCATAAGTGATGATTGAGACGGATTATTTTTGTATGAGTCTATACATTGTTTTTTAGGAAAATGCTGCACAGTGTAAAATACAGAATGATGTAAATAACAGAATCATACTATTTCTTTAAAATTAAACTGTATTTATGCATGGAGACTTGTAATTACCTTACTTAAGATTGTTTGTTTTCACTAAAAAACATGTTCACGACAAAAAGATGTGTGTCCCATGCAATTAAATATGTGTTACTTAACTAAAGGTTTTGGCAAAGTGATTGCTGTACGTGATTTGAGAGTTTTAATCATTTTGATGATTATCTGGACATTGTTAATTGCATTTATTGGCCAGAATAATCGTCACATTACATTCTCATATCATTCCATGCATCGTTCCAACCACAACAACTCTCACTGCAACCACATCTGGTATGATGGCAGTTATTGCATTAATGGTCCTCTGTTAACGAAATTGGAGAATAATAAAGGGCATAAACATAAAACCTGGCTGGCAGAAAGCATCAAGTCCCACCACCTCCCTTTTGAAAAGATATGAAAAAAACAAAACAAAACAAAATGTTAAATGAAAAGGTTATTTGTACTTTGTTCCTCATAGGTTTAATAGCATTATTAGACATTGAATATGTCATATTGCATCACATTACTGTTTGTGATCTGTTTTTTAATTGCCAACAGACATTTCTCTACACTGATACTATACTTTTTCAAAATTCTTTACACAGTTTTATTTACAGTTAATCTAACTTCCAGAATGCACTAAGGTAACCAAAATACTTCATAGTATTTTAAACAACACTGCCACCAGTAACAGTCAGTCATTTTAAGTATAATGACCAATGAAGCATTGTGTCTCAGTATTGTTTTGGAAGCATCTAATATTCATTTATTATAAACCAAGTCCCATTACAACAGAAATAAGGTAATTTCTTTATTTCATGGATTGTGTTACCTTATTTATATCACAGACATTAATCAGAAAAGCTGCGATATACTTCAAAAGGCTTTTTTTGACAGCATTTTCATAAAGTAATTCCAAGTGCACAAAATGAAACTAAAATAATTCCAGTAATGCAATACAACACTATACATATTCACTATAGATACTTGTATAGGATAGCTACAGATATATAAATACAATAGTGCTAGTCAACCCTGTCTGTGTTTGGCCACATGTTGTCATCCTCATCCCCAAGAATGATTTTGCATGCCTGATATATCCATGGCAATCTTCTGCAGATATGTCCATTATTCATTTCATGCTAGAAGACCATCTGATCACGTGGCTGGATTTCATAAACTCTCCACCTCCATAAGGGAAATAATTCCTCTATCGGGTTGAGGAATTTTGAGGTGTAAGGAAAAGTGAAATCAATCATCAATCATCAAGAAAAAAAAATAGGCACCCTGTATTGTACGTCCCAATTAGGAGTTTATACATTTCATTTCTAATATGAAATATAAGATATATAATATATAAGCTCAACCCAATCTTGGAACAAATAGCTAATGGGATTGAGGTGAGTTTAAAGGTTAAGTGTAAAGGTCAATTTTCAACAAATAAAACACAGAATAGTTTTTCAGACAAATCTTCCACCTAGTGTATTAGACAGCCCAAAATGAAAGTAAAACAATCTGGTTACGGACAGGTATCTATATAGGTAAAATATGGCAGAAAAAAGTTATTTTAGATGTTGATCTGTCATAATAATTCTAGTGCTATTGTAATGGTCATAAAAAGGTTTATTTCAATTAATTGTACTGGGCTGAAGGCGAAATCAATCCTGAATTATTCCTAAATTAAATTATCAATGAACTGACCACAAGGCTAGTTGTAAATAATATTAACCAAAAGAGATTATCAATGATTCACATAATTATCTTTAAAAGTTCAAGTCCCATTTTGTATTTTGTTTGTCTTTTATTCATTTCCAGACTTACTGTTTTTTCGTTAATCCCTACAGGCTTGGTACATCTAAAGATGAAGATGACATTCTTTGAAGAGTTCAGCAATGAAACCATAACTAATCATGTGAAACAGGTACGTAAAAAAACTGTATAAAAAAAGCTATTTTGTGAAGGCTCTTCAGATAACATTTGCAATGGCAATGCTGACACGACATACATATTTCTGTTTTCTCTCCATTTAGTTTTTTAGACAACAGCTTCTGAATGGAACAGTCACCGTGAAAAAGATCCAAAAAGTTGGAATTGAAGATACAATCACAACTACAATTACTACAGAAGTAGTACGAAACACCACTACAAAACCAATTACCGAAATAACACCTACGACATTCATAACTACAACACTTCTGGAATCCACAACACCTCCAATAACCACAACGACACCTAGCTCTTCCACACCAACATCAACCACCTTTACTAAACTACCAATTACTACAGCCACTAGCACCATCACAATGACACCAAGGACCACTACATCACCCGCAACTACGACACCAACAAGCACCACCAAACCCACAACTATCACAACAACACCCATCATAACTACAGCACCTCTGAGACCTATAACACCTACAATTTCCACTACTACACCAGCAACTACATCACCCTCTAGCACCACCACAACAACACCAAGCACCACTACATCACCCGCAACTACGACACCAACAAGCACCACCAAACCCACAACTATCACAACAACACCCATCATAACTACAGCACCTCTGAGACCTATAACACCTACAATTTCCACTACTACACCAGCAACTACATCACCCTCTAGCACCACCACAACAACACCAAGCACCACTACATCACCCGCAACTACGACACCAACAAGCACCACCAAACCCACAACTATCACAACAACACCCATCATAACTACAGCACCTCTGAGACCTATAACACCTACAATTTCCACTACTACACCAGCAACTACATCACCCTCTAGCACCACCACAACAACACCAAGCACCACTACTCCAACATCAACTATCACAACATCACCAAGCACCACCACATCCACTACTATCACAACAACACCAACCATAACTACAACACCTCTGAACCCCACAACACCTACAATTTCCACTACTACACCATTAACTACATCACCCTCTAGCACCACCACAACAACACCAAGCACGACTACGACAACACCAACTACCAGACCCCCTAGCACCACCACAACAACACCAAGCACCACTACTACACCAGCAACTATTACAACAACACCAAGCACCACCACATTCACAACTATCATAACAACACCCATCATAACTACAGCACCTCTGAGACCTATAACACCTACAATTTCCACTACTACACCAGCAACTACATCACCCTCTAGCACCACCACAACAACACCAAGCACCACTACATCACCCGCAACTACGACACCAACAAGCACCACCAAACCCACAACTATCACAACAACACCCATCATAACTACAGCACCTCTGAGACCTATAACACCTACAATTTCCACTACTACACCAGCAACTACATCACCCTCTAGCACCACCACAACAACACCAAGCACCACTACCCCAACATCAACTATCACAACATCACCAAGCACCACCACATCCACTTATCACAACACACCATAAACCTCTGACCCCATTCCCTACTACACTATACTAGCACCACACAACCGCTACGACAACACCAACTACCAGACCCCCTAGCACCACCACAACAACACCAAGCACCACTACTACACCAGCAACTATTACAACAACACCAAGCACCACCACATTCACTATCACAACAACACCCATCATAACTACAGCACCTCTGAGACCCATAACACCTACAATTTCCACTACTACACCAGAAACTCCCAACCACCACACACCGCTTAACTACATCACCCTCTAGCACCACCACAACAACACCAAGCACGACTACGACAACACCAACTACCAGACCCCCTAGCACCACCACAACAACACCAAGCACCACTACTACACCAGCAACTATTACAACAACACCAAGCACCACCACATTCACAACTATCATAACAACACCCATCATAACTACAGCACCTCTGAGACCTATAACACCTACAATTTCCACTACTACACCAGCAACTACATCACCCTCTAGCACCACCACAACAACACCAAGCACCACTACATCACCCGCAACTACGACACCAACAAGCACCACCAAACCCACAACTATCACAACAACACCCATCATAACTACAGCACCTCTGAGACCTGTAACACCTACAATTTCCACTACTACACCAGCAACTACATCACCCTCTAGCACCACCACAACAACACCAAGCACCACTACTCCAACATCAACTATCACAACATCACCAAGCACCATCACATCCACTACTATCACAACAACACCAACCATAACTACAACACCTCTGAACCCCACAACACCTACAATTTCCACTACTACACCATTAACTACATCACCCTCTAGCACCACCACAACAACACCAAGCACGACTACGACAACACCAACTACCAGACCCCCTAGCACCACCACAACAACACCAAGCACCACTACTACACCAGCAACTATTACAACAACACCAAGCACCACCACATTCACAACTATCATAACAACACCCATCATAACTACAGCACCTCTGAGACCTATAACACCTACAATTTCCACTACTACACCAGCAACTTTAGACCTATAACACCTACAATTTCCACTACTACACCAGCAACTACATCACCCTCTAGCACCACCACAACAACACCAAGCACCACTACATCACCCGCAACTACGACACCAACAAGCACCACCAAACCCACAACTATCACAACAACACCCATCATAACTACAGCACCTCTGAGACCTATAACACCTACAATTTCCACTACTACACCAGCAACTACATCACCCTCTAGCACCACCACAACAACACCAAGCACCACTACCCCAACATCAACTATCACAACATCACCAAGCACCACCACATCCACTACTATCACAACAACACCAACCATAACTACAACACCTCTGAACCCCACAACACCTACAATTTCCACTACTACACCATTAACTACATCACCCTCTAGCACCACCACAACAACACCAAGCACGACTACGACAACACCAACTACCAGACCCCCTAGCACCACCACAACAACACCAAGCACCACTACTACACCAGCAACTATTACAACAACACCAAGCACCACCACATTCACAACTATCATAACAACACCCATCATAACTACAGCACCTCTGAGACCTATAACACCTACAATTTCCACTACTACACCAGCAACTACATCACCCTCTAGCACCACCACAACAACTCCAAGCAGCACGACACCCACAACTATCAAAACAACACCCAGCACAACTCCAACACCTCTGAGTGCCACAACAACTAATCCTCCGATAACCACAACGACACCAGCAACGACCACACCCTCTAGCGCTTCCACAACAGCATCAAGCACCACTACTAGCACCTCTACTGCCCCCACACTTGCGGCCACAACAACAACAACAACTGTAGCCCAAATCATAACTGCTGCCCAAACCCCAACTGTGGCCACAACAACAACAACAACAACTGCAGCCCAAACAACAACTGGGGCACAAACAACTTCTCTTGCCCCAACGACAACAACTTTTGCACCAACAACAAGTGCAGCCCAAACAACAACTACTTTGGTTTCAACAACAACAATTGCCGCCACAACATCTACAGCCCAAACAACAACTGTGGCCCCGATGACAACAACTGTTGCCCAAACAACAACATCTGTTGTCCCAACAACATCAATTGCCTCCACAACAACAAATGCAGCCCAAACAACAACTACTGTGGCCCCAACAACAATACTTGCCGCCACTTCAACTGCAGCCCAAACAACAACTGTGGCCCCAACGACAACAAGTGCAGCCCAAACAACAACTACTGTGGCCCCAACAACAAGTGCCGCCACAACATCTACAGCCCCAACATCTACAGCCCCAACAACAACAATTGCCGCCACTACAACTGCAGCCCAAACAACAACTGTGGCCCCAACGACATCAACTTTGGTCCCAACAACAAGTGCAGCCCAAACAACAACTACTGTGAACCCAACAACAACAAGTGCCGCCACAACATCTGTAGCTCAAACAACTTCTCTGGCCCCAAGGACAACAACTTTGGCCCCAACAACAAGTGCAGCCCAAACAACAACTACTGTGGCCCCAACAACAACAATTGCCGCCACTACAACTGCAGCCCAAACAGCAACTGTGGCCCCAACGACATCAACTTTGGTCCCAACGACAAGTGCAGCTCAAACAACAAGTACTGTGAACCCAACAACAACAAGTGCCGCCACAACATCTGTAGCTCAAACAACTTCTCTGGCCCCAACGACAACAACTTTGGCCCCAACAACAAGTGCAGCCCAAACAACAACTACTGTGGCCCCAACAACAAGTGCCGCCACAACATCTACAGCCCCAACATCTACAGCCCCAACAACAACAATTGCCGCCACTACAACTGCAGCCCAAACAACAACTGTGGCCCCAACGACATCAACTTTGGTCCCAACAACAAGTGCAGCCCAAACAACAACTACTGTGAACCCAACAACAACAAGTGCCGCCACAACATCTACAGCCCAAACAACAGCAATTGCCCCCACTACATCTGTAGCGCAAACAACTTCTCTGGCCCCAACGACAACAACTTTGGCTCCAACAACAACAAGTGCAGCCCAAACAACAACTAGTTTGGCTTCAACAACAACAATTGCCACCACAACATCTACAGCCCAAATAACAACTGTGGCCCCGACGACAACAACTGTTGCCCAAACAACAACATCTGTTGCCCAAACAACATCAATTGCCTCCACAACAACAAGTGCAGCCCAAACAACAACTACTGTGGCCCCAACAACAACACTTGCCGCCACTTCAACTGCAGCCCAAACAACAACTGTGGCCCCAACGACAACAAGTGCAGCCCCAACATCTACAGCCCCAACATCTACAGCCCCAACATCTACAGCCCCAACAACAACAATTGCCGCCACTACAACTGCAGCCCAAACAACAACTGTGGCCCCAACGACAACAACTTTGGCACCAACAACAACAAGTGCAGCCCAAACAACAACTACTTTGGCTTCAACAACAACAATTGCTGCCACAACATCTACAGCCCAAACAACAACTGTGGCCCCGACGACAACAACTGTTGCCCAAACAACAACATCTGTTGCCCCAACAACATCAATTGCCTCCACAACAACAACTGCAGCCCAAACAACAACTGCGGCCCAAACCACAACTACGGCCACAACACCTGCGGCCCAAAACACAACTGCTGCCACAACAACAACTGCGGCCACAACAACAACTGAAGTTCAAACCACGCCTGCGGCCACTACATAAACTGCAACCCCAACAACAACTGCAGCCCAAACAATAACTGCGGCCCAAACCACAACTGTGGCCCCAAACACAACTGAGGCCCCAACCACAACTACGGCCACAATAACAACTGCGGCCCAAACCACAACTGCTGCCACAACGACAGCTGCGGCCCAAACCACAACCTCAACTGCGGCCCAAACCACAACTTCAGCCCCAACGACCACACCCCATAGCACAACCACAACAACACCATGCACCACTACACCCACAACTGCGGCTCCAACAAAGGCAGCTCCCACACCTGCGACAACCACAACTGCAGCCCAAACAACAACTGTGGCCCCAACCACAACTGGGGCCCAAACCACAACTGCTGCCCCCAAAACTGCAGCCCTAACATCTGCGGCTGCAACAACAGCAGCTCCCACAACTGTTAAATAAAGAAGTTTAATCGCCAAAGACTTTGTTAAACTCTATACAAGTCTCTCCTGATTGAAATGTTAATAGTGCTTTTATCAATAAACTATTTGTGAAAGTCATGTTTGAAAAGTCCTGAGCATACGCGGGAGCCTTACAAAAATTCAGATGTGCATGACCCAGCAGCCAGAGCTAGAAAAGAAAGGCTCAGAACTACATATATTGTAATCAGAAGAAATAAAGAAATCATTTACATTTTTAAAACTAAAACATTACTACAGGGTACCAAACTCACTAAAACTAAAACAAGTCTCTTCACATCAGAATGTGTCCCTCATAAAACGTAAACAATAGTCGACATATCAAGACAAATAAATACATTTAAAAAGGGTAAGACTCAAGGGAACGATGGTTATACAAACTAATTTTTCAAGGTTTAATGCAATACTGACACCAATCCTACATAATGTTTATTATTTTGCATTTGATTCGGGAACCACAGTCATCCCTAAAGAAGACAATTATACAGAACAATATTGCTATTTGAAAAAATATTGTCATTAATAACAGCAGTGAGGTCAAAAGAAATAATGCCAAATATAGTACACAGGGACCAGTGTGTTTTCTTTGTAATGGTTATGGACTTGCATTTATAGAGCATTTTTCCAGTGGTACACAGTCATACACTGATGGCAGAAGCTGCCATGCAAGGTGCCAACTGCCCATCAAGATCTAAACTAATGCACATTCACACACACTCACACACAGATGACACTTTTGTGAGGAATTCGGGGTTCAGTATCTTACCCAAGGACACTTAAACATGCATACAGGAGGAGCCAGGGATTAAACCGCTGATCTTCCTATTAGAGGACTCTGAGCTACAGCTGCTGTGATAATGAAAGGTGTACATTAAATATAATTGATCACTGTAAAAAAAAGAGATGTCTATGAATTCATAAGGGAACCAGACAGGGAGAACCACTGTCTTGCCAGATCTTTGCTATGTAACATCTTGCTGTGAGGCAATAGTGATAGCCACCACACCACCATGCAGCCCTTGAACAACATGTATAAAATTAATTATCAGCCTTTAGAAAATGAAAATAAACTCAATCTAAGTGATACCAGACTAAAGTTTTTACAGAGCAGATACAATTAATTATGATCCTCCCACAGTTTCTCTACCGGTTTCAGAGATTACAATTTCCAATTCCTACAACATCTTTTAAATGGAGGAATATATTAATAATTAACTTTATATAAAACAATGAAAGGAAAATTATCCAAAGCAAAATAATGTTGTGGTCAGCGATTCCTAACCTGCAGAGCTATTTTACACAAATAAATACAGTATGATATAGTCGAAAGACAGAACAGAAGCAAAGTGGCTTTCAATTGAGAGAGAATCCATAACAATATCCATAAAACACTACCGTATATATCTATATTTTTTATTCTTTGATTAAAAATTTAAAGTAAGGTAATCAAAAACTCTCTATAAATACAAATATTTGAATTCAACAAAAATGGATTTCTGAATTGGAAATCAGTCGGAAAATCACCACCAGAACACACAGAATCGCAGCTATGAAGCAAAGAACTAGGAATTAGTTAAAACTCAATCATGATGATGATTCATCAGCACTAAACAATAGGGTTTCAGGCCTTTGGACCCCCTAATGAGGGAATCAGCTTGCTTAGAATGTGAATTGTCAGCCATTGGGAAAAGAGTAATTTCACTGATGAAAAACATTCAAACAAAGATACCAAATATACCAAAATATACAAATCATGACCCACTAGAAACTGATTAATACTCCAGTTAAACCAATTGCTAATTATTCTTTAAAGAACTTGATTGTCAGCTTAATGCAACATGGTGTCAGGTATGATGTTATTAGTGATTTAGTTTGCAGTGCGCACTATTTTGTAAACCTGGTTTTTCAGGTTATAAGAAAGTAGCCTCTGTCACGAATGCAAAATCACTGCCTCCATAGCTGAGGGAGGAGTAATTCACAAACTAAGCGCAACATGCATCCATCCATCCATTATCCATCCATTATCCTCCGCTTATCCGGGGTCGGGTCGCGGCGGCAGCAGGCCTAGCAGGCCGACCCAGGCTTCCCTCTCACCCGCAACACGTTCCAGCTCGTTCTGGGGGATCCCGAGGCGTTCCCAGGCCAGCTGGGAGATATAATCCCTCCAGTGTGTCCTGGGTCTTCCCCGGGGCCTCCTACCAGTTGGGCGTGCCTGGAAAACCTCTAACGGGAGGCGTCCAGGAGGCATCCTGATCAGATGCCCGAACCACCTCAGCTGACTCCTTTCGATACGAAGGAGTAGCGCCTCAACTCCAAGTTCCCTCCGGATGTCCGAGCTCCTTACCCTATCTCTAAGGCTGAGCCCGGCCACCCTACGGAGAAAACTCATTTCGGCCGCTTGTATCCGAGACCTCGTTCTTTCGGTCACGACCCAGAGTTCGTGACCATAGGTGAGGGTCGGAACGTAGACCGCCCAGTAAATTGAGAGCTTTGCCTTCCGGCTCAGCTCCCTCTTCACCAAGACGGTCCGGTGCAGCGCCTGTTTTACTGCTGCAGCCGCACCGATCCGCCGGTCGATCTCCCGCTCCATCTTACCCTCACTCGTGAACAAGACCCCGAGATACTTGAACTCCTTCGCTTGCGGCAGGCACTGCGTCCCCACCCGGAGGGAGCAATCCACCGGTTTCCGGCAGAGCACCATGGCCTCGGATTTGGATGTGCTTACCCTCATCCCCGCCGCGTCACACTCGGCTGCAAATCGCCCCAGTGAATGCTGGAGGTCATGGTCCGAAGAGGCTAACAGGACCACATCATCTGCGAACAGCAGAGAGGCGATCCCGAGACCCCGAACCCGACGTTCTCCTCCCCCCGGCTACGCCTAGATATCCTGTCCATGAAAGTCACGAACAGGACCGGTGATAAAGGGCAGCCCTGGCGGAGGCCAACACCCACCGGGAACGCGTCTGACTTATTGCCGAGAATACGAACACAGCTCCTACTGCAGTCGTACAGAGACCGGATGGCCCGTTGTAACGGGTCCGGCACCCCATACTCCCGCAGCACCCCCCACAAAAACCCCCGAGGGACCCGGTCGAAGGCCTTCTCCAAGTCCACAAAACACATGTAGATTGGTTGGGCAAACTCCCAGAGCCCCTCCAGTAGTCTTGCGAGGGTAAAGAGCTGGTCCACTGTTCCACGACCGGGACGGAATCCGCACTGCTCCTCTTGAATCCGAGGTTCGACAATCGGTCGGAGCCTCCTTTCCAGCACCCTTGCATACACTTTCCCCGGGAGGCTGAGTAGTGTGATACCCCGATAATTCGAGCAAACTCTCCGGTCCCCCTTTTTGAAAATGGGAACCACCACCCCAGTCTGCCAGTCCATGGGCACTGTTCCCGACCCCCATGCGACATTGAAAAGGCGTGTCAGCCAAGACAGCCCAACAACGTCCAGCGCCTTCAGCATCTCAGGGCGAATCTCATCCACTCCCGGCGCCTTGCCACCAAGGAGCTTATTGACTACCTTAGTGGCCTCTGCCAACGATATGGATGCGACCCCCCCCAAGTCGTCAGGCGCTGCCTCCTCTCTAGAGGACATGTTGGCCGGGTTTAGGAGTTCCTCAAAGTGTTCTTTCCACCGCCCGACGATGTCCCCCGTCCGGGTCAGCAGTTCCCCCCCCGTGCTGAGCACAGCCTGGGGTAAGCCCTGCTTTCCCTTCCTGAGCCGTCGGATGGTTTGCCAGAACTTCCTTGAGGCCAACCGAAAGTCCTTCTCCATGGCCTCCCCGAACTCCTCCCATGCCCGAGTTTTAGCGTCCGCGACCACCGCAGCTGCAGCCCTTTTGGCCTGCCGGTACCTCTCCGCTGTTTCAGGAGACCCCTGAGCCAACCAGGCCCGAAAGGCCTCCTTCTTCAGTTTGACGGCTTCCCTCACCCCCGGTGTCCACCACCGGGTTCTCGGGTTACCGCCACGACAGGCACCGGTGACCTTCCGACCACAGCTCCTAGCGGCCGCGTCACAATAGAGGCTTTGAACATGGTCCACTCGGATTCCATGTCCCCAGCCTCCCTTGGGATGTGTGAGAAGTTCTTCCGGAGATGGGAGTTGAAGACCTCCCGGACAGGATCCTCCGCCAGACGTTCCCAGTTCACCCTCACTACACGTTTGGGCTTGCCGGGTCTCTCCAGCCGATTCCCCTGCCATCTGATCCAACTCACCACCAGGTGGTGATCAGTTGACAGCTCTGCTCCTCTCTTCACCCGAGTGTCCAAGACATACGGCCGCAGATCAGATGAAACGATTACAAAGTCGATCATTGATCTACGGCCTAAGGTGTTCTGGTACCAGGTACACTTATGAGCCACCCTATGTTCGAACATGGTGTTCGTTATGGACAAACCGTGGCTAGCACAGAAGTCCAACAGCGAGACACCACTCGGGTTCAGATCAGGCAAGCCGTTCCTCCCAATCACCCCCCGCCAGGTTTCTCTGTCGTTGCCCACGTGAGCGTTGAAGTCTCCCAGGAGAACTATGGAGTCAGCAGGAGGCGCCCTTTCCAGGACCCCTCCCACCGACTCCAAGAAGGCCGGATACTCTGAACTGCTGTTCGGTGCATAGGCACAAACAACAGTCAGAGCCTTACTCCCCGCAACCCGCAGGTGCAGGGAGGCGACCCTCTCGCTCCCCGGGTAGAACTCCAACACGGCGGCGCTCAGCCGGGGGCTCGTGAGTATCCCCACTCCCGCCCGGCGCCTCTCACCCTGGGCAACTCCAGAAAAGGACAAAGTCCAACCTTTCTCCAGGAGCTTGGTTCCAGAGCCAGTGCTGTGCGTGGAGGTGAGGCCAACTATATCTAGCTGGTACCGCTCCACCTCCCGCACCAGCTCCGGCTCTTTCCCCGCTAGCGAGGTGACGTTCCACGTCCCTAGAGCTAGTCTATGCCGCCGGCGATCAGCTCGCCCAGGCCCCCTGCCCGGCCTGCCGCCCGGTCCACATAGCACCCGACCCCGATGCTTATCCCTGCGGGTGGTGGGTCCACAGGGTGGCGCAACATGCAATCACAGATAAAATACTTGTCGCTAACAATACCTTGAAGAGTGAGGAATGACATCAGTCATCATGGAAAGACACATCCTTTGTTGGATATTTTTGTTTGGATATTTACATACATCCTCTGCACAAAGTAAGAATTTCAATTGTATTTTTTATGGCTTTGATTGTTTGTATTTTACTTTCTAATATGCCTTATTGTATCAGAGTAGACATGAGACATCAGAAGTATTAAGTACTCAAAAAGTTAAGGATTTCCTTCCTTCTGTGTCTTTCAATTCACATTCTACAAAATATTGTCAACATGCCTACACATGCCTACTCATGCCTATTCATGCCTACTCATGCCTACTCATGCCTACTCTACTGTTTTACGGTTTTTATTATATTTTATTCTGATTAAGCACTTTGTGAATCGTGTTCTATGAGATGTGCTATACTTAATAAACATATTATTATAATAATAATAATAATTATTATTATTATCTCTCCTTATTAACCAACAAATATTGGACTGATAATGTGTTTATTTGTTGTTAGAAATTGTAAAATGATAACTATAAAAATAATATTTATAAATTATAAACATGCAAACATGTTTGACTGAATAGTCTTCAAAGAGATTCATTATAGTTATGTAATTACAGTGCTGTTTGTAGTGCTGATTCATTTCCAAGATGACATTTACCGCCTGAATGATCTTCTGTCAAAGACGTTAGAGAATAAAAACGAAAGCATACACATGAAGCATCAGGTGCCACTGTCTCACATTTACAGTTACTAAAAAGCAAAACAATATGTTTAAAAGTTATTTTTAGTATGGATTTAAAAGCATTGCTCTATTGAAATTGTAATATTGCAAAACATTATATGTGATTATGATTAACACGAAACCCTAAAACCTATGACAAGAAAACTAAACAAATATATAACAATGAAGCACTCATTAACTTATATCAATGTTTAACCATCTGAAAGTTAGAAATTGCATTTGAAAACAGTATTGAACTATGAAAAATACAGAAAACTCATACAAGGTTTGGCCTGATGGTCGGTTATCAAATAAAGGTGGTAGTTTCAACTAAAACACAATTTTATTGTTGGGAATATGGATGTTAAAACAGAAATGTGTGCAAATAGTTCCTGAGATGTTTGATGACTGTTTTACAAACTAACAACCTGACAGACAACAAATCCCATTATCCATTCCTTACAAGTTAAACATGACAAGATGTATTGAAGGACTGAGTTATTTGATTGTTTTAATGACATTCTTGATATTACTCATACTCATTCTGAATAAAAAAACACAACTGCAGGCTCAACAACAAAAATTGCCACAACAAGTGCCGCCCAAACAACTGTGGCTCCAACAACAACAATTGAAACAACAATAACTTTAGCCCAAACAACAACAAATGTCACCAAAACGACAACAACAGCAGCGCAAACAACAACTGTGGACCCAGTGACAACAACTTTGGCCCCAACAACAACAACAAGTGAAGCCCAAACAACAACTACTGTGGCCCCAACGACAACAAGTGCTGCCACAACATCTACAGCCCAAACAACAACTGTGATCCCAACGACAACAACTGTTGCCCCAACAACAACAATTTCTGCCACCACAACAATAACTCCAGCCCAAACAACAACAACTGTTGCCCCAACAACATCAATTGCCGCACCAACAAGTGCAGCCCCAACAACAACTACTGTGGCCCCGACAACTACAATTGCCACCATAACATCTGCAGCCCAAAAAACAACTGTTGCCCCAACGACAACAACTGTGGCCCCAACAACAACTGCAGCCCAAACAACAACAATTGCCGCAACAACATCTGTAGCGTAATCAACTTCTCTGGCCCCAACGACAACAAATTTGGCCGCAACAACAATAAGTGCAGCCCAAACAACAACTACTGTGGCCCCAACAACAACTACTGTGGCCCCAACAACAACACTTGCCGCCACTTCAACTGCAGCCCAAACGACAACTGTGGCCCCAACGACAACAATTGCCGCCACTACAACTGCAGCCCAAACAACAACTGCAGCCCTAACAACAACTGTGAACCCAACGACAACAATTTTGGCCCCAACAACAACAAGTGGAGCCCAAACAACGACTACTGTGGCCCCAACAACAACAATTGCCGCCACTACAACTGCAACCCAAACAACAACTGTGGCCCCAACAACAACAATTGCCGCCACTACAACTGCAACCCAAACAACAACTGTGAACCAAAAAATAACAATAATAACAATAATAATAATATAATCCCTGACAAATATTCCAAAGAATTGGAGATGTGCATTGAATGTTCACAGTCGAATGAGGAGCTCAAACCAAGCAATCTGATCTGTCAGAGAGATTTTTAAAGAGGTGTGAATAATTCCCATGCTTTGTAACTGGAGGAGCAGCTACCAGGAAACACTCCACCCTTTCATCATGAATGAGGAAACGGCTCACATACCTTAGTCAGTGTCTCTTACAAAGTTTATGACAACGATTGAACTGTGAAAAGGGAAAATTAATGGTCTGTCAGATGTTGCTGATAAAATGCACATGTTTGTCGAATATGAATCTGTTTGCCTTGTGCCATCAATTACTTATAGAATCTTCTTAACCAGAATGTGAAAGCACTGCTTGTTTGTTGTGTGCTATAAAACAATGCCTTGAAATATTTCAGTCCAGTGAAGGAAATCTACCAGACATTGAGCATTGTGCAGGTTAAATTGAAGAAAAAAGTTTCGAGGCACACATTAACAAATAACCCTGAATTCAGGCCAGTATGTATCATTTCTTATTCCTTTGCTGCAAGGTTTTTATTTTATTTTTGTACATATTGTTGTCTTTTACGTTAAGGCTATATGGACATTTTAGACGTTCTGGTCTTGCTTTTATGTAACACTAGATTTATGACACAAGACTGGCATTTATGTTATTTCATGTTGGGTTATGCCATTTTAAAAAAAATTAACAAGGAGACATATCTATTTGAAATACTTATTCTTTGTATTTCTTTCATAAATCCTTTTTAAAGAAAACTGTTAAACCTTTGATTTTAAAGCAAATATAATTATATACACACACACATCAATTGTCCAGATCTGCTTCAAAACATTATGTGAAAATACAAAAAAGTATAATATCATCTGAACATTTTTAATTAATTGCCATTCATGCTGTAAAACATTTCCTCAATATCTCAATGTATAAATATCAGCAGAGACACAAGTCAAGACACTATTTTGTAAGATGTCAAAAAGACAGTCTGGTGTAATCTGTTTAGTACACAGTTTAGTACATTGGATTAATTATTAAAAGATTAAAACAAAACATCGATGACAATCTTAACTTGAATAATTCATCTGTGGAGTTTCCTTTATTTAGGTCAACAACTGAGTACAGTATGTTGACACAAATTATCATATCTCATCTACAACAGCCAAAACTCCTATAACTACTATTCCTTCATATTCTTCTGAAAGACAATTGTTCCCATGTAACAAAACAAATGAAAGTATGTGCACAGCTTCTCTGAATGAGTAAAACCTTAAATACAAACATTGATATAGCCTTAATAATCAGGTCAGATGAATTATATTGACAACCTGCTCACAGTGTTGCGGTCGGTTTAGGCTGGACCGACACGGAGGCAGCAGAGTAGGTGGAGGAATGGGCTTTATTAGTGTGACCGAGTGTTCTGGGTTCATGTATGAGGGGCACTTATAAGATATACATATATATATATATGTATATGTATATGTATGTATGTATATGTATATGTACGTATATATACATATATATACATATATGTATATATATGTATATATACGTGTATATATGTATGTATATATATATATATATGTGTATGTATATATGTGTATATGTATATATGTATGTATATATATATATACAGTCCATTAAATTGAACAGAATGTCAAGTTGACAGTTTTACAACATTCCAAACGATGGAATACAAAAAGAACATACAAAGCCAGCTTTGTGATAATAATGTGTTGGTAAGGGCATTCCTTTACACAGTATGTCAGACTGTTTCCTCCCTGTCAGAACAATGTTATTTTGAATTATTAAAAGGCGCCCAAATTATATTATATGATAATGAACATATTTACAGTGTTTTCCGTTGTGTTTACACAATCTGCCAACCGTCATCATGTCGTAGACATGCATCCTCATATTCTGTTAGTAAAGAAGAACTACAGAACTTGAAAAGTGTACAACATTTTTTTTTACATCTATTTTCTCAAAGCAAAGTAGAGTTTCAAAGACACAAAAAGACATGATTCTCATTTAAATGTATAACTTAAGAATAAAGTATTTATACTACTAAACATTGCGAAAATTAAAAAAAAGGGTGTTAACAGAATGCTTTCTGTTGAATGATCGTAGGAAAAATATGAAAAGTCTAAAAGTATGCTTGTGTACGTATAACCTGCATAAGATGCTATAATGTATAATCTTTTCTGTATAATGGGTATTATATAACATATCCTGTGTAAAAGGATTCTTCATTTATTATTACCATATAAAGGCAACGACAGGATGTATTATGATGTGTGACACGTGAAGAGGAGGAGGAGTGGACTGCTTTTGTGTCTATTTAACCTCTCCCCTGATAAGAGACGGCGGATTTTCCTAGCTCTCTCTGCCTAGGACAGGAAATCTCTTAGCTTTTTAGAAACCTGGATTGACTTTGACCGTCAGAGGGAAAGGCTTGAATACAAGCTACCTCTACCGTCAGGGGAACAGGTTTGAGTGTTACAAGCTACCTCTACCGTCAGAGGCAGGCTTGATGTGTGAACAGGTTTGAGTGTGAAAGAGTTACCTCTACCGTCAGAGAATAAACACTTAGATCTTTTAACATGTTGACACTGTAACTGTTTCATTGAGTTGGACCTGTTTTGTAACTTGTAAAGGAAAAAAGGAAAAAAGAAAGAAACTAAAATAAAACCACAGCCTTACCATTTAGTAAGGAACTGGGACTAAAGCTACAGACTCTGGTTCTTTAGCAGTGTAAACCTTCTTCCCCTGTCCATGAACAAGTGTGATTCTGAGGTGACAACCGACGCTGCCAGAGGAACTTAAGGTAAGAACCCTGGTTGAAAACTTTGCAGTGTGTCTAAAATGTGAGTGTTCAAAATAGGTAGTGAGATGGTATAGACGTTATACGTACTCACTTGATAAGGGTTGAGACGAGTTACAACCTATTAGCTGAAAACACCCTAGACAAAACCCATAATCTCATAAAATCCTAACGATCAGACTACGGGGTGAGATAAAAGGCCGAAGGCATTATACCTATATCGGTGAGTATTATTATTTACTCCGGGATCACTGGGATAAGCAACTGAAGAATAACCACCATGTTAGGTGCGGAACCTGCTCCCCCCTCCTTCTTCCCCCCTCCCTTCCCCTCTTTTCCCGAGCAGGACCTCTGCATACGTTACATTTCCCATGTGACAAGGTTGAGAGCCTGAATCGTAACACTGTAGAAAGTGGATCACACCCAGTCCCAATTCACGTACATTTATATAAAACCTGTTTAGTAGATAAAGTCTAAATGTAACACGGTGTAGTATCACTGTCAAGGAAAACCTGTTATCATGAAGAAGCTGATCTTTTCTCTGACTGGGCTCTCTCCAGCACAGGTAATTGTACTTATTCTTACAATATATTTTCTGAAGAAACAATAGAGCATATTTTAAGACAGTTTAAGACATTTTAAATTGACCAGAACTGATTTTTTTGAAAGGATTGTAAATCTTACTGTTAATATCACCAGATGATTTATTTTAATTAACCAAGACAAATTTCCTACACTTGAAAATGATGGTTAAGATGGATATAGATGAGATCAAATTTGACTTGATTGATCCCAAGAGGGAACATTCACATGTCACGATACAGTGGCAGAAGAAGCAGTCTAAAGGGGCAGGAAAGGGATGAAGACAATTTAGAACAATGAATACAGCAAAATGAGAAAGTCTTATGCAATATACATGGCAAGACTTTGCTGTGCAAGTAAATATATGTGCTGAACAGTCAAGTAGTGTATATTAAACACTTAAACCTTTTCAAAAATTACAACCTCATGTTATTTGCAATCATTTTACAGAATAAGGGGAAGAAGTAAAATTTGACATTTGAGTTGTGATCATCATTCATTGACATTTTTTTCTCCCAATTGCAGCTCGAGCACTTCAGTGTATGACTTGCACAGATGAGCAGTGTTCAAACACAATACCACTCAGTTGTTCCTCAGAGACGATGTGTGTAACAGCTTCCATTGAAGGTAGGCATTCCTTTATACCATGTACTACTTTTGAGTGAAATAAAGATACTAAGGAGTTACTTGTTATTTTTCGGCCGCAGCCTGAAGTAGCAAGTTGAATAGCGAATAACAAAAAACGGAGACAGCAAATGAAGAATATAATTGCATAACATGAATAAGAAACCTGTTTGACAACCTTGAAGAGGGTTTCCAGTAGTGACTTTGTTTAGAGCCCATTAAGTGCAATGGCATTTCAATTGTTTAACTCATGTTGATAAAGATAATGGCGCCTCCATTTAATTCATAGTTACTTGATACCAGCTTTTAAAACCAAGGAGTTCCCCAGTAGAGTATTGAATGCATCACCTAGTTTCTCAAGTTGTATGAAAGCATCCCCAGTCACCAATTTTATGTCACTCCCGAGGAAGGATTAATCCAAACTATGCGGCAAACACTCATTTACAAAACACTCCTCTGTACCTGTAACTCATCATGGAAAGAAACATCCTTTGTTTGATATTTTTGTTTGGATATTTACATGTATCCTCTGGACAAGGTAACTATTCGAGTAATACTTTTATGGCTTTTATGATTGTTTGTATTTTACTTCGGTCTGGATTTTGGTATTTTCTGACAAAAATTAACTTGACTTTGGTGCGACAAATGTTGTACAAGGCCATGTTTAACAACTTACTCATCTGGTCTTCGTCCTTGCTTGTGTGCGTGTTTGTGTGTGGGTGGTGTCACGGTGAAGTGGATGATCTAGTCATTACGACAAAATCTCAACACGGTGGTTCTTTGATAAGTTAATGAGGAGAATGAAAGAAAAAGAAAGAGAGAAGATGATGAATATGACAGAAGAAGAGCATGTACTGCCTAATGCAGCCAGGATAATAATAGTATTACGGGGCCACTTTGAATGCTTGCAATGCTGCATAAAACCTTTAAATCAAGCTCTATTGTTCAGCTCTCTACCATGATAGCGAGCTAGATAGCTTTTTGAAGTCACTTGTGACAATATTTACAGTTATCCTGATAATGGAAATTCACCTCAATCAACTTATTTCTTTTTTTTTTTATCTTGATCAACGATATAATCTTAAATTGTCCCATCGCTTGTTGGAACCCGAGTTGTGGTAGTTGCAGCCAAAGTTGTGGTGGTTTTAGCCACAGTTGTGGTAGTGGCAGCCAGCCATATTATGGTTGCAACTGTAGTTGTGATTGTTGGAACTCCAGCTCTGGTGGTGGCTGCAGTTTTGGTTGATCATTCCGTATTGTTAATATAAAAGAATTTCAGAAAAAACAATCGTGTCAAATATCTCAGTATTTCCATATATCTTGTCATGTTTTTAATTAATCTGAATTCTGAGATAAATTTTCATTGAAAAAAAATTCTGCTCTGTATTTCTGAATCAACAAGATTATTATCACAGAATTCATCCCCACCTTTGTGACACCCAGCACTGTGGTTTGTTCTGGCTAAATTTCAGTTATTACAGCTGCTAACTGAAGTTATGATTCAAAAGCTGCCGTCCGCTCACCTTCCAGTGCCGGGGAGTATGCTAGCTAGCTAATTATTGTCTCATTTGTAGTCTGATGAACAGTAAACTCATCAAATTCCTCGTTAATTCCAAGTTACTCTAGCTGTCATATTTCGCGGGGACGGACCCTCAGTGGTTGAATAAAAGGGAATTCAGCCAGCACAAACCTCAGCACTGGGAGTTATGGCAGGCTAGTTGCTATGAAAACTTTTGGCAGTATTCAGAGATAAATAAATAAAAACTTGTTAACTCAAAAGAACGAGAATGGATTTTGAAAAAAAATTTAGTTTGTCTTTTATTCATTTACAGACTTACTGTTTTTTCTTTAATCCCTAAAGGCTTGGTACATCTAAAGATGAAGATGACATTCTTTGAAGAGTTCAGCAATGAAACCATTACTAAACATGTTAAACAGGTATGTAAAAAAACTGTATAAAAAAGCTATTTTGTAAAGGCTTTTCAGATAACATTCGCAATGGCAATGCTGACACGACATACACATTTCTGTTTTCTCTCCATTTAGTTTTTTAGACAACAGCTTTTGAATGGAACAGTCACCGTGAAAAAGATCCAAAAAGTTGGAATTGAAGATACAATCACAACTACAATTACTACAGAAGTAGTACAAAACACCACTACAAAACCAACTACCACAATAACACCTACGACATTCACAACTACAACACTTCTGGAATCCACAACACCTCCAATAACCACAACGACACCTAGGTCTTCCACACCAACATCAACCAGCTTTACTAAATTACCAATTACTACAGCCACTAGCACCATCACAATGACACCAAGCACCACTACATCACCCGCAACTACGACACCAACAAGCACCACCAAACCCACAACTATCACAACAACACCCACGATGACTACAACACCTCTGAGCCCCACAACACCCCCAATTTCCACTACTACACCAGCAACTACATCACCCTCTAGCACCACAACAACAACACCAAGCACCACTACTCCACCATCAACTATCACAACATCACCAAGCACCACCACATCCACTATCACAACAACACCCACCATAACTACAACACATCTGAGCCCCACACCACCTACAATTTCCACTACTACACCAGCAACTACATCAACCTCTAGGACCACCAGAAAAACACCAAGCAAAACTACATCACTCGCAACTACAACAACACCAAGCACCACAAACCCAACAACTATCACAACAACACCCACCACAACAACATCTTTGAGCCCAACAACACCTACAATGTCCACTACTACAAGAGCAACTACATCAACCTCTAGCACTACGACAACGACACCAAGCACCACTACTACAACACCAACTGCACCACCCCAACAACACCAAGCACCACAACTATCACAACAACACCCACCATAATTACAACACATCTGAGCACCACAACACCTACAATTTCCACTACTACACCAGCAACTACATCAACCTCTAGCACCACCACAACAACACCAAGCATCACTACTACACCAGCAACTATTACAACAACACCAAAGACCACCACATTCACAACTATCACAAAAGCACCCACCACAACATCTTTGACAACAACAACAGCGGCCCAAATCACAACTGCTGCCCAAACCCCAACTGTGGCCACAACAACAACAACTGCAGCCCAAACAACAACTGCGGCCCAAACCACAACTGGGGCCCCAACCACAACTGAGGCCCAAACCACAACTACGGCCACAACAACAACTGCGGCCCAAACCACGACTGCGGCCACTACATAAACTGCGGCCCCAACCACAACTGTGGTCACAATAACAACAACTGCAGCCCAAACAACAACTGCGGCCCAAACCACAACTGTGGCCCAAACCACAACTGTGGTCCCAACCACAACTGAGGCCCCAACCACAACTACGGCCACAACAACAACTGTGGCCCAAACCACAACTGCTGCCACAACAACAACTGCGGCCACAACAACAACTGCGGCCCAAACCACAACTGTGGTCCCAACCACAACTGCGGCCACAACAACAACCTCAACTGCGGCCCAAACCACAACTTCAGTCCCAACCACCACACCCCATAGCACAACCACTACAACACCACGCACCACTACACCCACAACTGCGGCTCCAACAAAGGCAGCTCCCACACCTGCGACCCCGACAACTGCAGCCCCAACCACAACTGGGGCCCAAACCACAACTGCTGCCCCGAAAAATGCAGCCCTAACAACTGTGGCCCTCACAACTCAAAGAATATTTTATTTCGAAAAACATCTATTAGCCCTGTAAATAGCCTGTTAAATAAAGTAGTCAAGTATTAAATACAATATAATGAAAAAAACTGACCACAACTGCAGCCCCAACAACTGCGGCTGCAACGGCAGCTCCCACAACTGCAGCCCCTGAAAATTCGGCTCCCACAACTGCTGCCCCAACAACTTTGGCTCCCACAATGGCTGCTCCCACACCTGCGCCACAACTGCAGCCCATAAAAACAACTACGGCCCCAACCAAAACTGCGGCCCAAACAACAACTGTGGCCAAAACCACAACTGCAGCCCCCAAAACTGCAGCCCCCAAAACTGCAGCCCCAACAACTGCGGCTGCAACAGCAGCCGCAGTTGTTGGGGCATTACACATTACATCACACAAATAAAAACTATTTTTTTTCAATTCATTCAAACTTTGCATTTAACTGTGGCCCCCACAACTCAAAGAATATTTTATTTCAAAAAACATCTAGCCCTGTAAATAGCCTATTAAATAAAAAGGTTTAATCACCAAAGACTTTGCACTATTCAAATGTTATGCAATTGTAATAAATGATTGTTAAACTCTATACAAGTCTCTCCTGATTGAAATGTTAATAGTGCTTTTATCAATAAACTATTAATGAAAGTCATGTTTGAAAAGTCCTGAGCATATGCGGGAGCCTTACAAAAATTCAGAGGTGCATGATCCAGCACCCAGAGCTAAAAAAGAAAGGCTAAGAACTACATATATTGTAATCAGAAGAAATAAAGAAATCATTTACATTTTTAAAACTAAAACATTACTACAGGGTACCAAACTCACTAAAGCTAAAACAAGTCTCTTCACATCAGAATGTGTCCCTCATAAAACGTTAGCAATAGTCGGCATATCAAGACAAATAAATTAATTTAAAAAGGATAAGACTCCAGGGAACAATGGATATACAAACTAATTTTTCAAGGTTTAATGCAATACTGACACCAATCCTACATAATGTTAATTATTTTGCATTTGATTCGGGAACCACAGTCATCCCTAAAGAAGACAATTATATAGAACAATATTGCTATTTGAAAAAATATTGTCATCAATAACAGCAGTGAGGTCAAAAGAAATAATGCCAAATATAGTAAGGGACCAGTGTGTTTTCTTTGTAATGGTTATGGACTTGCATTTATAGAGCATTTTTTTTCCAGTGGTACACACTTATACACTGATGGCAGAAGCTGCAATGCAAGGTGCCAACTGCCCGTCAAGATCTAAACTAATGCACATTCACACACACTCACACACAGATGACACTTTTGTGAGCAATTCGGGGTTCAGTATCTTACCCAAGGACACTTAAACATGCATACAGGAGGAGCCAGGGATTAAACCGCTGATCTTCCTATTAGAGGACTCTGAGCTACAGCTGCTGTGATAATGAAAGGTGTACATTAAATATAATTGATCACTGTAAAAAAAAGAGATGTCTATGAATTCATAAGGGAACCAGACAGGGAGAACCACTGTCTTGCCAGATCTTTGCTATGTAACAACTTGCTGTGAGGCAATAGTGATAGCCACCACACCACCATGCAGCCCTTGAACAACATGTATAAAATTAATTATCAGCCTTTAGAAAATGAAAATAAACTCAATCTAAGTGATACCAGACTAAAGTTTTTACAGAGCAGATACAATTAATTATGATCCTCCCACAGTTTCTCTACCTGTTTCAGAGATTACAATTTCCAATTCCTACAGCATCTTTTAAATGGAGGAATATATTAATAATTAACTTTATATAAAACAATGAAAGGAAAATTATCCAAAGCAAAATAATGTTGTGGTCAACGATTCCTAACCTGCAGAGCTATTTTACACAAATAAATATAGTATGATATAGTCGAAAGACAGAACAGAAGCAAAGTGGCTTTCAATTGAGAGAGAATCCATAACAATATCCATAAAACACTACCGTATATATATATATATATATATATATATATATATATATATATATATTTATATGTATATGTATATATATCTTTTTTATTCTTTGATTAAAAATGTAAAGTAACTCTATACATACAAATATTTGAATTCAACAAAAATTGATTTCTGAATCGGAAATCAGTCGGAAAATCACCACCAGAACACACAACAAAAAACTAGGAATTAGTTACAACCCAATCATGATGAAGATTAATCAGCACTAAACAATAGGGTTTCAGGCCTTTCGACCCCCTAATGAGGGAATCAGCTTGCTTAGAATGGATGTGCCAGAATTTCCTTCAATTAAATAAAGATAAAACAGAAGTAATTGTTTTTGGTAGCAAGGACAAATGATTGAAAGTCAGCGCTCAGCTTCAATCACTGATGTTAAAAACCACAAACCAAGCCAGAAACCTAGGTGTAGTTATGGATTCATACCTCAACCTGAACAGCCATATCAAGACAATTACAAAATCAGCCTACTATTACCTGAAGAATATAGCAAGGATTAGAGGAATTATGTCTCAACAGGATTTGGAAAAACTTGTCCACGCTTTTATCTTCAGTAGACTGGACTACTGTAACGGTGTGTTTACAGGTCTCTGTAAAAAGTCAGTCAGAAAGCTGCAGCTGATTCAGAACGCTGCAGCTGGAGAACTCACTAAGACCAGAAAGTGGATCACATCACTCCAGTTCTGAGGTCTTTGCACTGGCTTCCTGTCCAACAAAGAATTGACTTTAAAATCCTGCTGTTGGTTTATAAAGCACTGAATGGTTTAGGGTCTAAATACATTTTATGATATGCTGCTACCTTATGAACCATCCCGACCCCCTTAGGTCGTCTGGGACTGGTCTACTTTCTGTTCTAAGAGTCAGAACTAAACATGGAGAAGCAGCGTTCAGTTTTTCTGCCCCACATATCTGGAACAAAGTCCCTGAAAGCTGCAGGTCTGCTGGGACCCTAAACTCCTTTAAATCCAGATGATTGAAGACACTTCTGTTTGCTGTTGCCTTTAATTGAACTAGATTCAAGGATCTTAATCAATTTCTGCATCTCACTACTGTATTTTATTTCTTAAACTGCACTGCAATACCGGCCCACCTCCATCACCAACCGGCCCTCCCTCTGACATCGCCGGCCCCGACTATATTCTATGCTTCACAGAACACGTTAAATTTACTCTAATACCTGAAGTCAATAATCACTGACTGACATTTATACTACTCCTCGCGATCTTTATTCACACTCATGGTTTCCATCTTCTTTACTCATCTAATCTCTTCCGTCAGTCTAACTTTGTTTTATGTGTTATTAAATGTCAATCACTCCAGCCTACTCAACACTTGCGTCACTCGCTCGCAGACGAAGCCGTTTTTGAGCGCGAGCCAGCAGCATGCCACCGGCACCAAAACGTAAATCCTTTAAAGGTGGAGCTGACAAGCGCATGGAGAAAAAGAAGAGATGCCTGGAGGAAGGTGCATCAAAATATTTAAAAATCTCTGACTTATTTGGGAAACCACCGACTGGTGACAGTGATATGGTGGTAAGTTGACTGGTCGATACGTGCGATGCATTGAGTGGGCAGCGCGCCGTGTATTGAGTGGGCCGGTCTGACAGTAACTCCCGGGCCACTTTTTTCCCCCAGACCGCCCCTGTTGTCAGCTTAACGTAGCATGGTGTCAGGTCACTGTATGATGTTATTAGTGATTTAGTTTGCAGTGCGCACTATTTTGTAAACCTGCTTTTTCAGGTTATATGAAAGTAGCCTCCGTCAATGATGCAATATCACTGCCTCCATATTTGAGGGAGGAGTAATTCACAAACTAAGCGCTACATGCAATCACAGATAAAATACTTGTCGATACCTTGAAGAGTGAGGAATAACATCAGTCATCATGGAAAGACACATCCTTTGTTGGATATTTTTGTTTGGATATTTACATACATCCTCTGCACAAAGTAAGTATTTCAATTATATTTTTGATGGCTTTGATTGTTTGTATTTTGCTTTCTAATATGCCTTATTGTATCAGAGTAGACTTGAGACATCAGAAGTATTAAGTACTCAAAAAGTTAAGGATTTACTTCCTTCTGTGTCTTTCAATTCACATTCTACAAAATATTGTCAACATGCCTACTCATGCCTACTCTACCGTTTAATGATTTTTATTATATTTTATTCTGATTAAGCACTTTGTGAATCGTGTTCTATGAAAGGTGCTATAATTAATAAACATATTACTATATTAATAATAATAATAATAATAATAATAATTATTATTATCTCTCCTTATTAACCAACAAATATTGGACTGATAATGTTGCAAAATGATAACTATAAAAATAATATTTATAAATTATAAACATGCAAACATGTTTGACTGAATAGTCTTCAAATAAAAGATTAATTATAGTTATGTAATTACAATGCTGATAATATAGCGCTGATTCATTTCCGAGATGACATTTATTGCCTGAATAATCTTCTGTCAAAGACGTTAGAGAATAAAAACAAGAGCATACACATGAAGCATCAGGTGCCACTGTCTCACATTTACAGTTACTAAAAAGCAAAACAATATGTTTAAAAGTTATTTTTAGTATGGATTTAAAAGCATTGCTCCATTGAAATTGTAATATTGCAAAACATTATATGTGATTATGATTAACACGAAACCCTAAAACCTATGACAAAAAAACTAAACAAATATATAACAATTAAGCACTCATTAACTTCTATCAATGTTTAACCATCTCAAAGTTAGACATTGCATTTGAAAACAGTATTGAACTATGAAAAAAACTGAAAACTCATACGAGGTTTGGCCTGATGGTCGGTGATCAAGTAAAGGTGGTAGTTTCAACTAAAAAAGCTTTTCTTGTTGGGACAATGGATGTTCAAACAGAAATGTGTGCAAATAGTTCCTGAGATGTTTTACAAACTAACAACCTGACAGACAACAAATCCCATTATCCATTCCTTACAAGTTAAACATAACGTGATGTATTGAAAGACTGAGGTATCTGATTGTTTTAATGACATTCTTGATATTACTCATACTCATACTGAATAATTAACCATAACTGCAGACTCAACAACAGCTTCGCTCACAACTTTGCCTCCAACAACAACAATTGCAATGACAACAACTTTAGCCCAAATATCAACAAATGTTGCCCCAACGACAACTGCAGCCCAAACAACAACTGTTGATCCAACGACAACAACTGTTGCCCCAACAACAACAATTGCTGCCACAAAAACAACTGTGGCACCAACAACAACAATTGCTGCCACCACAACAATAACTCCAGCCCAAACAACAACTGTGGCCCCAACAACAACAATTGCCGCCACAACATCTGTAGCGCAAACAACTACTGTGGCCCCAACAACAACAAGTGCTACCACAACATCTACAGCCCAAACAACAACTGTGGCCCCAACGACAACATCTGT
The DNA here is from genome assembly GCA_016806645.1 of Ophiodon elongatus. Classification (NCBI taxonomy): domain Eukaryota; kingdom Metazoa; phylum Chordata; class Actinopteri; order Perciformes; family Hexagrammidae; genus Ophiodon; species Ophiodon elongatus. Next base: position 1,013,238 of record JACSYO010000215.1, on the reverse strand, counting down.
TGCCCCAACAACATCAATTGCCGCCACAACAAGTGCAGCCCCAACAACTACTGTGGCCCCGACAACAACAATTGCCGCCACAACAACAACAACTGTTGCCCCAACAACAACAATTGCTGCCACAACAACAACTGTGGCCCCAACAACAACAATTGCTGCCACAACAACAACTGTGGCCCCAACAACAATAATTGCTGCCACCACAACAATAACTCCATCCCAAACAACAACTGTTGCCCCAACAACAACAATTGCTGCCACAACAACAACTGTGGCCCCAACAACAACAATTGCTGCCACCACAACAATAACTCAAGCCCAAACAACAACTGTTGCCCCAACAACATCAATTGCCGCCAAAACAACAACTGTGGCCCCAACAACAACAATTGCCGCCACAACATCTGTAGCGCAAACAACTACTGTGGCCCCAACAACAACAAGTGCCACCACAACATCTACAGCCCAAACAACAACTGTGGCCCCAACGACAACATCTGTTGCCCCAACAACATCAATTGCCGCCACAACAAGTGCAGCCCCAACAACTACTGTGTCCCCGACAACAACAATTGCCGCCACAACAACAACAACTGTTGCCCCAACAACAACAATTGCTGCCACAACAACAACTGTGGCCCCGACAACAACAATTGCCGCCACAACAACAACAACTGTTGCCCCAACAACAACAATTGCTGCCACAACAACAACTGTGGCCCCAACAACAACAATTGCTGCCACAACAACAACTGTGGCCCCGACAACAACAATTGCCGCCACAACAACAACAACTGTTGCCCCAACAACAACAATTGCTGCCACAACAACAACTGTGGCCCCAACAACAACAATTGCTGCCACCACAACAATAACTCCAGCCCAAACAACAACTGTTGCCCCAACAACAACAATTGCTGCCACAACAACAACTGTGGCCCCAACAACAACAATTGCTGCCACCACAACAATAACTCCAGCCCAAACAACAACTGTTGCCCCAACAACATCAATTTCCGCCAAAACAACAACTGTGGCCCCAACAACAACAATTGCCGCCACAACATCTGTAGCGCAAACAACTACTGTGGCCCCAACAACAACAAGTGCCACCACAACATCTACAGCCCAAACAACAACTGTGGCCCCAACGACAACATCTGTTGCCCCAACAACATCAATTGCCGCCACAACAAGTGCAGCCCCAACAACTACTGTGGCCCCGACAACAACAATTGCCGCCACAACAACAACAACTGTTGCCCCAACAACAACAATTGCTGCCACAACAACAACTGTGGCCCCAACAACAACAATTGCTGCCACCACAACAATAACTCCAGCCCAAACAACAACTGTTGCCCCAACAACAACAATTGCTGCCACAACAACAACTGTGGCCCCAACTTGGCAACTGTTGCCCCAACAACAACAATTGCTGCCACAACAACAACTGTGGCCCCAACAACAACAATTGCTGCCACACAACAACTCAGCCCAACAACAACTGTTGCCCCAACAACATCAATTTCCGCCAAAACAACAACTGTGGCCCCAACAACAACAATTGCCGCCACAACATCTGTAGTGCAAACAACTACTGTGGCCCCAACAACAACAAGTGGCACCACAACATCTACAGCCCAAACAACAACTGTGGCCCTAACGACAACATCTGTTGCCCCAACAACATCAATTGCCGCCACAACAAGTGCAGCCCCAACAACTACTGTGGCCCCGACAACAACAATTGCCGCCACAACAACAACAACTGTTGCCCCAACAACAACAATTGCTGCCACAACAACAACTGTGGCCTCAACAACAACAATTGCTGCCACCACAACAATAACTCCAGCCCAAACAACAACTGTTGCCCCAACAACATCAATTGCTGCCAAAACAACAACTGTGGCCCCAACAACAACAATTGCCGCCACAACATCTGTAGTGCAAACAACTACTGTGGCCCCAACAACAACAAGTGGCACCACAACATCTACAGCCCAAACAACAACTGTGGCCCTAACGACAACATCTGTTGCCCCAACAACGTCAATTGCCGCCACAACAAGTGCAGCCCCAACAACTACTGTGGCCCCGACAACAACAATTGCCGCCACAACAACAACAACTGTTGCCCCAACAACAACAATTGCTGCCACAACAACAACTGTGGCCCCAACAACAACAATTGCTGTTGTGGCCACAACAACAATTGCGCCCAACAACAACTGTTGCCCCAACAACAACAATTGCTGCCACAACAACAACTGTGGCCACAACAATTGCTGCCACCACAACAACTCAGCCCAAACAACTGTTGCCCCAACAACAACAATTACAACGCTGCCACCACAACAATAACTCCAGCCCAAACAACAACTGTTGCCCCAACAACATCAATTTCAAAACAACAACTGTGGCCAACAACAACAATTCCGACAACATCTGTAGCGCAAACAACTACTGTGGCCAACAACAACAAGTGCCAACAACATCTACAGCCCAAACAACAACTGTGGCCCACGACAACATCTGTTGCCCCAACAACATCAATTGCCGCCACAACAATTGCTGCCACAACAACAACTGTGGCCCCGACAACAACAATTGCCGCCACAACAACAACAACTGTTGCCCCAACAACAACAATTGCTGCCACAACAACAACTGTGGCCCCAACAACAACAATTGCTGCCACCACAACAATAACTCCAGCCCAAACAACAACTGTTGCCCCAACAACATCAATTGCTGCCAAAACAACAACTGTGGCCCCAACAACAACAATTGCCGCCACAACATCTGTAGTGCAAACAACTACTGTGGCCCCAACAACAACAATTGGCACCACAACATCTACAGCCCAAACAACAACTGTGGCCCTAACGACAACATCTGTTGCCCCAACAACATCAATTGCCGCCACAACAAGTGCAGCCCCAACAACTACTGTGGCCCCGACAAAAACAATTGCCGCCACAACAACAACAACTGTTGCCCCAACAACAACAATTGCTGCCACAACAACAACTGTGGCCCCGACAACAACAATTGCCGCCACAACAACAACAACTGTTGCCCCAACAACAACAATTGCTGCCACAACAACAACTGTGGCCCCAACAACAACAATTGCTGCCACAACAACAACTGTGGCCCCGACAACAACAATTGCCGCCACAACAACAACAACTGTTGCCCCAACAACAACAATTGCTGCCACAACAACAACTGTGGCCCCAACAACAACAATTGCTGCCACCACAACAATAACTCCAGCCCAAACAACAACTGTTGCCCCAACAACATCAATTTCCGCCAAAACAACAACTGTGGCCCCAACAACAACAATTGCCGCCACAACATCTGTAGTGCAAACAACTACTGTGGCCCCAACAACAACAAGTGCCACCACAACATCTACAGCCCAAACAACAACTGTGGCCCCAACGACAACATCTGTTGCCCCAACAACATCAATTGCCGCCACAACAAGTGCAGCCCCAACAACTACTGTGGCCCCGACAACAACAATTGCCGCCACAACATCTGTAGCGCAAACAACAACTGTGGCTCAAACAACAACAATTGCCACCCCAACAACAACATCAACTGTTGCCCCAACAACATCAAGTACCGCAACAACACCAACTGTTGCCCCAACAACAACAGTTGCCGCCACCACAACAACTCCAGCCCAAACAACAACAACTGTTGCCCAAACAACATCAATTGCCACCACAACAAGTGCATTCCAAACAACAAGTGCCTCCACCCCAACAACTACTGTGGCCCCAACAACAACAAGTGCCTCCACAACATCTACAGCCCAAACAACAACTGTTGCCCCAACGACAACAACTGTGGCCACAACAACAACAACTGCAGCCCAAGCAACAACTGTTGCCCCAACAACATTTTCCGCCACCCCAACAAAAACTGCAGCCCTAACGACAACAATTGCCACCACAACAACAACTGCAGCGCGAACAACTGCAGATCCCACAATTGCGCATCCTACAACGGCGGCTTCAAACCAAGGCTTGTGATTTCATTATTTCTCTCTTTTTTTCTTTCCTTCCTTATCCACACTGTCAATATTGCAGGACTTTTCTGGATTACGTATTCATAAAATATGTCTCAAAACAATAAGTTATGGATTAAGCTCACACTGACAAAGAAATTTCATGGAATTCATTTTGACCCTAAGCATAAATGTACCTCTTTGACTTGTAAAATAATGTCAATTAATATTAGAAATTATGGAGATACAGTAAATTACACATCACACATTTCACATACCACTGTACACCAATACATATCCTATAAACCAAGGTTACTAACATTTAAATTCGCTAAAATTGGGTACATCCCTGGTTTGCTTTTTGCTGGCAATTAATCTTTGTTGTAAACAATTTTATTTCTGGAATGAATTATATTTCAGTTGGTAATGTGTTCCAGGGTTGACATCACTTTAAATCTTCAATGTGGTATTTTACAGTTGCCATTCACCACGCTAATAGTTACTTTGTTACTGCCTTGTCTTTGGATGCATCTGGAAAGAGGCTTTTCGACTCGACTGTTAACACATATGAAAACTAATTTGAGAAAAATTAATTGAGTAAATTTCTCAAAGCTAAGTAGGAAAATTAATCTCCACATGCAAATATTTGCAGGTTTTGTATTACTGGCCCTACAGATGAAGATAACTTCCGTTGGAGAGCTTAGCAATGGAACCATCATTGAACTTGTTGAAGAGGTATGTAAAACAGAATGTGTAAATTAAGCATTTTGTGAAGTGTCTTCAGCTAAGTTTATCAATGATAATCATATAAACATGATAACGAGTGGGGTGAGGGGAGTGAGATGAATATCATGATGTATATTCTCTGTTTTTTCTCTCACTTTAGTTTGTTAGAAAGCAGCTCAAGAATGGAACAGCTTCCAAGATCACCGTGGCAAACATTCAACGGGTTAAAGTTGCCCAACAGAAGCTTCATGTGTATGTTTAAAGACAGCAATTCAAGGTTATGCAGGTAGAATTGTTTCAACACAAAGTTAAGTGGCAGTTCACCTCAATCGTTTCCTCGTATCTGTAAAGAGTCTTCGGACAGTTTGTGCATAACACATCAAATGTCGTTGTACTCCACTGTGTTACGGTGATCTACAACCAATATCCCAAAATTACCAGAAGTATCTTGATTGCCCTCCAGGTGTTTAATCAAAAAGGTTTTTTTGGATTGAACACAGAGGCTTAGATTTTAGATTTAATCCCATCTTCTGTGTCTCTATTGTCAAACTCCTGGGTCAACATGAGGACCCATTTTCACTCTAATCCCTGACAAATATTCCAAAGAATTGGAGATGTGCTTTGAATGTGCACAGTTGAATGGAGAGCTCATACCTTGCAATCTGATCTGTCAAAGAGGTTTTAAAGAGGTGTGAATAATTCCCATGCTTTGTAACTGGAGGAGCAGCTACCTGGAAACACTCCACCCTTTCATCATGAATGAGGAAACGGCTCACATATCTTGGTCAGTGTCTCTTACAAAGTTTATGACAACGATTGAACCGTGAAAAGGGAAAATTAATGGTCTGTCAGATGTTGCTGATAAAATGCACATGTTCGTTGAATATGAATCTGTTTGCCTTGTGCCATCAATAACTTATAGAATCTTCTTAACCAGGATGTGAAAGCACTGCTTGTTTGTTGTGTGCAATGAAACAATGCCTTGAAATATTTCAGTCCAGTGAAGGAAATCTATCAGACATTATGTGTTCAGGTTAAGTTAACAAAAAAAAGGTTTCGATGACTTTAACGATTAACCCTGCACCCTGACCCGTATGTATCAGTCATTATTTATTCCGTTGCTGCAAGGGTTTGCAGAACATATATTTTTGTACATTTTGTTGGCCTTTACTTTCACTTAAGGCAATATGGGCATTATAGACTTTGTTTTTGCTTTGATGTAACACTAGATTTTTTGATGCAAAATTGGTATTTATGTTATTTCATGTTGGGTTCTGTTATTTAAAAAAATGAATAAAGAGACATATCTATTCAAAATACTTATTCTTTGTGTTTTTTTATAAATATTTTAAGAAACCCGTTAAACCTGTTTTTATAGCAAATATAATTATATATATATACATCATTTGTCTAGATCTGCTTCAAAACATTATGTGAAAATACAAAAAAAGTTTCTGAACTTTTTTAATTAATTGCGATTCATTTTGTAAAACATTTCCTCAATATATCAATGTATAAACTCCTGATCTATTTCTTCTGAAAAACAATTGTTCCCATGACACAAAACAAATGAAAGTATGTGGACAGCTGCTATTATTCACCTGACTGAATGAGTAAAACCTTAAACAATAAAAAAATTGATCTAGGCTTAATAATCAGGTCATATGAGTTATAGTGACAAACTGCTTACAGACCAGCACCTATACTTGGCTTTTTTTACAGTCACATTGCTCGTATTTACAGAAATCTTATACCTCCACAAAGTCAGTCTCAGCAGGACCTCAGTAATCCATCCACTTCATAAACTTGTCACCACATCTATGCAGCCACCCTCTCCATCTCCCTCTGGAAACATGTAAAGCCAAGGGCTTCCCGCACGGCTCTGCTTAGCAGCGCCAACAGGTCTGCAGCCCCTGCTGCTCTTCTCGGCAGGAAGAGCTCGAGAGCGCAGGTGGAGGAGTGAGGCAGCCGCGCACCCGACATGCTCACATCCTGGAAAATGTATTCAAGGCAAGGTAAATATGACAATAAATGCATCTCTAATCTTCATCACTGTGAAATTCAACCACAAAAGAATACTTACCATTTGTTTTTAAATGACATTATTCCTAATATTCCAAAGAATATTTTACTTTGAAAAACATTAGCCTGTAAATAGCCAGTTAAAGAAATAAGTCAATTATTAAATGCAACATAATGAAACAAAGCTTGAGTATCCTATAAACAATTTGGTTAGACAAATGTAGATTTTTCAGACATCCTTTTTCTTTAGCATTTAATTAATAATAATTAATTGGCTTTCTTTGCAAAATCCTCAGACATGTTAATAATGCTTTCATCAATAAACTATTTGTGACAGTCACGTTTGAAAAGTTCTGAGCATACGCGGGAGCCTAGTTACAAAAATTCAGAGGTGCATGACCCAGCGCTAAAAAAGAGGCTTAGAACTAGATAATGTCATGATTGTGTAGAGCTGGACTCCAGAGCAGGATACAAACAGAGCAAAAGTAGTTCACAGTTGTTTATTAGTATAACCAGGGGCTGAAATGATAAGGGTCAGAGTTTGGCGTCGTATGGACAGGCCGTGGGAGCAGAGTGGCAGGCTGGCGAGCTGAAAGGTGATATGTTGACCTCAGCAGGGGGGCAGGGCTGACTGCAAACAAGAAGAGTGACGACAAAACTAAGGACTTTCCCTGCCGACCAGTCAATGTGTGGGTTGTGTAACCTTAACCATGGGAGACCCAAGACCAGGGGGGAGTTAGGGGAAGAAATTATGTCAAACTGAATAATTTCACTGTGGTTGCCAGACAGAACAAGGGACAAAGGAGCTGAGCGATGGGTGACTAAAGCAAAAAACCTGCCATCTATGGTGGTAAAAGTGAGCGGGGATTCTAACTGTTCTAAAGAAATACCAGACTGGAGGCTACGTCTGTCTCAGAAACTCTCCTCTGCACCAGAGTTGATCAGAGCTAGGAGAGGCAAAGAGAGTTGGTTGTGACAGAGCGTGGCTTGGATTTGCATCCTGGGTGGGAGAGACTGGCTTGGGGGAACAGACTGGCTCGCCAGAACCCCCACCTTCATCCTGAGAAGTCGATCGGCGTGACGAAGATGAGCTCGACCCAACTGCATGGGCTCCTCACTGGGAGAAACAGGAGCAGAAGATGGAGGCATGGGTGGGTGGATGCACACCCCATCTCGCGAGAGGCGGTGATGAAGAGTGAGGGCTCAATGGGACGGCCAGCCCTCTCCCTGCATCGCTCCCGCAGGCAATTGTCAAGCCTGATTGCTAGAAAAACCAGACCGTCAAAGTTAGCAGGTTCATCACAAGAAGCTAGTTCATCCTTTAATTGTTCACTGAGCCCATTCAAAAATACCCCCCAAAGTGCCTCATCGTTCCATCTGGAATCCACTGCCAGCGTTATTAACTACACGGAGTAGTTAGCCACACTTATGTATCCCTGGCGAAGATTAAGCAACTGTGTTGCTGCATTTCCAACAGGATCTGGGTGATCGGAAACCCCTTTCATCTTGCAAAATGAAGTCACCATACAAAAGGGTAGCAACTGCCTGATTAGAATAGACTGCTTCTGCCCAAGCTAATGCCCAGCCTTTCAACAGCCCCAAAATATAATGCACCTTGGAAATATCTAAGGGAAAGGTCAATGGCCACTGGCTAAATATCAAGGAGCACTGGAGAAGGAAACCTCTGCATTTCCCCAGGTCTCCAGTGAAGGGTTCATGATCTGGAACGTAGGATTCTCTGAGCGGAGGGGTCTGCTGGCCGGACTGTGCGGTAATGGGGTAAGTTGAGAGGTTAACAGAGTCACCTGATTTGTTAATTCAGAGATTTGAGTTACCATTACCTGGCTATTGTCAAAGAGAGTCTGGAGATGCTGTTGATGTTGTCCAAGTAGAACTCCTTGGCTTGAAAGTGCTCTTTGGATGGCAGACTCCTGATCCGGTCCTGCTGGGTCCACGTGGCCAGATCGTTATGTCATGATTGTGTAGAGCTGGACCCAAGAGCAGAATACAAATGGAGCAGGAGTTCACAGTTGTTTATTAGTACAGAACCAGGGGCTGAAATGATAAGGGTCAGAGTTTGGTGTCGTATGCGGGCTGGATAGGCCGTGGGGGCAGAGTGGCAGGCTGGCGAGGTGTTGAGCAGGTCAGGGAGAATCCGGAGGCTTGTGGCTGGTTAGGTTGACACGGCAGACCCCAGGGGGTCCCGAGAGGGGAAGTGAGTCTGAGCCTGAGAGAAAATGCAGGTTAAACAGAGTTGCAAGCAAACAATTGTTTGGCAGTAGTTCAATGTGTGTGAACTGACAATCTGGCGAGGACAGTAGTGAAGAGCTGGGGTATATCTACATGGGGCTTGATGACTGGATGGGTTGCATGTGTGCTGGTTAATTGGCAGCACGCACGCACGCACGCACGCACTTAATAAAAAAGCAAAACAATAAGGTTGAAAGTTATTTATGATTCAGAGCAGTATTGATTTAATAACATTGTATAATTTAAATATTCCAAAACAATATATGTGATTATGGTTAACACTAAACCCCAAAAAACATTATTTCCAAATTGAAGCTGCATGAAACAAAACAAAAAAATCACATATATAACAATGAAACACTCATTAACCTCTGTCAAGGTCTAATTAGTGCGGCCCCAGAAACTACGATTGTCAATATCTTTTATTATTTTCTCCCCATTTTTGTTTCAGGATGTAGGTGCAGGTGATTAGACGCAGGAGGATTCAATCATGGGCGGGGCAGTAATCACACAGACAGGAAAACATACAAGGCAGGAAGTGAAGTGAACACAGGACAGCGGGCAGGGATTTTCAAAATAAAACAAGAAACCAACTAAACAAAACCCAAGACCGTGACACACTTTATGTGTTCCCATCTGCATCCATTTGCACACCGTATAGGCAAGGTAAGGCAAGTTTATTTGTATAGCACATTTCAACAACAAGGCAATTCAAAGTGCTTCACATAAAACCATTAAAAGCATCAAAACATAATGCAAAAGAAAAGAAGATTTAAAAACAATTAAGAAAATTAATTTAAACATTAAAAATAGTCAGCAAAACATTAAAAAGCAAAAAAATAGTTTAGGGTCTCAGCAGACCTGCAGCTTTCAGGGACATTGTTCCAAATATGTGGAGCAGAAAAACTAAACGCTGCTTCTCCATGTTTAGTTCTGACTCTTAGAACAGAAAGTAGACCAGTCCCAGATGACCTAAGGGGGTCGGAATGGTTCATAAGGTAGCAGCATATCAGAAATGTATTTAGGCCCTAAACCATTCAGGCTTTATAAACCATCAGCAGGATTTTAAAGTCAATTCTTTGTTGGACAGGAAGCCAGTGCAAATACCTCAGAACTGGAGTGATGTGATCCACTTTCTTGGTCTTAGTGAGGACTCGATTTAATGTTCAGGTTGATGTCTGAATCCATAACTACATCTAGATTTCTGGCTTGGTTTGTGGTTTTTAACATCAGTGATTGAAGCTGAGCGCTGACTTTCAATCATTTGTCCTTGCTACCAAAAACAATTACTTCTGTTTTATCTTTATTTAATTGAAGAAAATTCTGGCACATCCAGTTGTTGATTTGTTCAATGCATTTACTCAGCCCTTGTATGGGATTATAGTCCCCTGGTGATATAGTTATGTAGATTTGTGTGTCGTCTGCATAATTATGATAACACACTTTGTTGTTTTCCATAATCTGAGCCAGTGGAAGCATGTAGATGTTGAACAGAGGAGGCCCCAGTATTGAACCTTGGGGAACACCACATGTCACCCTAGTCAGCTCTGATGTGTAATTAGCTACAGACACAAAGTATTCTCGATCCTTCAAGTAGGATTCAAAACAGTTAAGTGCTGCGCCAGAGAGTCCTACCCAGACCTTTAGTCTGTCTAGTAGTATGTCATGGTCGACCGTGTCGAATGCAGCACTGAGATCCAGTAATACAAAGACTGAGATTCTGCCACTGTCTGTGTTTAAGTGGATGTCGTTGAAAACCTTAACAAGAGCAGTTTTAGTACTGTGGTGCTGTCGAAAGCCGGACTGGAAGACATCAAAACAGTTATTTACGGCGAAGAAGTTGTTCAGCTGCTGACAAAACACCTTTTCAATTATTTTACTTAAAAATGGGAGGTTTGATATTGGCCTATGCTTTTTCATTATTGCCGGGTCTAAACTAGCCTTCTTTAGGAGTGATTTAATAACTGCAGTTTTTAGGGCTTGTGGGAAAACACCTGAGAGAAGGGAGGTGTTTACAATTTGTAGAAGATCAGTGGTCATGCAGTGTGAAATATTCTTGAAAAAGTGTGTCAGTATAATATCTAAGCAGCAGGAGGACGATTTCAGATGTTGTCTAATGTCTTCTAGGCTTCTTTGGTTGATTGAATGAAATTGTGTCATGATATTTGAATGGATGTTATTTAAAGATGGGGACAACACATGTCCTGTGGTTGATGTGGAGGCACTGACTGCTTGTCTAATTTTCTGAATTTTGTCAGTAAAAAAGGAGGCAAATTGATTGCATGCCCAGGTGGATTGGAGCTCAGCAGTTACTGACACTGGAGGGTTTGTTAGCCTGTCGATGGTAGCAAATAAGGCGCGTGCATTGTTATTGTTTTTGGTTATAATGTCAGAGAAGAAGGACTGCTTTGCATTTCTAAGTTCCAAATTATAATTGCGAAGTCTCTCTTTATAGATGTCACAGTGAACCTGGAGATTAGTTTTTCGCCACCTCAGCTTTCCGACACTCTCTCTTTTCTATTCTGACCGGTGTGGCATTTCTCCAAGGAGATCTTTGCTTACCTGAGACAACCTTCACTTTAATGGGTGCAATGGCATCAATAACATTTTTAACTTTAGAATTAAAGTTATTTACATGCTCATTGACTGAGATGCAAGAGAGGGCTGGTGTGGAGGAGAACTTCTGAATAAATAGTTCACTGGTGTTTTCAGAGCTATAACGCTTCGTGACGCAGGAAGAAATATAGATTAGAGGTAAACAGTTTTACCCCTGACTTGTTCAGGCAAACTCCATCTGCCTTAATAAAAAGGTGTCTGCGCTCCCAGAAAAGGTAAAAATTGTTGATAAAATGTACTGAATGGTCAGTACATGCAGTTGATAGCCATTTGTTCAGTGCAAACAGCCTGCTGAATCTTTCATCTCCTCCTCTGACTGGTGTGAAGAATATGGTCCTCAGCTTCTGAAGAATATATCCCTCGAGACGTGCAACGAAGAGAATGCTAGTTCGAAGTTACAGTAAAAAAGTATTTACTTAGAAATGAAAACAATTACACCTTGAATACACGGTATGAAAAATAACAAATGATTCATGAAGCAGAATTGCGCAGCAGCTCTCTCTCCTCCGCGTCTACCTGTGCAAGTCCCGTCACGTGGCAATGTCCCGTCCCTTTAAATCCCATCTGACACATTTTTAGTGTGTCATTCTGCTGCGACCTTGCGCAGTTCTGCTTCCGGTTTTGTGAGAGCCCCCGCGACTGCGTAAAATATCATGTCCTTGATTTAGTGTCCGTAATTCCATGTCCTGGTTCAACGTCCTTAATTCCATGTCCTGGTTCAATGTCCTTAATTCACTGTCCTTGTTTAATGTCCTGGTACGATTTATACACCCGCGGATTATGAGACAGTTTAAACACGCGGTAAATATGACAGTCTAACCATAGCGATTATGAAATATTTTAAACATACGGTAATTATGAAATGGTCTAAACATACTGTTTATGAAATATTTTGAAAATACGGTAATTATGAAATGGTCTAAACATACTGATTATGAAATCGTTACAAAATATCAATTATGAAAATGTTACAAAATATTAATTATGAAAATTACACAAAATGTATTATGACAAAGTTACAAAATAAAGGCATAAGACAGTTGCTTTAGGAGCTTTCTTCATTTAACCTTAACACTGGTGGAAGAGGGCCACTGATAAACACCTCCGCATTGACAGAGCTGACTGTGTTTAACAGATCAATGAAGTCTCGCTTCAGAACTTCAGACTGTTGTTTCACAGTATCACAGCTTCCTGTATGCACGATGCACAAAACAACCAACCAATTATTTATGAAAAAAGTGCTGTGCTTTCCTGTTACTTTTTTAGAATTATTAAAAGGCACCCATATTATATGATAACTAACATATTTCCAGTGTTTTCTCATGTGTTTACATAATCTGCCCACTTTCATCATGTCGTAGACATGCATCCTCATACTCTGTTAGTAAAGAAGAACTACAGAACTTAAAAAGTGTACATTATTTTTAACATTTATTTTCTCAAAACAAAGTAGAGTTTCAAAGACACAAAAATACATGATTCTCATTTAAATGTAGAACTTAAAAATAAAGTATTTCTAATACTAAACATTGCCAAAATAAAAAAGGGTGTTAACAGAATGCTTTCCCATGTGACAAGGTTGAGAGCCTGAATCGTAACGCTGTAGAAAGTGGATCACACCCAGTCCCAATTCACGTGTCACGTTATATAAAACCTGTTAAGTAGATAAAGTCTAAGTGTAACACGGTGTAGTATCACTGTCAAGGAAAACCTGTCATCATGAAGATGCTGATCTTTTCTCTGGCTCTTATCTGGGCTCTCTCCAGCACAGGTAATTGTACTTATTCTTACAATATATTTTCTGAAGAAACAATAGAGCATATTTTAAGACAGTTTAAGACATTTTATATTGACCAGAACTGACTTTTTTGAAAGGATTGTAAATCTTACTGTTAATATCACCAGATGATTTATTTTTAATTAACCAAGACAAATTTCTTACACTTGAAAATGATGGTTAAGATTGATATAGATGAGATCATATTTGACTTGATTGATCCCAAGAGGGAACATTCACATGTCACGATACAGTGGCAGAAGAAGCAGTCTAAAGGGGCAGGAAAGGGATGAAGACAATTTAGAACAATGAATATAGCAAAATGAGAAAGTCTTATGTAATATACATGGCAAGACTTTGCTGTGCAAGTAAATATATGTGCTGAACAGTCAAGTAGTGTATATTAAACACTTAAACCTTTTCAAAAATTACAACCTCATGTTATTTGCAATCATTTTACAGAATAAGGGGAAGAAGTAAAATTTGACATTTGAGTTGTGATCATCATTCATTGACATTTTTTTCTCCCAATTGCAGCTCGAGCACTTCAGTGTATGACTTGCACAGATGAGCAGTGTTCAAACACAATACCACTCAGTTGTTCCTCAGAGACGATGTGTGTAACAGCTTCCATTGAAGGTAGGCATTCCTTTATACCATGTACTACTTTTGAGTGAAATAAAGATACTAAGGAGTTATGTGTTCTTTCCGTCAATATTGAAAAACTGCACTTTTTTTTCATTTTGTAGCCACTTCATTTGGAACTACAGCACAGCAAATCTTCAAGGCGTGTGCATCGTCCTCCCTGTGTCCAGCCACAGGTTCTCAGACATTTTCAGCCAACTTGGGTGTTACGGGTGCAGTTGGATCTGCTAAGTGCTGCAACACAGATAATTGCAACGCAGAAACTCTACCATGTAAGTACAGATGGATAAGTAGCTCATTTAAGATGAGAAAATATCAAACAGATAGGAAAAGAACATTGACATCCTGCCATCTTCTGACAAGTTCAAGTTTAATTTTGTGAAGCTTAAATGTTCTTTATTCCTAAAAAAAAGTTATGTTCTTTTCTGTTTCAGTCCCTGCTGCTCAGACAGATAACACCCTACAGTGTTTCACTTGTGACCCCATCACCTCTCAATGTAATTCTCCATTACAATGTAGGGGGGTGGAGAACTCCTGTTTTCAAGCGAGTGGTGAGTCTTAATCACTGGAAAATCAACCAGTGGGGGAAAGTAATGAAGTACTTGTACTGAACATTTCTTTTCATATTTTTTATCATGTGTTACTTATGTTGCATAGCAGAGGTATATATTTTAGTTTCTTACTGCACTAAAGTAGTTATAGGTCACAGGACCTGCATTAATACATTTAAATGACCATTATAGTGACATGTTACTTTAAAGATTAAGAAGTTATGATCATCTCCCACAAATTCAACCCACAGTAGGTAAAGATATTGAAATTCAACAAGTTACATGTCAAAATACAATAACATAAAGTATATATCACAATAGAATAATGTGACAGTCAATATGCATTGAATGTGTTGTAACTCGATTATGTTATTTATTCTGTACACATGACATCTATTGTACTTCTGTCCATCTGGGAGAGGGATCCTCCTCTGTTGCTCTCCCTGAGGTTTCTTCCCTTTTTCTCCCCGTTAAAGTTTTTTTTGGGGGAGTTTTTCCTGAACCGATGTGAGGTCCGGGACAGAGGATGTCGTATGTGTAAAGATTGTAAAGCCCTCTGAGGCAAATTTGTAATTTGTGATTTGGGGCTATACAAAATTAATTGAATTGAATTGGCATGGGGAGTACTTTTTAAACACTAAAAGTATAATTTTAAATTGTGGCATTATTCATTTTAATCAAGCAATGGATCTGAATATTTATTCCTGAAATTAGCTGACTGACAACAATAGAAGCTCTGTAATAAAACAGATTTTTCATCTACAGTGACAAGTGGATCCAGCACTTCTCCAACCTTTGGCTGTGCATCTACAAACCTGTGTGCAGCTGCTACAAGCCTGGGTAGCATTCCTTTACTGCAAAGTGTTGGTAGCATAAGCAGTGGACCATCCTGTTGTGGAACCAGTTTGTGTAACACTGCTAGAATCGTAATCATGATGACAACAACCACTGCTGCTCCAACGGAAACAACTGCAGATCCCACAATTGCGGCTCAAACAACGGCGGCTTCAAATGAAGGCTTGTGACTCCATGATTTCTCCCTTTTATTTCTTGCCTTCCTCTTCCACACTGTCAATATTGCAGGCATTTTCTGGAATTACGTATTAATAAAATATGTCTCAAAGAAATAAGTGATGGGTTAAGCTCACACTGACTGAAGAAATTTCATGGAATTAATTTTGACTCTAAGCATAGCTGTCGTCTTTAGCTATTACTAATGTTCAAGTCTCTATTTGGGCTTTTACATGTAAAGTGTGATTAAAATATAAAGCTTCACTGTCATTAAAACAACACTACACTACAAATATGGAGATACAGTAAATTACACATCACACATTTCACATACCACAGTAGACCAATGCAAATCCTATACACCAAGGTTACTAACATTTAAAGTCACTAAAATTGGGTACAGCCCTGGTTTGCTTTTTGCTGTCTTTGTTCTAAAATATTTTACATCTGGAATGAATTATATTTCAGTTGGTAATGTGTTCCAGGGTTGACAGCACTTTACATCTTCAATGTGGTATTTTACAGTTGCCATTTGTTAACACAAATGAAAACTAATTTGAGAAAAATTAATTGAGCAAATTTCTCAAAGCTAAGTAGGAAAATTAATCTCCACATGCAAATCTTTGCAGGTTTTGTATTACAGGCCCTACAGATGAAGATAACTTCCGTTGGAGAGCTTAGCAATGGAACCATCATTGAACGTGTTGAAGAGGTATGTAAAACAGAATGTGTAAATTAAGCGTTTTGTGAAGTGTCTTCAGCTAAGTTTATCAATGATAATGCATATACACATGATAACGGGTGAGGGGAGTGAGATGAATATCCTGATGTATATTCTGTTTTTTCTCTCACTTTAGTTTTTTAGAAAGCAGCTCAAGAATGGAACAGCTTCCAAGATCACCGTGGCAAACATTCAAAGGGTTAAAGTTGCACCATAGAAGCTTCATGTGTATGTTTAAAGACAGCAATTCAAGGTTATGCAGGTAGAATTGCTTCAACACAAAGTTAAGTGGCAGTTCACCCCAATCGTTTCTTCATATCTGTAGAGTCTTCGGACAGTTTGTGCATAACACATCAAATGTCGTTGTACTCCACTGTGTTGCGGTGATCTACAACCAATATCTCAAAATTACCAGAAGTATCTTGATTGCCCTCCAGGTGTTTAATCAAAAAGGTTTTTTTGGATTGAACACAGAGGCTTAGATTTTAGATTTAATCCCATCTTCTGTTGTTCAGAATGTTCATAGTCGAATGGAGAGCTCATACCATGCAATCTGATCTGTCAAAGAGGTTTTAAAGAGGTGTGAATAATTCCCATGCTTTGTAACTGGAGGAGCAGCTACCAGGAAACACTCCACCCTTTCATCATGAATGAGGAAACGGCTCACATATCTTGGTCAGTGTCTCTTACAAAGTTTATGACAACGATTGAACCGTGAAAAGGGAAAATTAATGGTCTGTCAGATGTTGCTGATAAAATGCACATGTTCGTTGAATATGAATCTGTTTGCCTTGTGCCATCAATAACTTATAGAATCGTCTTAACCAGGATGTGAAAGCACTGCTTGTTTGTTGTGTGCAATGAAACAATGCCTTGAAATATTTCAGTCCAGTGAAGGAAGTATATCAGACATTATGTGTTCAGGTTAAGTTGACAAAAAAAAGGTTTCGATGACTTGGGGTTGAGGCAGACATTAACGATTAACCCTGCACCCTGACCCGTATGTATCAGTCATTACTTATTCTGTTGCTGCAAGGGTTTGCAGAATATATATTTTTGTACATTTTGTTGGCCTTTACTTTCACTTACGGCAATATGGACATTATAGACTTTGTTTTTGCTTTGATATAACAGTACATTTTTTGACGCAAAATTGGTATTCATGTTATTTCATGTTGGGTTCTGTTACATAAAGAAATGAATAAAGAGACATATCTATTCAAAATACTTATTCTTTGTGTTTTTTTATAAATATTTTAAGAAACCCGTTAAACCTGTTTTTAAAGCAAATACAATTATATATATAGACATTATTTGTCTAGATCTGCTTGAAAAAATTATGTGAAAATACAAAAAAAGTTTCTGAACATTTTGAATTAATATTAATATTTCCTCAATATATCAATGTATAAACTCCTGAACTATTTCTTCTGAAAAACAATTGTTCTCATGACACAAAACAAATTAAAGTATGTGGACAGCTGCTATTATTCACCTGACTCTGAATGAGTAAAACCTTAAACAATACAAACATTGATCTAGGCTTAATAATCAGGTCAGATGAGTTATAGTGACAAACTGCTTACAGACCAGCACCTATACTTGGCTTTCTTTACAGTCACATTGCTCGTATTTACAGAAATCTTTGACCCCCACAAAGTCAGTCTCAGCAGGACCTCAGTAATCCATCCACTTCATGAACTTGTCACCACATCTCTGCAGCCACCCTCTCCATCTCCCTCTGGAAACATGTAAAGCCAAGGGCTTCCCGCACGGCTCTGCTTAGCAGCGCCAACAGGTCTGCAGCCCCTGCTGCTCTTCTCGGCAGGAAGAGCTCGAGAGTGCAGGTGGAGGAGTGAGGCAGCCGCGCACCCGACATGCTCACATCCTGGAAAATGTATTCAAGGCGAGGTAAATATGACAATAAATGCATCTCTAATCTTCCTCACTCTGAAATTCCACCACAAAAGAATACTTACCGTTTGATTTTAAATAACATTGAATTGACATGCCTAATATCACAAAGAATATTTTATTTTGAAAAACATTAGCCCTGTAAAGAGCCAGTTAAAGAAAGAAGTCAAGTATTCAATGCAATATAATGAAACAAAGGTTGAGTATCCTATAAAAAATTTGATTTGGCTGGAAAAATAGTTACACAAATGTAGATTTTTCAGACATGCTTTTTCTTTAGCATTTATAAATTAATTGGCTGTCTTTGTAAAATCCTCAGACATGTTAATAATACTTTTATCAATAAACTATTTGTGACAATCACGTTTGAAAAGTTCTGAGTATATGCAGGAGCCTAGTGACAAAAATTCAGAGGTGCATGACCCAGCTATAAAAAAGAGGCTTAGAACTAGATAATGTCATGATTGTGTAGAGCTGGACTCAAGAGCAGAATACAAACAGAGCACAAGTAGTTCACAGTTGTTTATTAGTACAGAACCAGGGAGTAAAATTAAAGCGGCCCAAAACAATTTCACAGCGGGCTTGGCGGGAGTTGAGGCGTTTGGCTGACTAGATATAGGCCAAGTTCTTGTGGTTCGTCCAAACAACAAATAGTTGCTCTACTCCCTCCAGCCAGTGCCTCCACTCCTCCAACGCGAGCAACTCCCTGTTGCCCACGTCGTAGTTCCGCTCGGCTGGGGAGGAGGCGATGGGAGAAGAAGTCACAAGGATGGAGTTTCTGGTCAGAGTTGGAGCGCTGCGAGAGGACTGCCCCCACTCCACTGTCCGAAGCATCAACCTCCACAATGAACTGACGAGAGGATCGGGCTGAATCAGGATGGGGGCTGAGGTGAAGCTACTTCTTAGCTCTGAGAAGGCGGACTCCGCCTCTGGGTCCAAGCGAAAGGGATGGAGGTGGAGGCAAGTCTGGTTAGGGGAGTTGCTACCTTGCTGTAGTCTCTGATGAAACGGCGATAGAAATTTGCAAAGCCCAGGAACCGCTGTAGTTGTTTTCAGTTGGAGCCATTCTGTCACTGCCTTGACCTTCCCTGGGTCGGCGCTTACCTGCCCACTCTCAATGATGTACCCCAGGAAGCTGACTGAACAGGCGTGGAACTCACATTTACCAGCCTTGACGAAGAGCCTGTTCTCCAAGAGTCTCTGGAGGACATGAGAGACATGATTGGACATGTTCTGGGAGAAAATGAGAATGTCATCCAAGTAAACAAACACAAAACGATTGAGGAAGTCTCTTAGCACATAATTTACCAAGGCTTGAAAGACAGTAGGACCGTTAGTGAGGCCAAAAGGCATTACCAGATGCTCAAAATGTCCAATTGGCGTGTTGAAAGCAGTTTTCCATTAGTCCCCTTCTGATTCTGACCAGTTGGTATGCATTCCTGAGGTCCAGCTTGGTGAAAACGGTGGCACCCTGGAGAGGCTCAAAAGCAGAGTTTATTAGGGGTAAGGGGTACTTGTTATTTATGGTGATATTGTTTAACCCACGAAAGTCAATAGAGGGTCACAGAGAGTGGTCCTTCTTGGAAACAAATAAAAACCCTGCACCAACAGGGGATGAGGGGCTGATAATGCCAGCTGCCAACGACTCCTTGATATATTTCTCCATGGCCTCCCTCTCAGGACGGGACAAGTTATAAAGCATGCTGGTGGGAAGAGGTGCTCCGGGGAGAAGATCAATGGCACAGTCGTAAGGACGGTGAGGAGGCAATGAGAGAGCCAAGTCTTTACTGAACACCAATCCTAGATCATGATACTCAACTAGTATGGTGGACAGATCTGGAGGCTGAGAGCTGGCTGGTGATCTGGTGACCTCTGCAGGGGGCAGGGATGACTGCAAGCAAGATGAGTGACAAAACGGGCTCAGGCTAAGGACTTTCCCTGTCGACCAGTCAATGCGTGGGTTGTGTAACCTTAACCAGGGGAGACCCAAGATCAGGGGGGAGTTAGGGGAAGAAATTATGTCAAACTGAATAATCTGAACTTTTCTTTTCATATTTTTTATCATGTGTTAGTTTTGTTACAGAGCTATATATGTTTCCTCTTTACTACAGTACAGTAGTTATAGGTCACAATACCTGGATTACTACATTTAAATGACCGTTATAATTCAATTCAATTCAATTCAATTTATTTTTGTACAGCCCAAAATCACAAATTACAAATTTGCCTCAGAGGGCTTTACAATCTGTACACACTGACATCCTCTGTCCCAGAACCTCTCATCGACTCAGGAAAAACTCCCCCAAAAAACCCTATCAACAGGGAGAAAAATGGAAGAAACCTTCAGGAGAGCAGCAGAGGAGGATCCCTCTCCCAGGATGGACAGAGTACGAAAATAGATGTCATGTGTACAGAATGAACAGCATAACAGAGTTACAACACGTTGAATTCACATAAAATAGAAAAGAATGTGCGTCAGCAGTTCCACGGAAGGAACCAGGAGGCAGGACCAGGGTCCAGATGCAACCACGATTCGTGGAAACCTGCGAGGCGAGAAAGCACAAAGACTCCGAGGGAAGAAGTAGAGTTAGTAATGTGCATTTATAGAACATGAATTCATACAGAAGGAGAGAGAGAAAAGGATAGAGGAGCTCAGTGTATCCTAAGTTGTCCCCCAGCAGTCTAGGCCTATAGCAGCATATCAAGGGGCTGGAAAGAATGGACCAGGGCAAACCTGAGCCAGCCCTAACTATAAGCTCTATCAAAGAGGAAAGTCTTAAGTCTACTCTTAAATGTGGTCACTGTGTCTGCCCCCCGGACTGAAAGAGGAAGCTGGTTCCATAGAAGAGGAGCTTGATAACTGAAGGCTCTGGCTCCCATCCTACTTTTTAACACTCTAGGAACCACAAGCAGCCCCGTATTTAGTGAGCGCAGCTCTCTAGTGGGGAAATATGGTACGATGAGATCCTTAAGATATGATGGTGCCTCACCAATTAAGGCTTTGTAGGTGAGGAGAAGGATTTTAAATTTGACTCTGGATTAGTTATAGTGACTTGTTACTTTACATATTAAGAAGTTATGATCATCTCCCACAAATTCAGCCCACAGTAGGTAAAGATGTTGAAATTCAACAAGTTACATTCAAAATCCAATAACATAAAGTATAAATAACAATAGAATAATGATGAGCAGGTAGCACCTTGCATGGTAGTCCCTGACATAAGTGTATTAATGGGTGTGAATGTGTGAATAATGACATGTAGTGTGAAAGCGCTTTGAGTGGTACAGTCCATTTACCATTTACTTTTTAAACACTAAAAGTATATTTTCTTAGTGGCATTACTTATTTTAATCAAGCAATGATTCTGAATATTTTTTCCTGAAATTAGCTGACTGACAACAATAGAAGCTCTGTAATAAAACAGATTTTTCATCTTCAGTGACAAGTGGGTCCAGCACTTCTCCAGCCTTTGGCTGTGCATCTACAAACCTGTGTGCAGCTGCTACAAGCCTGGGTAGCATTCCTTTCATACAAAGTCTTGGTAGCATAAGCAGTGGACCATCCTGTTGTGGGACCAATTTGTGTAAAACTGCTAGAACCGTAGCCACCACAACAACAACAACAACAACAACTGCTGCCCCAACAACAACAAGCAAAACCCCAATGACAGCAACCACCGCCTTGACAACAACAACTGTTGGCCCCAACGACAAAAACTGCCAGCCAAACAACAATTGCCGCGACACCAACAGCAACTGCAGCCAAAACAAAAACTGTTGCCCCAACGACAACAACTAACACCCCTACAACAACAATTTCTGCCACAACAACAACTACAGCCCAAACAACAAAAACTGTTGTCCCAATGACAAAAATTGCTGCCACAAGCACTGCAGCCCAAACAACAACAACTGTTGCCCCAACGACAACAACTGCCCCCCCAACAAGAATTTCAACCTCAGCAACAACAAACATTGCCACAACAACAACAACAACAACAACAACAACAACTGCAGCCCTAACAACAACAACTGTTGCCCCAACAACAACAACTGCCACCGCAACAGCAACTGTTTCCCCAACGACAACAACTGTGGCCGCCACACCAACAACAAATGCAGCCCAAACAACAACAATAACAACTGCCACCCCAACAACAACTGCAGTCCAAACAACAATTGTCGCCCCAAGGACAACAACTGCCACCCCAGCACCAATTGCCTTCACACCAACAAGTGCAGCCCAAACAACAACTGGGGCCCCAACGTCAACAACTGCCACTCCAACAACAATTGCATATTGTTATAGCTATAGCTATTACTAATGTTCAACTCTCTATTTGGGCTTTTACATGTAAAGTGTAAATGAAACATAAAGCTTCATTAAAACAACAATACACAACAAATATGGAATACAGTAACACATCACATATTTCACATACCACAGTACACCAATGCATATCCTATACACCAAGGTTACTAACATTTAAATTCGCTAAAATTGGGTACAACCCTGGTTTGCTTTTTGTTGGCAATTAATCATTGTTGTAAAAGATTTTGTATCTGGAGTGAATTATATTTCAGTTCACTTCCTCCATAGCTGAGGGAGGGGTATTTCACAAACTAAACATTACATGCAATCACAGATAAAATACTTGTTGATAACTTGAGCAGTGAGGAATAACATCAGTCATCATGGAAAGACACATCCTTTGTTGGATATTTTTGTTTGGATATTTAAATACATCCTCTGCACAAAGTAAGTATTTCAATTATATTTTTTATGGCTTTGATTGTTTGTATTTTACTTTCTAATATGCCTTATTGAGAGTAGACTTGAGACATCAGAAGTGTTAAGTACTCAAAAAGTTAAGGATTTCCTTCCTCCTGTGTCTTTCATTTCACATTCTACAAAATATTGTCAACATTAAGTACTTTGTGAATCATGTTCTATGAGAAGTGCTATACTTAATAACTATACAATTATTATTATTATTATTATATCTCCTTTTTAACCAACAAATATTGGACTGATAATGTGTAAAAAAAAAATTATACTTTACTAAATTATAGTAATAAAAATAAGAATTATGAATTATAAACATGCAAACATTAATAATAGTTATATAATTACAACGCTGTTTATAGCGCTGATTCATTTCTAAAATTACATTTACTGCCTGAATGATCTTCTGTCAAGGACGTTGGAGAATAAAAACACGAGCATACAAATAAAGCATCAGGTGCCACTCTCTTACATTTACAGTTACTAAAAAGCAAAACAAAACATTTAAAAGTTATTTTCAGTATGGATTTAATAGCATTGCTCCATTGAAATTGAAATATTGCAAAACATTATATGTGATTATGATTAACACGAAACCCTGAAACCTATGACAAAAAAACATAATAAATATATAACAATGAAGCACTCATTAACTTCTATCAATGTTTAACCATCTCAAAGTTAGACATTGCATTTGAAAACAGTATTGAACTATGAAAAAAACAGAAAACTCATATGAGGTTTGGCCTGATGGTCGGTTATCAAGTAAAGGTGGTAGTTTCAACAAAAAACTATTTTCTTGTTGGGAATATGGATGTTCAAACAGAAATGTGTGCAAATAGTTCCTGAGATGTTTAATGACAGTTGTACAAACTAACAACCTGATGGACAACAAATCCCATTATCCATTCCTTACAAGTTAAACATGACATGATGTATTGACAGACTCAGTTATTTGATTGTTTTAATGACATTCTTGATATTACTCATACTCATACTGAATACAAAAACACAACTGCAGGCTCAACAACATCTTCGCTCACAACTGTGGTCCCACCAACAACAATTGCCGCCCAAACAACAACTGCGGCCACAACAACAACAACTGTTGCTCTGATAACAACTGGCGTTCAAACAACAACTGTGGCCCCAACGACAACAATTTCTGCCACCACAACAATAACTCCAGCCCAAACAACAACTGTTGCCCCAACTACGACAACTGTGGCCCCAGCAAACTCAGTTGCCGCCACAACAACAAGTGCAGCCCAAACAACAACTACAGTGGTCCCGACAACAACAATTGCCGCCATAACAACAACTGTGGCCCCAACAACATCAATTTCTGCCACAACAACAATAACTCCAGCCCAAACAACAACTGTGGCCCCAAACACAACAAGTGCCGCCACCCCGACAACAATTGCCGCCACAAAAAAAAATGCAGCCCAAACACCAACAACTGTTGCCCCAAGGACAACAACTGTGGAAACAACAAAAATAACTCCATCCCAAACAACAACTGTTGCCGCAACAACAACTGTGGCCCCATCAACAACAAGTGCCGCCACAACAACATCAATTGCCGCCACAACAAGTGCAGCCCAAACAACTACTACTGTGGCCCCGACAACAACAATTGCCGCCGCAACATCTGCCGCCACAACATCTGCCGCCACAACATCTGCCGCCACAACAACATCTGTGGCCCCAACAACCACAATTGCCGCAAAAACAACAATAACTCAAGCCCAAACAACAACTGTGGCCCCAACAACATCAATTGCCGCCACAACAAGTGCAGCCCAAACAACAACTACTGTGGCACCGACAACAACAATTGCCCCAACGACAACAATTGTGGCCCCAACAACCACAATTGACGCAACATCTACTGTTGCCCCAACTACGACAACTGTGGCCGCAACAACATCAATTGCCGCCACAACAAGTGCAGCCCAAACAACAACTACTGTGGCACCGACAACAACAATTGCCCCAACGACAACAATTGTGGCCCCAACAACTGTGGCCGCAACAACATCAATTGCCGCCACAACAAGTGCAGCCCAAACAACAACTACTGTGGCACCGACAACAACAATTGCCCCAACGACAACAATTGTGGCCCCAACAACTGTGGCCGCAACAACATCAATTGCCGCCACAACAAGTGCAGCCCAAACAACAACTACTGTGGCCCCGACAACAACAATTGCCGCGACAACAACAGCTGTGGTCCCAACTACAACAACTGTGGCCCCAACAACATCAATTGCCGCCACAACAAGTGCAGCCCAAACAACAACTACTGTGGCCCCAACAACAACAATTGCCGCGACAACAACAACTGTGGCCCCAACAACAATAACAATTGCTACCACAACAACAACTGTGGCCCCAACAACAACAATTGCCACCACAACATCTGCAGCCCAAACAACAGCTGTGGCCCCAACGACAACAAATGTGGCCCAAACAACAACAACAACAATAACTCCAGCCCAAACAACAACTGTGGCCCCAACAACATCAATTTCTGCCACAACAACAAGTGCAGCCCAAACAACAATTACTGTGGCACCGATAACAACAAGTGCCGCAACAACAACAATTGTGGCCCCAACAACCACAATTGCTGACACAACAACAATAACTCCAGCCCAAACAACAACTGTGGCCCCAAACACAACAAGTGCCGCCACCCCGACAACAATTGCCGCCACAAAAACAAATGCAGCCCAAACACCAACAACTGTTGCCCCAAGGACAACAACTGTGGAAACAACAACAACAACTCCATCCCAAACAACAACTGTTGCTGCAACAACAACTGTGGCCCCATCAACAACAAGTGCCGCCACAACAACATCAATTGCCGCCACAACAAGTGCAGCCCAAACAACAACTAGTGTGGCCCCGACAACAACAATTGCCGCCGCAACATCTGCCGCCACAACATCTGCCGCAACAACAACAACATCAACAACCACAATTGCCGCAAAAACAACAATAACTCAAGCCCAAACAACAACTGTGGCCCCAACAACATCAATTGCCGCCACAACAAGTGCAGCCCAAACAACAACTACTGTGGCACCGACAACAACAATTGCCCCAATGACAACAATTGTGGTCCCAACAACCACAATTGACGCAACAACAACTACTGTTGCCCCAACTACGACAACTGTGGCCGCAACAACATCAATTGCCGCCACAACAAGTGCAGCCCAAACAACAACTACTGTTGGCCCGACAACAATTGCCGCGACAACAACAGCTGTGGTCCCAACTACAACAACTGTGGCCCCAACAACATCAATTGCCGCAACAACAAGTGCAGCCCAAACAACAACTACTGTGGCCCCAACAACAACAATTGCCACGACAACAACAACTGTGGCCCCAACAACAATAACAATTGCTGCCACAACAACAACTGTGGCCCCAACAACAACAATTGCCACCACAACATCTGCAGCCCAAACAACAGCTGTGGCCCCAACGACAACAAATGTGGCCCAAACAACAACAACAATAACTCCAGCCCAAACAACAACTGTGGCCCCAACAACATCAATTTCTGCCACAACAACAAGTGCAGCCCAAACAACAATTACTGTGGCACCGATAACAACAAGTGCCGCAACAACAACAATTGTGGCCCCAACAACCACAATTGCTGACACAACAACAATAACTCCAGCCCAAACAACAACTGTGGCCCCAAACACAACAAGTGCCGCCACCCCGACAACATTTGCCGCCACAAAAACAAATGCAGCCCAAACACCAACAACTGTTGCCCCAAGGACAACAACTGTGGAAACAACAACAATAACTCCATCCCAAACAACAACTGTTGCTGCAACAACAACTGTGGCCCCATCAACAACAAGTGCCGCCACAACAACATCAATTGCCGCCACAACAAGTGCAGCCCAAACAACAACTAGTGTGGCCCCGACAACAACAATTGCCGCCACAACATCTGCCGCCACAACATCTGCCGCCACAACATCTGCCGCCACAACAACAACATCAACAACCACAATTGCCGCAAAAACAACAATAACTCCAGCCCAAACAACAACTGTGGCCCCAACAACATCAATTGCCGCCACAACAAGTGCAGCCCAAACAACAACTACTGTGGCACCGACAACAACAATTGCCCCAATGACAACAATTGTGGTCCCAACAACCACAATTGACGCAACAACAACTACTGTTGCCCCAACTACGACAACTGTGGTCGCAAAAACATCAATTGCCGCCACAAAAAGTGCAGCCCCGACAACAACAATTGCCGCGACAACAACAGCTGTGGTCCCAACTACAACAACTGTGGCCCCAACAACATCAATTGCCGCCACAACAAGTGCAGCCCAAACAACAACTACTGTGGCCCCAACAACAACAATTGCCGCGACAACAACAACTGTGGCCCCAACAACAATAACAATTGCTACCACAACAACAACTGTGGCCCCAACAACAACAATTGCCACCACAACATCTGCAGCCCAAACAACAGCTGTGGCCCCAACGACAACAAATGTGGCCCAAACAACAACAACAACAATAACTCCAGCCCAAACAACAACTGTGGCCCCAACAACATCAATTTCTGCCACAACAACAAGTGCAGCCCAAACAACAATTACTATGGCACCGATAACAACAAGTGCCGCAACAACAACAATTGTGGCCCCAACAACCACAATTGCTGACACAACAACAATAACTCCAGCCCAAACAACAACTGTGGCCCCAAACACAACAAGTGCCGCCACCCCGACAACAATTGCCGCCACAAAAACAAATGCAGCCCAAACACTAACAACTGTTGCCCCAAGGACAACTGTGGAAACAACAACAATAACTCCATCCCAAACAACAACTGTTGCTGCAACAACAACTGTGGCCCCATCAACAACAAGTGCCGCCACAACAACATCAATTGCCGCCACAACAAGTGCAGCCCAAACAACAACTAGTGTGGCCCCGACAACAACAATTGCCGCCACAACATCTGCCGCCACAACATCTGCCGCCACAACATCTGCCGCCACAACAACAACATCAACAACCACAATTGCCGCAAAAACAACAATAACTCCAGCCCAAACAACAACTGTGGCCCCAACAACATCAATTGCCGCCACAACAAGTGCAGCCCAAACAACAACTACTGTGGCACCGACAACAACAATTGCCCCAATGACAACAATTGTGGTCCCAACAACCACAATTGACGCAACAACAACTACTGTTGCCCCAACTACGACAACTGTGGTCGCAAAAACATCAATTGCCGCCACAAAAAGTGCAGCCCAAACAACAACTACTGTGGCCCCGACAACAACAATTGCCGCGACAACAACAGCTGTGGTCCCAACTACAACAACTGTGGCCCCAACAACATCAATTGCCGCCACAACAAGTGCAGCCCAAACAACAACTACTGTGGCCCCAACAACAACAATTGCCGCGACAACAACAACTGTGGCCCCAACAACAACAATTGCCACCACAACATCTGCAGCCCAAACAACAGCTGTGGCCCCAACGACAACAAATGTGGCCCAAACAACAACAACAACAATAACTCCAGCCCAAACAACAACTGTGGCCCCAACAACATCAATTTCTGCCACAACAACAAGTGCAGCCCAAACAACAATTACTGTGGCACCGATAACAACAAGTGCCGCAACAACAACAATTGTGGCCCCAACAACCACAATTGCTGACACAACAACAATAACTCCAGCCCAAACAACAACTGTGGCCCCAAACACAACAAGTGCCGCCACCCTGACAACAATTGCCGCCACAAAAACAAATGCAGCCCAAACACCAACAACTGTTGCCCCAAGGACAACAACTGTGGAAACAACAACAATAACTCCATCCCAAACAACAACTGTTGCTGCAACAACAACTGTGGCCCCATCAACAACAAGTGCCGCCACAACAACATCAATTGCCGCCACAACAAGTGCAGCCCAAACAACAACTAGTGTGGCCCCGACAACAACAATTGCCGCCGCAACATCTGCCGCCACAACATCTGCCGCCACAACAACAACATCAACAACCACAATTGCCGCAAAAACAACAATAACTCAAGCCCAAACAACAACTGTGGCCCCAACAACATCAATTGCCGCCACAACAAGTGCAGCCCAAACAACAACTACTGTGGCACCGACAACAACAATTGCCCCAATGACAACAATTGTGGTCCCAACAACCACAATTGACCCAACAACAACTACTGTTGCCCCAACTACGACAACTGTGGTCGCAAAAACATCAATTGCTGCTACAACAACAAGTGAAGCCCCAACCACAACATCTGCAGCCCAAACAATAGCTGTGGCCCCAACGACAACAACTGTGAACCAAACAAATACAACAAGTGCTGCCACATTAACAATAACTCCAGCCCAAACAACAACTGTGGCCCCAACAACAAGTGCTGCCACCACAACAACATTTGCCACCACAACAACAACTGCAGCTCAAACACCAACAACTGTTGCCCCAACAACATCAATTTCTGCCACAACAACAAGTGCAGCCCAAACAACAACTACTATGGCCCCAACAACAACAATTGCCACTACAACATCTGCAGCCCAAACAACAGCTGTGGCCCCAACAACCACAATTGCTGACACAACAACAATAACTCCAGCCCAAACAACAACTGTGGCCCCAAACACAACAAGTGCCGCCACCCTGACAACAATTGCCGCCACAACAACAAATGCAGCCCGAACACCAACAACTGTTACCCCAACGACAACAACTCTGGCCCCATCAACAACAAGTGCAGCCCAAACAATAGCAACAATTGCCACCACAACAACAATTGTTGCCCCAACAACAAGTGCAGCCCAAACAACAACAACTGTGGCCCCAACAACAACAATTGCCACAACAACATCTGCAGCCCGAACAACAGCTGTGGCCCCAACAACAACAACTGTGGCCCAAACAACAACAATTGCCACAACAACATCTGCAACCCAAACAACAGCTGTGGCCCCAACAACAACAACAACAAGTGCCGCCACAACAACAAATGTGGCCCCAACAACAACAACAAGTGCCGCCTCAACAACAACAATTGCCACAACAACATCTGCAGCCCAAACAACAACTGTGGCCCCAACCACAAGTGCTGCCACTCCGACAACATTTGCGGCCACAACAACAACTGCAGCCCAAACACCAACAACTGTTGCCCCAACGACAACAACTGTGGAAACAACAACAATAACTCCAGCCCAAACAACAACAAATGTTGCCCCAACAACAACTGTGGCCCCATTAACAAGTGCAGCCCAAACAACAACAATGGCCCCGACAACAACAATTGCCGCGACAACAACTGTGGCCCCAACAACAACAACAAATGTTGCCCCAACAACAACTGTGGCCCCATCAACCACAAGTGAAGCCCAAACAACAACTACTATGGCCCCGACAACAATAATTGCCGCGACAACAACTGTGGCCCCAACATCAACAATTGCCCCAATAACATCTGCAGCCCAAACAACAGCTGTGGTCCCAACTACAACAACTGTGGCCCCAACAACATCAACTGCCGCCACAACAAGTGCAGCCCAAACAACAACTACTGTGGCCCCGACAACAACAATTGCCGCGACAACAACAACTGTGGCCCCAACAACAATAACAATTGCTACCACAACAATAACTGTGGCCCCAACAACAACAATTGCCGCCGCAACATCTGCCGCCACAACATCTGCCGCCACAACAACAACTGTGGCCCCAACAACCACAATTGCCCCTGAAACAACAATAACTCAAGCCCAAACAACAATTGCCACCACCCCAACAAAAACTGCAGCCCCAACGACAGTAATTGCCACCACAACAACAACTGCAGCCCAAACAACATCTGCTGCCTCAAAAACATCTGCGGCCACAACAACTGCAGATCCTACAATTGCGGCTCCAACAACGGTGGCTTCAAACCAAGGCTTGTGACTCCATGATTTCTCCCTTTATTTCTTTCCATCCTGTTTTTCAGTCAATATTGCAGGATTTTTTTGGATTACGTATTAATAAAATATGTCTCAAAACAATAAGTGATGGGTTAAGCTCACACTGACAAAGAATTCATGGAATTAATTTTGACCCCAAGCATAGCTGTACCTCTTTGACTGGGTACTGAAACTTAAAATAATGTCAATTAATATTAGAAATTTACTTTGAACATGTAATTTACAACAGAGTCAATACAGAAACTTATATGCTGCATAAGTCATCTATAGCTATTATTAATGTTCAAGTCTCTTTTTGGGCTTTTACATGTAAAGTGTGATAAAAACATGAAGCTTAACTATCATTAAAACAACAATACACTAGAAATATGGAGACACAGTAAATTACATATCACACACATACCACAGTACACCAATGCATATCCTATACACCAAGGTTATATAACATTTAAAGTCGCTAAAATTGGGTACAGCCCTGGTTTGATTTTTGCTGGCAATTAATCATTGTTGTAAAAGATTTTATATCTGGAATTAATTATATTTCAGTTGGTAATGTGTTCCAGGGTTGACATCACTTTAAATCTTCTATGTGGTATTTTACAGTTGCCATTCACCACGCTAATAGTTACTTTGTTACTGCCTTGTCTTTGGATGCATCTGGAAAGAGGCTTTTTCAGCTCGACTGTTAACACATATGAAAACTAATTTGAGAAAACTCAATTGAGTAGATTTCTCAAAGCTAATTCGGAAAATAAATTTTCACATGCAATTTTTTTTAATACCTACAGGTTTTGTATTACAGATGAAGATAACTTCCGTTGGAGAGCTTAGCAATGGAACCATCATTGAACGTGTTGAAGAGGTATGTAAAACAGAATGTGTAAATTAAGCGTTTTGTGAAGTGTCTTCAGCTAAGTTTATCAATGATAATGCATATACACATGATAACGGGTGAGGGGAGTGAGATGAATATCCTGATGTATATTCTGTTTTTTCTCTCACTTTAGTTTTTTAGAAAGCAGCTCAAGAATGGAACAGCTTCCAAGATCACCGTGGCAAACATTCAAAGGGTTAAAGTTGCACCATAGAAGCTTCATGTGTATGTTTAAAGACAGCAATTCAAGGTTATGCAGGTAGAATTGTTTCAACACAAAGTTAAGTGGCAGTTCACCCCAATCGTTTCTTCATATCTGTAGAGTCTTCGGACAGTTTGTGCATAACACATCAAATGTCGTTGTACTCCACTGTGTTGCGGTGATCTACAACCAATATCTCAAAATTACCAGAAGTATCTTGATTGCCCTCCAGGTGTTTAATCAAAAAGGTTTTTTTGGATTGAACACAGAGGCTTAGATTTTAGATTTAATCCCATCTTCTGTTGTTCAGAATGTTCATAGTCGAATGGAGAGCTCATACCATGCAGTCTGATCTGTCAAAGAGGTTTTAAAGAGGTGTGAATAATTCCCATGCTTTGTAACTGGAGGAGCAGCTACCAGGAAACACTCCACCCTTTCATCATGAATGAGGAAATGGCTCACATATCTTGGTCAGTGTCTCTTACAAAGTTTATGACAACGATTGAACCGTGAAAAGGGAAAATTAATGGTCTGTCAGATGTTGCTGATAAAATGCACATGTTCGTTGAATATGAATCTGTTTGCCTTGTGCCATCAATAACTTATAGAATCGTCTTAACCAGGATGTGAAAGCACTGCTTGTTTGTTGTGTGCAATGAATCAATGCCTTGAAATATTTCAGTCCAGTGAAGGAAGTCTATCAGACATTATGTGTTCAGGTTAAGTTCACAAAAAAAAGGTTTCGATGACTTGGGCTTGAGGCAGACATTAACGATTAACCCTGCACCCTGACCCGTATGTATCAGTCATTACTTATTCTGTTGCTGCAAGGGTTTGCAGAATATATATTTTTGTACATTTTGTTGGCCTTTACTTTCACTTAAGGCAATATGGGCATTATTTTGCTTTGATGTAACACTAGATTTATGACATAATATTGGCAGTTATGTCATTTCATGTTGGTTATGCCATTTTAAAAACAAATGAACATGAACTATTCAAAGTACTTATTCTTTGTATTTCTTTTTAGAAATCCTTAAAGAAACCTGTTAAACCTTTGACTTTAAAGCCACACACACACACACACACACACACACACACACACACACACACACACACACACACACACACACACACACACACACACACACACACACACAAAATACAAAAAAGCATATCATCTGAACATTTTTAATTAATTGCCATTCATTTTGTAAAACATTTCCTCAATATATAAATATTAGCAGAGACACAAGTCAAGAAACTATTTTGTAAGATGTCAAACAGACAGTCTGGTGTAATCTTAATCACAGTTTAGTAATTGAATTAATTATTAAAAGATTAAAACAAAACATGGATGACAATCTTAACTTGAAGAACTCATCAATGGAGTTTCTTTTATCTGCCTCAAAAACGGAGTACAGTATGTTGACACAATTCATCAAATCTGATCTACAACAGCTAAAATCATTCTTTCCTATTCTTCTGAAAGACAATTGTTCCCATGAAACAAAACAAATGAAAGTATGTGCACAGCTGCTCTGAATGAGTAAAACCATAAACGATACAAACATTGATCTAGGCTTAATAATCAGGTCAGATGAGTTATAGTGACAAACTGCTTACAGACCAGCACCTATACTTGGCTTTCTTTACAGTCACATTGCTCGTATTTACAGAAATCTTTGACCTCCACAAAGTCAGTCTCAGCAGGACCTCAGTAATCCATCCACTTCATAAACTTGTCACCACATCTATGCAGCCACCCTCTCCATCTCCCTCTGGAAACATGTAAAGCCAAGGGCTTCCCGCACGGCTCTGCTTAGCAGCGCCAACAGGTCTGCAGCCCCTGCTGCTCTTCTCGGCAGGAAGAGCTCGAGAGCGCAGGTGGAGGAGTGAGGCAGCCGCGCACCCGACATGCTCACATCCTGGAAAATGTATTCAAGGCGAGGTAAATATGACAATAAATGCATCTCTAATCTTCATCACTCTGAAATTCAACCACAAAAGAATACTTACCGTTTGATTTTAAATAACATTGAATTGACATGCCTAATATCACAAAGAATATTTCGTTTTGAAAAACGTCCATTAGCCCTGTGAAGTATTAAATACATTATAGTAAAACGTAGGTTGAGTATCCTGTAAACAATTTGAATAAAAATTTTCAGACCTCCTGTTTCTTTAGCATTTAAAATATAATATAGTTGCCATCTTTGTAAAATCCTCAGACATGTGCAGAATGCTTTTATCAATAAACTATTTGTGGCAGTGAAGTTTGAAAATTCCTGAGCAAACGCGGGAGCCTAGTTACAAAAATTCAGAGGTGCATGACTCGGCACCTGCGACAACTTGCAGAGACTTTGCATTCTTCCTTCCGTTAGCTGTTAAACTGTAATCCCACCTCTCTGAAGGGGGTCCTGTTAATATTGGACTAGTGAGTACAACAGTGAGGACAGTACTGCATGTCATTTATCAGGTTGTAGTATATTGTAACTTGGCTTGTGAGATAGATACCAACCTGGGAGTAAAAACGTAAGGAGATCAATTTGGGGAAACCGAGGGGAGGCAGATGATCAGCTCCAGTGATGAAGGCGAGGAGGTCTTCAAAGGAAAAATCTGCCTTCCCATCTAGTTGTGCACATGGACATTTTCTTTTGTTAAAAACTTCTCTATGTAAACCCTGACACACCTTTTCACTCTCATCCTCCATGCATCCCTCCGTTCTTACCGCTGACCAGAGTAAGGACCGTTTCCCAGTGCCCAGCGGTTGCCTCCTCAGTCGCCCTCAGCTGGCTGTCTGGACGGCTGTAGCAGATGGTGAAAAGCCGTTTGAACTCTTCCAGGGTCAGAGGCTGCTGCTGTGCGCTCGTCATCACAGGCACAAACTCCTTCCAGTTGGACTGTACCGTTTCCCACAATCCACCACAGCTGTTCAGCCCCTGTGTGAACTGGGAGATCATACTGGCCACCCTGAAGGACAGCAGAAGAGCCGTGGGATTGTTTCATTGGCTCACTAGGCTTTTTTTTTTTACTTTTCTGATGAGTCATTTTACTTGGTAAAATGTAAAAAATATAAGAAATGTCAGGGCAGCTGAACTAGCAGCACCCATTAAGAGGACATGCAGTACTTCCATATTTAAATATCTGGATACTCGACATACAAATAAGAACGTAAGACTTAGAGACACAAGATCAAAAGGCCAATGAGGACGAAAATAAAGTTACAAAAATTACACCATACTCCAAACCGGTGTATGGGGCGTGAACTACAAGTATGTGATTGCATATGAATTATCTGTGTCTGTGTGTCAAACCTGTGGTAGATGTAA
This sequence comes from Ophiodon elongatus, assembly GCA_016806645.1. NCBI lineage: Eukaryota > Metazoa > Chordata > Actinopteri > Perciformes > Hexagrammidae > Ophiodon > Ophiodon elongatus. The sequence continues at coordinate 977,727 of JACSYO010000215.1, read as the reverse complement.
TGTTTGACCAGGCGGACATAGATGCATGGTAGTTCATCCGATCGGGCTGAATAGATTCCAGGGATCCCAGAGCTTGACACCCAGTCACACAAACTGGGAGAAAGCAGCTTCACATCAGTACAACTCTGCATCTACAAGAGGAGCAGAGGAGCATTAATATTGTGTGTGCATGCTGAATGGTGCGTATGTGCACGGCACTGCAGAGGTTAATTTTTGTTTGGATAGGGGAGTTGACAGAAAACAAGGTTGTGAAAGGGAAAAGTCATGCAACAAAAGGTACCCTGCTGGAAGCAAACAGGTTTGGTAAATCTATTTGTGGCAAGGTTCTCTCTAATTAAGTGGAACAATGTCAATTCAAAACAAAAATCTGGAAAACAGTCGCTCATCCGTACAAATAAACACTGGATTAAACCACCATTTAGTTTTTTTCACTACTTATAGTTTTATATCTAATACAATTAAAACTATGATACACAGCAGTGCATCAAATTAATCACAGCAATCTAATATTGATTGGACATAGCTTTTTAATTTCTTCAGTCCGAAGTGCAGGTGTGTGAGATTTCTGAGTGTGCGATACCTGTTTCAGCCTGATTTGTGCTTCAGCATTAACAATGTCCCTCCAGATGAAGTCCTCCAGAGGTGGATTCTGGCCACATACCAACTGTGACAATGCAATACAACACAATGACCAAGAGAATATCAATGTGCAAAAACAAATTCAACAACCTGCTAGATATAATATACAATGTGTTTTAAATACTGTGATTTAGGAAACTTTTGGTCTAAACAAGATAATGCACACTACCTGGAAGAGTGCAGGGTGTAGACAACGGGGTCCAGGCCCGCCCTGAGTCAGAGACCAGCCAATCAGAACGCCTGCTTCATAATACTTCCTGTCTTCAAGCGCTTCAAGATCGTAGGTGAAGAACAGGCGCCCCGGATGACCCTCAAACACAGAACTTTGCTGCAGCTCCAGCAAAGTCAATCTGTGTGAGAAGAGGTTATAATAAAAAAAAAAAAAAAAAAAAAAAAAAAAAAAAAGTCAGGGAACGAACACGTAATTCATCTCCAAAACATCATATTAGTGCTAAAAATGTATCAATTAGTCGAACAGAAAATTATTTGCCGTTATTGTATTATTACATCAGTACTGAATGTGGCAATTATTTGCTCTCCTTTGCTTTTTTAATCATTGTAAATAATTATCAGTGAGTCACTCACCTTGGGCTCTGGGAACGTGTGATTTTTCACAATATATATATTTATTATTGTTCTAAAATAAGAAAAATCAGCAGGTTAATTGATAAATAAATGTTTGTTGTTCTTTGTTTGTTAAAACCTTACACTTTTTGTGACATTGATCATTTCGCAAGCAATTCTCTTCCTCAAATAATGTAAATCAAGCAAAGAATAATATTAAGCAAGTGTTACTCGGTTTTCAGTACTTTAAACTGCATTCACTTGGGGGAAAAACAATGCTGCAGGAGTGTAGAAAACCAGAAAGTGTTGACAGCTCTGTTTATATTTCACAGTCAATAATCATAATAATTATCACAACCTAAAGAAGTCTCTGAGAGGTCCGTCATGGCCGCCAGTCTTCTCTCCACTGAAAGAGACGATGGGTGTCGCTCTGAAACAGAAGTCCGGTCTCCTCACCATCTTCAGAGCGCTGTGGAGCAGGTCTCTCCTCCTCACCTGAACGTGGGTTTCTACGTCTTGATCCACGTTCTTCTGTTTGAACAGTCTCAGGACGGAGTCCAGGTCGTGTGTGAACTGCACACCATAGAGAAAGGTTTAAAAGGGAGACAGAGGAAATGGTATCCTTCCTGTCCGAGCTTCTGTTCAAAAACTTTAAGATTTGTACTTCCTCCCCCAGTGGAATAAACTCACCTCGTCTGTGGTGCTGGGAACACATGGTTGGGTCTGTCTTCCCAGCTGATTGTCTTTGTCCGAGCAGCGCTCTGTCATGTTCCCCAGGCAAAACTTCTTCCTGGCAAAAGACAGCGCACATTCATATTCAGGGTATTCAATTATACGATTCACCATTTTTAAACGTTTCTTCGCAGGAACAGCAACTGCTTTCTTACCGGTTCACCACAGGTGTTTTGCTTGCTGACTTCTCAGATTCTGCCTGTTGAGAGCAGACTATTTACTTGTATGCACTTTTGAAGAAGTATGTAAAAGTTAAATTAATGAGTTTAATTTAATATATTACTGAGACCTATATTAACATAAAAGGGAACTCACACACCGTCATAACCATTATTTGTATGCAGTATACCTATAGCACTGAATACATATCTGTTGGAGCCCTCACATCACATAAACACAGAGCAGCTGTGCTTTACCTGTGGGTAGTCCTGTTGGCTGAGGATGTACAAAGCACCATGTCCAGAGGTCCTGAGTACCTGCTCTCCAGTCCAGCCCTCTGCAGGAGGGTCTGGGGCAAATAGCCCCCCGGAGCCCAGGACACACTGGAATCCACACATACCATCAGACATAAATGTACCAAAATGTGGAAGAATAGGAGGGAAACTTTCCAGATTCACTGTCAGATTTAAGATTTACTTTACTTTGTGGAAAGCTAAACTTAATCCACATTAAATCTTTATTTGTAACCCAAGACCTGTCAAGAAAGAGTGAACCAGTAACATGTAAAGTCAAACTAGCTCTCACAAGGATAGAAATACAATACAATACAACACAATACACTACACACACACACACACACACACCTGTAGAAAAGTGAAGGAGAACCTTTGTCCTGCTCGTTTTACAAACCGCCCCCGGAAGAGCGTCGCCAGCCGACTCTCCAGCTGATTGGCCGACCAATCATAATTAATGGTCATGCGAGCGGTCATTCCCATGGCCACTAGAGCCGCTTGTTCTCTGCCTCGTGGAACAGTGTGTCTGAAAGAACAGAAAGGAATATTTCCTTAATTTAGGTATTTTTACTGCATAATATAATATTTCTAGACATCAACAATTTAGAATTATGTCACTCGCCGTCACTATCACTACCATGGTCACAAATTCAATTGTGTAAATGTGTTGCTGCGATCAATATTTTAGAAATAACACACAGATGCTGTTTAAGAGAACACGCATGTATGAAGCTAATTTAAATGGCAGTTTGTCTAACTGAGTGTCAGGGTGTCCAAATTGGAGAGGGATCATCCTCCGAGGAGCATGAAAATGCTCAGTTTCATTTCATTCTGACCATTAGTGTTGATAGTGATGGCAAGAGTAGAACATATGTACTAATTGTTGCTTCATAGAGGAAAGGTCAGTGGGGTCACAGCAAACATTAGGATTCATCCCCTCAGGAACAACAGAAAATGTCAGGAATAATTGGCCTTGGGTTCAATAAAACTTATCTTGGACTAATAGTGGTGCTGAAGAAAAGGTTACGGGGTCACAAAATGTTAAGAATCAACAAAAAGAGACTATGAATATCCATAACACATTTCATACCAATATGGTCAGTATATTAAAATATTTTGGAAAACTCCTCACATACCAGTCCCAACAAGCAAAAACAACCAACTAAGTCCCTGCTAGCACCAAGTATGAATTATAAGAGAGGTGGACGGGACAAATGATCTACAATAACACCTTTCACCTCTCCTGCTGTGCCAGGTAGTATCCTCTGGGGAGACAGACCACATCTTTGACCACCAGTCCTGTCTTCTGCAGAGTCGGCCTTTTCCACTTAAGACCACTGGCTTTGTTTCGAGACAGCTACAGCACACAGACATCACACAAAATGAAGCATACGGACATACAGGTAGATTAGACATATTGCTAAATCACATTAACAATGCACACAGTTTCTCATATTATTATGTTGCTTTTTCAATGCAAAACTATCCAGGAAAAGGGCAATAAGTCTTAACTTATTAGTTGATAACTGAGTCAATCAACATACATGTAATCAAGACCATAATTAAAATCAATAAAGTGAATCACTTTGGGTTCAAACTGATGCTCAGATGAAATGACATCTTGCTAGCGAGGCAACCGGTTGGGCTCTGGACATTTGTCTTAGTGACATTTTGTACACTAAACATGCATGTAAAAATGAGCAAAAATATCATGTAAACACGTAAGCAGACATGAACCATGCCTGAAACTTTCAACACCGATAAGAGATAAGTGTTGATTGAATCAGTAAACACCATTTGTTTCAGTCTTTCCGTATGGGCTCAGGATTAGTGCACAACAAACCTCCATTTTTGCCAATACACTCAACCTCATAAAATTCTACTTTTATATTATTGACACGAAAGGGGGCAGACCCGAGAACCTACCAACAAGAGAAACGGTGTCATCCTCCATGTTTGCACACGCCACCGTGCTGAACGGTTGAGTCACAAAAATTGTGATATGCTGATCAGGAAATAAAAACTTGAATTGACATACCGGACTGATGATGGAAGGATCATCTGGTTTTATAGCCACTCGCTCAGTCTCAGACACTTTGAGGGAAGGAAATAACTGAATGGAGGAAAGGAAAGAGAAAGCAGTCAATTTGGTTGAGAAAGAGAAAACATGCTAAAGAAAGCTGCTCAGCAGAGTTTGTATTTCATTCAAAAAAGCTGTAGTTTCCACTTCTTTCCCACAGTATTACAATAATTGGGGATAGGGTGCTCTTTTGAATTGTTGCTCTATCAATTTATTCATTTACATACATTTCTCATACTTACTGACCTCCATTTCTATCTCAATTTCCTCAATGAATCCTGGGAAAGGCTCGGCCTCTGTCTTGGCGGTGAGGTCTGTTTTGGACTCGGCCTGGCTTCCGGGTGGTGGGGTCTGGACCTCTGGCTCTGGTTCCTCCTCACAGGCGGGTACCAGAGGATGCTTCAGGTGTTTCTGGGTTCAAGAATAGAAAAATAACCATTTATTTAAGATGCAACAAAGTTTTTTGATTATTGCAAAACCAAGGCAGCTATGTTTCTTGTTTCAGTCCTTGTCAACACTGGTAATTTTGTACTAAAATGTGGTATACAAGTTGTTATGAGGAATCATATATCTAATTGGTGCTCAAAGCATTGTAAAAATATAAGTATTAAAAATATGTAAAAATATATTTATTTGGGATTTAGTTGAATTAAACCTTAATGTGAAATTCAGTACTTGGTTTAATCAAAGGATATCCTTATGTTAACAGTTCTATAAGCTATCTCTGAGTGATAGCTCATGTGGACCAGTCACATGACCTTTACAGTGATTCATTTGTAAAGGAATCAGCAGCATCTAATCTCACTCCATTTAACTACAGTTCCTGCTAGACTCCTAGTAGATCACATGACCACAATTATCCAACTATAAATGGAAAACATATTTAACATACAGCAACTGGGTTGAATTTTTCTTTTTTTTTAATGGCTTTGGTCTGAAAGTATGAGGTCACATTTTGGGGGTTTACCTGCAGAACATACCATTTGGACTTTCTATAAATTAGAACAGGCCATTACTAAAGAAATGAATGATCAGTCTGGAGGATTCCAACAGTCTTGTTGTAGTTTTAATTTCAGATTCAACCTGTATGCCCAAATGCAATTAGACAGAAGACACACCTGGTCATTGCTCTGTTCTTCTTCCGTCTCTTGTGTTGAAGTCACCACGCGGGGCTGCCCTGAAGAAAACAGCACCATCTCAATGTTTTCTGTGATGGCCAGCAAAGCCACATTCTCCTCGCTCAGATGCATCTTCTCTGATGGAACTTCCAAACATCTAACCAGCTGAGCTCTCATTACCTAAAGCTGAGATCTATCAGAGTCTAACGCTGTGATTGGACCAGAGTTGTACTCTCCAGATGTGATTGGTTCTGTGGACTGTGCTGAAGTTCTCATTGGTTGAGAAGTTTGTGAAATCGCTCTGGTTGGTTCTGCAGTTTCTTTGGAGTTTTTACATTGTTGATTCCAATTACTATATAATGAATTCAAGTGTTAAAATTAGTTTTGGATGGCTCATGAAGGTCAGGTAGAGTTTACAGAAGGTTAATTAACAAGATTGAAAAGGAAAAATACACAACAGGTCATTAATTAACCCCTCTTCACACATTCTTTGTGGCCTGTTTCATCATTGACCTGATAATTGAGTCACTTTTGATTTATCACTTAAAAATATGTCATACCTGTCACTGAAGTAATCACAGGAACAAAATGCTGTCTTAGAAAACTAAAACCCATATTATATTATTACATTGGTCTCCAAATGTATACTTAGTGTCTTTGGTAAACAATTAAAGTGGGACATTTCTTGAACTTTGTATTCAAACAGCCAAAAAACAACAGAAAGCTGCTAAGTCACTTCAGTTTGCAGACTTCTGCAGGAGCCGATACTACACCACGGGCATCTACGATCTCATCATGTGTTTTTCAGGTTCAAACGTTAAAGTGTTGCTTAAAATCACACCTCATTCCTCTGGTGAGGAACCACACACTGAACGATCTGTACTCACTGTGTCAGTCAACTGAGACAGCAGCACAAGCAATCCTTTGCTAAATATTTGCGGCTTGAGTGAGGACAGTTTTCCGCCTTCCTAAGAATCTCACATTACAAGGTTTTCATGCAACAGTGGAATTAAAAGTTCAACAGAAAAAGAAAGGTTGATTAGAATCTCTCGAGACATTTGCCACATCATGTAGCATTAAATGTTTTGGTATTCAACACCTGTGAAATTATAACGCACAACAAAAACAAAAAATGAAAAGGTTTTTTCGTTTTTTTTTGTTTTTTTTTTACACTGAATCAGAAATGGTTTTGGAACAAAATCTGGTGATGGACGCTGCAGCTTTTAAGTGCTTACCAACTTCCTGGTTTTAGGAATTACAGGACTAGTTTAAGGACTTCAAACTGTAATTAGTAATAATAAATGTTCATACTAGCTAGACATTTAAGTTGATATCAACACATATAGTATGGCCCACATGAAGACACAAACATATTCTTAAAATGCTACAAAAATGACAATGCAAGAGAAAAACAAAACTCAGAAAATACAAAGCAATATTGAAGTACAAACGACTAACTACAAATCTAAGAAAAAAAAACATTTCGGATATATAGGTTGACATGCATCTGCAGGGAAACCTAAAACCACTTTTTATGATCCATATCTGCTCTGCATGACTTGCTCTATATACTGTAGTCTATTCTTGTGTATCCAGCATATTCTATTCTCTTCTATATCTACTTTGTCAGCTAAAAACACAGACGATACATCACCAGAGTGACTGATTAAATTTTACATTTATTTGCCGAATACTCAAAGGTTGGTTAAGTATTTGTGCAATCATAAACATACAAAAACCTGTACATGATTATCTGAGGACAAACAAAGTGCTGATAGCATAGATATTAGAGAGCCAGTATGTTTTCAGTATTGCAGGTTGAATCATCCTCAAGCAGCGCTGTTGAGGGTCTTTTGAGAAAAATCACTGAATCCCCAACTTCAATTGCTGGATGAAGGACTAACACATTGGTCCTTGTCTATTCTAGTAGTGTGTGTGTGTGTGTGTATATGTGTGTGTGTGTGTGTGTGTGTGTGTGTGTGTGTGTGTGTGTGTGTGTGTGTGTGTGTGTGTGTGTGTTTCAGGCCCGCAGGTGTCTCTGGCTACATGTCAACAAGTGAGGCAGGAAGTACGAGGCGGTGCCGTCCTCAGGCATCAGTTCCAGGAACTCAGTGGGACTAGTCTCCATGGCCACCACGACCAGCGTCTCTGTTGGCATGAGAACCGGCCACATAAAATCATCAACATCAGATCTGATCTCAACTTTCTCACCTTATTAGATTGTTGTCTGACAACAGTGCATCATTAAATAAGTCAAAAATGACTCAATATGAGAAGTTAAAACTCTAAATACAATACTGGGGTACTTTTAACTGATTGATGGTATTCTGAGAGAGGCATCTACCTTTGAGAGCAGCCAATAGGATGCTGCTGTCTGCGGCAGCTCTCGTCCTGTTACAAAGCTCTGGGAGCAGCTTCTGCCACCATAACGCCTGTTGAGATTAGACGAGACAGAATACCTCTGATAACAACCGGGTGTAAAAAGCAGAATATATAAACATTCATACATGAACCAGAGTGAGGGCAGAGTGAAAGCACAAGACATTTGAAACTTCAGGCTACTGGTACACACCATATGTTTGTCTTGTAACTGGTGGTTAGCGTAGGCTATGATGGCCTGAGGACATCGGTCCAGCAGCTTTTCAATGCTGCTGTCATACTGCCCCACTCTGGTAGCGCAGAGGAGGTGCAGGCTGAAGCCCCATAAGGTTTCCTCTGAAAGACGCTCCATCAGTGGCATGACGGAGCCCACTGACAGGGACGGACCACACAGGAGAGACTGCAGATGGACAAAGGAATAAAAATCACTGGACATTGATTATTGTTCACCTTGAAGGCAGATGGTCTCTCCTCTATTCATAACACTTGGAGATACTTACTGAGACAACGTAATGTATGACATATTAGAAGCAGACTTGTTGTGTTCACGGACAAATTACCTGCAGTTTGTATAGCGCCTCCTGGTGCTGTGAGCTGGTGGTGTGTGCTGGATTGAGAACAGTGAGCCACGGGTACAGAGCACCGTAATGGGAGCACGAGTTTATCTGAGACACACACCAAACATCCACGACTCTTAGTGCATGACAGTGATGTTCACATGAACTAATTTCTGAACATCACGCAATGATCATTTTATACACAATGATCATTTTTTGCCAGTCAATAAAAGTGGTGGTCAAACATCCCGAGGCATTTTGCGAGAGTCAAACGGAGTCATGTTTAGCTACTGTACCAGATCTTCAGCGCTCTTCAGTGGCCTGCGTCTTGAAGGTGTGTGTGCTTTGTTGGTGTGTGTATCCGAGGTTGTATTTGTCAGTCGGTCGATGTAGACAGACGCCACTCGGAACAGAAGTTCCTGGATGATAGTTTCCTGTGAGGACGCCATGAGCATCGCCTCCCAGAAATCCACCTGTAAGCAGTTCTCACAGCCTAGCTCCTAGAAACACACGCACACAAACACACACACACGCACACACACACACACACACATATTTTTATTGCCATTCTTTTCTAGATCTTCCATGTAGGATGGATCAAAATGGACAAATAAAATCAAGACGCCTCCTTTTTAATATTCTTGTAAGCTTGAAACCAACATGACAAATCACTTAAAACTTCCCTTCTAGCCTCCTTACTGTGCTAACAACAGGTGCTCATACCACACACACACACACCTTGAATATGTGATCAGCCTGTTCCAGCTGGACTTTGTAGTTTTCATGTAAAGCCACCAGGGCCGCCACGAGCAGTCCAGGTTGGGACTTTGCCAATTGGCGGGTCAGCGCTGTGGGACGGATGTGGGTGTGCTGACCTCCACCTCCGCCATGCAGCAACAGCCTTGGCTCCTCAATGAACCCGTACACCAGCAGCATCTGAACACAAACAGACAGTCCTCTGGAATGACTCATATATGTTGTATGACTATTGATTGCTCCTCTGCGATCAAACTTTTTTGTAAAAGAGACGTAGGAAAGAAGTCTAAAAATTAGCTAATGTACAATGTCTTTATGACTCGGAAAAATAGTGGCAACCAGGAAATAAGATCAGAATGCCTGAATAAATGTTTGATGGTGTCAGACAAATACAAGTTTCTACCATTCCATGTGTTTCTCAATTAACTGTGATCTGCAAGCAACATTGTATTTTTCATTTCATTCGGACCAAGATCAATTTATCACATCCTGTGTATCTCTACACTTTTCTGCCAGTGAGGCACATCCTAACTTAAGGATCTTAAGGATATGCCAGTTTCAATAATCTTCCTAATATGATTTAATGCAATGGTATCAAAAGCGCTTCATTAATTTGTATCATGCTCTTCCTCTGAAATACAACAGTAGAATAATTATTCTATGCAAACATTAAAGGAAAGTTTAGGAATGTATAAACAAACAATATAAACTATACGAATAGCAACACACTGGTGTGACATAAAAAATATTAATCATGATCATGTAATCATTTGCGCACATATATAATATATATTGAGCGAATACATTTTTCCATGGAAGCTATAAGGTAGTTCATCTAGTTGGAAGCAATTGATTATGAATGTGCTTTGATATAGTAAGTGTGTATTTTTAGATTACTTCTTCACTAGGACACACACACACACACACACACACACACACACACACACACACACACACACACACACACACACACACCCCACACACACACACACACACACACACACACACACACACACACACACACCTAACCTCAGCGTGTCTTTCCATCAGATGTGTGTACTGTGGCAGGTCGTCCAAACGCAACATCATGGTTGCCATGGTGGTTGTCAAAGGAACAGACACGCCAGCTGTGTCTTCCAGATGTTGTAAGATTTGCAGCGTCTGGGCAGGACTGATGTTTATCAGGGACGGGCTGGCACACACACTGACGAGCTGTGAGGGCTCTGATTGGCTGAAAATGTCAATGACCTCATCAGCTGCCTCCTGCAGAAAAACAATTCTTTAATTATTCTTTTTCTTTGGTTTCCTTGTGTATTCTTATTTTGGAGAACTGTTGGCAAATATTTTGTTGGATAACACAAATCAGCGGATAAACTGATGAATATAAAAATGAATCAGTGTACTTGAATAATTACTAAATTACATGTTTCATAGATACTTTTTCGTATAATAGACTTCTTGAGCTGAGAAAAAACTTTTTGAAGACATTAACATTGAATTTTGAAGTGAATGTCTACGTTAAGGTGCACAGAAGCAGATGACACTAATAAAAATGTATTCCATATGATACCTTAAAACACATCTCTATAAGCCTTACATGATACAAGCAGCCTGTGAAGCTTTATGGGTCTGTTATGTTTGTGTTTACCTGACTGAGAATCTGCTCCGTTTCTTCTAACAGGTAATGCTTCAGGTAGAAGAGGAACCCGGGGCCGTAGGAGTGAGGGCTGCTGGGAAGCGGCCGGTTCCTGGCCATGATCTCTGTGACTGACAGACCAGACATCCTATAGTACGGCAGAGCCAGGTGGCAGTCCTTCTGACTGGCCCTTACAGAACAGAAAAGCATAGAATTATTGCAGAAATATCTTTAAGTCTGCCAACAACAACAACAACAACAACAACAACAACAACACTTCTGATCATCAATAAATAATTTATTAAGAAAGAAATACCAAACATTCAAGCAATTTGAAGATGTCACCTTGGGCTCTTGGAAATTGTGAAGTTTTACACTATTTTCTGACATTTTATAGATTAAAAAAATAATAAAATAATAATAATAAACAATAATAATAATTAGCAAGTCTTTCATTACCAAACATTATTGTTCCTTGCTGTGCCAAACAGAGGGGCACATACTCAAAGTACATAAGTACACATACCGCAATGATAGCCAATGCAATTAGCGCAACAAAATCCTTTAACTGCAAACATTAAAACATCATCGAAAGTATATATTAAGAATAAGGTCAAATTAGCTTGGATTTATTCATTTTAAGGGGTTTTACAATTGAATTGTATAGCCCAAATGGATAAATGTGGCTAATATGCTCATCATTCTGCTCTTAATGCTTTATCTATTTATTTTAGTTTTATTAATTATGGGGTTAAACCACTTAATTTAACAAGTTACTCAACAGCAAAGACAAGATTTTAGGGGGTGTTAAGTTACTCTTTAAGGTATATTAAGGTAAGTGGTCACTAAATTTGACTAATCTAAACTTGTTGTATCTATTTCCGTGATATAGGGGAACCTCAGTTCATATTAAAGTGCGTGTGCATAGATTAAAAGATGATTCAGGTACAAGTGTGTGTGTGTGTGTGTGTTACCTGCTGAAACTGTCTCCCAGCTGTGCACAGTTTTGCCTGAGTGCCTCCTCCAGTTCTTGACTGTCTGCCTGTACAGCGGTCTGTCTCTCAGCTGGTCCATCTGTATCCGTCTGCAGAGGCAGCGCGGAGTCTTCCTCCATGTTTCGTTGCTGCTCTGATGTTTGGAGTAAGGAGGTGCGGACGAGGAGGTGAGCTTCACTCAGCAGGTGCCGAAGGCTTTGAGCCTGCGGGTTGGTCTCCGCATACCGCTGGCTGTATTCAACCTGACACACAGAGACACACGAGTGAGTGTATAGACTCATAAACATGCAGTACGTACATATTCAGTAAGCTTCACATCTTCAGAGTAAATCTTATCTTTTCTTTCTGTAATCTAGCCCTAAAACCTTACTTTTTGAGAAGACGCTTACAAAAATAAATAACAAAACAGTAAGAAAAAAGTCTTAACAAGAATTTTCTATGAATTCCGGTCTGTATCTTTAAAAGGAAAGAATACAGCAGGTCGTCGAGCTAGATTTAGGAAAAATTAAACCTGACCTTGGAAGATTTCTGAAATACTTTGCAATAGAAAGAAGTTGAAATATTCTCACTACCCTGTAAAATGTGTACTTTGCTGGAAAATAAAACATTAAGGAATTAATTGCTGAGAAAATAGACTTTGCAGATAGATACATATTTAATGTACTTTTTATGTTTTTCATTTATTTATTTTTTCATTTTACTCTCTTTTCTATATATATATATATATATATATATATATATATATATCTATATTGCTTTAGTCTGTCATGATTATCATTAATAATTTTGAATATAAATGTAAAAAATACACAAATACAACAACTGACATTCAGATAAAGTGGTTATTATTTGTTGCACAGTCAGTGAAGTGGGTATGTTTGTGTTACCATCTCTTGGTAAAGAGTAAGGGGGGAGACGGTCTCGACCACATAGAGGTTCCATCCGTGTCCTGCAGTGCTGGTTTCTTTGGGGGAAGAGATTGTCCACTTCCTGCTCCTGAGGTCAGAGGTCAGAGGTCAAAGAGAGAATAATCAAACAGAGAGATGTCTCTATGTCTTATCTCACAGAGTAGATGTTTAGCCGGTCTCAAAATCTGCAAACTGTTCAAAGTGAATTTCCCATGATTCATGGAAACACTCATCAACAAGAAAGGACAGTGAGTAAACATGTAAACATCTGATTAAGCTCCAGTCTGAAGTCTAGAAACTGACTTTCAGTCTCAATATTTCCAATTTAAAGTTACTTTAAAGCTATAGGATTATATAACTCTTACAAATGTCAATAGTGCTCTGCAGTTTCTTTACCTTCATTTTTGGTTCCTATTGTGGACAGGTTTGTTGGGGCCCAACAAGTGCATTATATCAGATTTTACAGGAGAGCCAAAACTAATTTGTATCCAACTTAAATCAGCTGCTGTTGCCATATAATGAACAGAATATGTGATATATCTGCGTTATCAGATTGAGCATCACTATACAACTAATATTGCTCGAGTTTAAATCGAAAAATGTGTATTTAACATTCTCAACATGGCCATATATTACATATATAACATATGTAAAAAATAAAAAAGTTGATGTACATGCAATTATACTTATGTGTAAAGTGAACAGTAACAGTATAGTGAACATTTCATGAGCAGGTATTCCATGAACCAAGTGGAGAAATGCTTCGTGCTTCCGTTTCAGGACTGTAGTATTTCTGGATGAGTAGTTTCCATCTGCATCAACATACTCCCAATGAAGAACAACCTTTGGGGTACAGTTCCTATGTAATACAGTACATAAACTGCCTAATATTAAGACATATTACTACATTAAACATGAACAAGCAAACAGTTAGTTATTAATTATTATTATTATTGTTAGTGAGCAGGTTAACATACTATAAAGGTAATCTGGGTCCTTGATGGGTCATTTTGTGTGTGTTTGTGTGTGTCATGCTGGTCACACTAGTCATGATGTGTGGCCTCAAACCTGTAGATTTACTAATCACACACCTTTCATAACTATCAGCGTTAAAACGGGAAACGGAGATGATCGTTTTTATGAATCATCTTAGCAAATTTTAAATAAAACCTGGACCATCCAAGGGGCAGACTGACACCAGATATGGACTTTTGGGTGTCCTTACATGACCTGTCAAAGAATTGTGCTTATATTTGGCAGTGTGGGTGTCCAGAATCACTCGGTGAGCGTGTCAAGGATGACAGCGATGTCCAACCCTGAAATACTTCTATAAATAGCTCTGTACTTGCAATTATTGGCAGTAGCCATTTTGGAGAAGGCGCCATTATCTAAATCCTTAAGATGCAACTATAAAAAAGGTATGTATTACTTATTTTACTTTCAATAAGAATATATACATGTTATTAAAAAAAAGAAGTACACATGTGTGTGTATGCCTGGTTTACAAGAAACCAGGAATCTGTACCGTAAAGATGGATTATTAGGTTAGCCGAGTAAAATCCAAAACAGATCTTATTTCAATGAAAAGATAATTAGTTTGGGAGCAAAACGTCACACACACTGAGGACCGTTAGGTAGGTTATGGTTGGATTGGTTTAGGAACTAAAACAGGAAGTGTTGTCACTTTTAGACCAAACTGCAAAAGGCACGCAGTAATTTGGATCAGCAATTAACCGCGGGCTGAAATCACTGGCTGCTGTAGAGTTTTAGTATATTGCCATATGAAGAAACTTGATTCAAGAAAAATAAAAATGTACCAGGCATTTGCAGACCATAGACAATAAAAATCTTGGAACCCATCAGCTGTCGTCTGAAGATGATTACACTTTTTAACGGTTTAAAATTAGCTTATAAACTGGCTACTTGTGAAACATTGCGTTCGTACATGTCGTCTCTAAATCCAACTCCAGACTCTCGTCCCCAGAGGCAGACCGATAGCCATTGGTGGCACCAATGGAAACCCATGATTAACTTCTGAATTAGGGAATGTAGGTCTGAAAGATGAAAAAGCTTTTTATTATTTAATTGACCTAATGAATATTTTATGACTTATGTTGATGCAAGCCAGTGACAAAATCCTAGTACCTTTACTTCCCTCCTTCTTCAAATGAAGTAGTATTACCTTTATGGCCCTAAAAAAAAAAAGAGTTAGCCTGCAGGCGTACATGAGGGCAAAGAAATACCTCCACATGTTGACGGCCCCCTTTTCTTCACAAAGTTTTTGTCATAAAAAACAACATGCGACACTGATGTTCCAGTTCAGGCTAATTTCCATCTGCTCGCAGCTAGGAATACAGCTTTCAGCGAAGAAGTGCTTCATTGGAAGCAGAGAGAAAAAAAGTATTTCATTCTGTGACATTAAAGGTAAAATAGAATCCAAACCGTCAAGGTTTTCCTTTAAATAAGGGCTGATAAAAGGATTGGGTGAAGAATAATCCGCTAAGGCGAGTATCTCAAGGGTTTCTTGGCGTTGCAGCTTGGTCTAGAAGTGACAACTGAGACTGTGGTGGGGGTTTGGCTTTGTCTTACAAGAAGGGGCGTGAAAGAAGGCTCTCCAGAGCCGGCGTGGTTGCGGGATCGATTCCCACCGCCAGGAAAATACCAGTCAGCAAGGTGTGTTCTTTCAACTCACTAAAATAACAACATACACACACAGTAAACAGGTATATAAATGCATGTAGGCCTGCACACACCACATTACCAGTGCTGATAAGGTATTCTGGTACCCGTAGGGAGGTATCTGATGACATGAAAGGTGTATGATCTATACACTGTCATAGTCATGTGTGTGTTTCACTCTGTGTATTGTATGCGTGTGTGTGAGACACTTACAGGCCTCTGCGTTGTGTGGTGCGTTCAGGTTCCTCTGGTGCCTCTGCGTCGGCGGTGGAGAGCAGGATAACATGGCGACCGTAGACACACACCGAGCGCAGACCAATAAACAGCTGCAGCCGGAGCGCACACACCTCCAGGGTGCAGGGAGGACACGCCTTCGAACGCACACAGAGTGGAGAGGGGCGGGACTGAATCAGTGGGTAAATCAGTCGAGAGGCCACATAGCAAGATTTTAAGGTGAGGCTCATACCTTCATGGTGGAATCGATGTAGGGGTCTTCAATCCTGGCTGCTACTGCTGCACAGCGCACGGTGAAACACTGCAATGCACTCCTGGCAGCCACATGAGAAAGTTAAGAAAAGAATATGAAAATGTTCTTGCATGACGTTCAAAAGTCTTTCAAGACGTGGATGTTTTTACAAACTGCGATTCAGATGATCTGATTTCATAGAAAATCAGACCGCGGACGTACTTTGTTATGACGTGCAACAGGTGGTCTGTTAGCACCGCCTTCAGGACCTTCTCTGGATACTGATAGGCCGAGAGAAGCTCGACACCACCCTTCAGACTGTACAGGTAGCCGGCGGAGGGGAGAGAGAAGAAGCAGAATATGCATGATGGTTCTTCCAGAGACACCGACTGGTTACCTGGAGCGAGTAAGAAAATACAGAAACAGAAACAGTGTTCTAATGTTGTGGTACCCAATTCATGTACACAGTTATTTTGTCAGTTATTGAGTCCTGAGACACAAACATTGTATAACCAGTGAAAGAATATGACATAATTTCACCCATTTCCAATACTAACCAACTTTTACTGAAGAAGCTCAACTGGTTTCCTGGGGCTTACCCGCCCACTTATAAGGATTTACAAATCAAGCCCAATGTTTCATGAATATCCTAGAATTATGTGTGGTTTTGACCACACATAATTCATACATAACTCATAATCTCAAAAAACACTCATACAGACAACTATTGTTGTCTGTATGAGTGTTTTTTGGTGGCAAATAAGTTTCCCCACTTGGGATTAATAAAGTGTTCAATCAATCAATCAATCAATCAATCAAAAACCAGTGCAGAAAAAAAGCCTCACTGTCTTGTTTCATGATGTTTTGTTTTTTTAAGTTCTGAAAGAAGGGAAATTCCACTGATAGGAAAATCTCAGTCAACTGGCAGAATTTCTTTTCAGAAAAATAGATCCCGAAGGTGAAGATGAAACTTTATGATTTGTTAAGAATGATTGGAGTTGCAGTGAATGCTATGCAGGGCTTTGGTTCAACCAAATTAAGGTGCAACTGGTCTGAATATTTTAATGCTCAGATGAAAGGGTTTCCATTTACTGCTCTATTAATATTGTTCTGACATAAATGGAAGTTGAGTCGTAACCCCAAATTCCTGTGACAACATATGCTGCTTCTGTACCGACACCCGTATCTGTATCTCATGCTGTACTGCGGTACTGACTGGTGAACAGCGGGTAGAGCTGGAGGGAGTGGAGTTGAGTCTCCTCCACACTGCAGCCCTGGAAGAAGTCTGGAGTAAAACGCCTGCAAGAGAGAAGCGACACAAGTTAAATAAACCTCACGTAGCAAAAATAAGCTCACTGTAAAGATCTAAGGGTGAAAACGGTCCTCAGAAGTACACACACACACACACACACCTGAAGAGAACATATGACAGCGTGTGTTGTCCTGTACTGTCCTCCAGCCCGGTCTTTTCGATGCTAACAGGAATGTCACAGTCTTTAGCTCGATCACCGAGCAACTCTTGGTGTCTCGGAAGGATCTGAAAGTCAGCCGGGTCCTCCAGATGATCTGCTGCTCACAGACACACCGCCACACAAAAGCTTAGTGGTGGTCTCTGGAATTCTCTCTTGCAAGTCAAAAATAAAAATGTTTCCACTAAACACTATGACCTTCTCAATAGCTAATTTCACCTATTTAAATATGTGCCTCATGGCGGTAAGTTTTGAAAATCATTATAATTAAGTTAATTATTGAGCCCTCGTCCCTTTGTCCCAAAACTGGATTTTCTGGATCCGCAACAGATAAATGCTGCCACCAGTTGCAAACCCAAACGCAAGGCTCAAAACATTCTTTTTGAATCCATGCTTTCTTACAGTCTGTGAACTAAACAAAACCAAAAACAGATAGAGTTGGCGTCCATCTTTAAAGAGGGCAACAAACAGACTTTTCTTTGTGTCTGATGATTCTTCCACGGTTTTAGGGTCAGAGGATGTCTCCAGTTTCAGAACCAGCACTTCCAGCTCCGCCTGCACTGCCACATATGCTCCACACAGCGCCACCTAGGGGTCAGAGGAGGTCACTTTTAATAGTTTAAACTTCTGAAATACCTAAACAAAAGTAAATGCGTCCTAGGTTTGTGAAATTATCAAAAAGAAGATTTAGGATTTGTCCTCTATATATTATTTTGGTTTTCCAGGCACAGTTCAACTTACAATTGCTGTAACTGCTGATCACCACAATATTTCAGTTAAAAGAATTCCAGCAAAACAAATGAGAACCGAAAAACACAATGTGTATAGTATGGATTATAATGATTGTGTTTAACAAATCAATAAAGTAGTTATACTGTTGAGTACAGTTGTTATGGCTTATATTTAATTAGGGGATTATGTACACTCAACACTCAGAAACCAGACCAGTTAGTATGGGCGGTATTTACTGGTACAACTCTGGAGCAGATAAATAGATTTAACTATGAGGAAAATAAAACTAATTGAGCTGAAGAGTTAAAAAGACAAACTGAAAAAGAAGTACCTGTTTAGGCTTGATTTTAGGAAGATGCAGGATAACGGTGCGTTCAAAATCCAGGAAATTCTGGTTTGAACCTACGATCTGACCTGAAAACCAAGAGAGGACAGATGATCTTTAGGTCTTCAACAGTATATGCCACATAGAAGTGTTGTATTCTAGTCATAAACCAGAAATACAAATGAATTAATTAGAATAATCTGTGAACGTGTAGGCTGAGAACATTATTATGAATTATATGCGTTACTTTGATTGAGTTACCTTGACTCTGACTGGAACTCTGCTGAGCGCTGGTCCAGGTGCTCTGAAGCGTCTGCTGACTTTGATTCTGCTGTTTGGTTTTCAGAGAAAGATTCATTCAGCCACTGCAACATTTACTGTATCAATAGGAGTTCACTTGTCTTGTTCAGATATGCTATGCTTTATATAAGAGATAAACCTGATGATGAAATAAGACTTCTACTAAATTGACTACATTTGACATTTTATTACTTTTTGAAGGCTTAAAGACTAAATTGAATTTTAATGTTGTGGAAAAACGGTCACTTCCCTGCACTGGCAGGTCTGAATATATACTGTAACCAATATAAACCATCACAAAAATGTGACGTAATCACGTCGGTCTGGCCCTGCTACGAACTCAAGCAGCTTACTCTCTTTATATTATATTAGTTCACATTTCAGAATGATCCCTCTGCAACTTGTTTCAGGAATTACATCATATTAAGGAAGTAAAAATGCGACTTTATTTCAGTCTTTGATTTGAGGTAATCTAAATAAGGTCCCGGATTAGCAGGCGGACTCTTACCAGGCTCTGCTGGTTCTGTCTCCTCAAGGCAAACAGGACCAGAGTGCTCTCGCAGCCGACCACAAGGTCTCCTGTTACCGAGCAACACGCCACGGCAACAGGGCGCTCTGACAGAGGGATCTCAATGATCTCCATCTGCACTCCGCCCCGCACAGACGCCCCACGCAGCAAGTGGCCCAACAAACGCACCCCGACACGGGCCTTCCCCTCCGCCTGGATAGAGAGCAAGAAACAAGTCGATAAAAATACATTGGAGTAAATAAATTAATATTGCAGTAGATACACGGATGAAAAACTCACTACTAAGCTTCATATTCAGAAACACATTCATAGATGATCTTCCATAAGTCTCTGGACTGCTGAGCCTAAAATAAGTCCTCATTTGTCTTTGGTATATTTTCACACACATTTGTGGACCAGGACCAATTCAAACCAGGTTTAATGATAATACCACATTAGTACCTAAGAGAAAAAAAAAATTCTAGTTTATTTTTTGTTAGATTAAAGCCATACGTTTTTATTCTGCTTCATAGTTTAGATAATATGGTTTAAATTAAGGTAGCACATCATATCAAGGAGAAAGAAAAATTTTATAGCACTACGACATTAAGTGCGTACCTGATAGCGCCAGTTGGTGTAGGCTCTCAGGTAGGTGCCGCTGTTCTTCTCCTCGATGGTCACCAGGTAATCTCCTGGATGTCACAGCGGAGGTAGAAAGGAAAACAAGGGAGTAAAATGTATTTCTCACTCCAGCTCGCACCGTAATCACTACTGTTGCCGGCTGACTCGCTCACATATAAAGCCAACGACAAATAAACTGATACTTGTCCAGTAAAGTGGCAGACAAAAGAAGAGAGGTCATGTTTTTGTACCCATCTTGCTGTGCTGGATGCTCTTCACAGTGCCCATGGTGGCGAAGCGACAGATGAGAGGGCAGCCCTCCTTCTCCACACTGTAGGCATCCACCTTGGTTCAGGTCACACCACAACATGGTCAGTATCCTGCAGAAACCTTTCATCTCCAAAATGTCATCTCTTGTGTGACTCAAGAGTATTCCCACAATCTGCAGACATTTAGATGTGTTCTTTTGCGAGGTGACACTGATCCTGTATATATATATATATGAGTTAATATTAGCTTTTTTAATAATTATTGGATACCCATTAAATAATGTATCATAGGTTCTACCAATTACGTATGGTTTTCACAGGACAATGGTTTAAAAATATACATATTTTGAAAGGTAACCTTGCATCCTCCAGTAGCCACCACGAACAGAGCTCCACCTCCACAGCAGATCAGTCCAGGCTCCTGCTCCACCTGAGACACAGAGAGGGAAGGAAGATGGGTTAAGACCCGACACAGACACAAAACAACTGAATTTGGATAATTAGCTTTTAAAAAAAATAAATAATGTAATTATCAGACCGTATCAACCTACCTGTACTATCTGCTGTGAGGAGAAAGGATGGCAGTTGTAGACGTGCACCATGTTTGGTCTGCGTCTTGGAGAGAGTCTTCATTCAAAGGTGGAAATTTAACGGATTGCTGCTTCCTCTTTTGTTTGGGTTTCTTGGAGGCCCCATCAAGCAGGACACCTACAATCATAAAAAAAAGAGGCTTATTAGAGCTAGATATCACTAGAAATGGCTTGTTGGTTATCAGATAGATAAATGGGCCAGTTTTAATAATAACAAATTAAAATAAAACACTTATTCTTACTTTTGGGAACGGCATCCTAAATGTGAAAAATTCACATTTTAGGCTTGTGGTTTTCTGACATTTTACTTGAGATGCGTTCACATGTTACAGGCACATTGGATTTTCAGATATCCCATTTGGATTGAAAGATGTGAAAACATCATTTAACATGTAGCTGCTGGTCGATTAATCGATTAACAGAAAATTAATCTGCTACTATTATGATAGCAAAAAGCAAAACATTGTACGGTTTCAGCTTCTCTGAGTTTTGTTTTGCTGCTTTCCTCAGTCATATATGACAGCAAATTGAATATCTTTGAATTTTGGACTGTTGGTTAAACAAAAAAAAACATCAATGTGGACTTGAAAAAAATTGTAAATAGTATTTTTTAAAACCATGTTTTAACATATTTTTGATAGACTAAACGATTAATCAAGAAAATAATCTGTAGATTCAATCAATATTAAAAAAGAATCGTCAATTACAGATTAATTTCACACGTAAACCACCTTTAACCTGCATCACATGTAAATACAGCATCTCACGTGTGATGGATTCACAAAATAAATTGCCATTATGGTTTTCGGACACGTACATAGACTTCACACGACTAATACAACGCAGGTAAATGCAATTTTTGTTTTGTTTGTGGAGCTTAAAAGCACTTTAAAACCAAAATACACCAAAGTGAACCAAATAAAACGAGCAAAACGTGCAACAAGACCAACCACTAACTTAACTTCAACTTTGAATCCAGCTTCCCCTGCAGCCCTGGCAGTGCGGCGGACACAGGGCTGTGTCTCTCTAATCGATATCACATGCCGCAGTCTTGTGAGCAGCAGCAGAGGGTGTGCGCGTTAATACATTTCCTCTTCGGTTTACTCCCTCTGTGCTTACAGACAGGCTGAACTCGGAGAGTCCTTAGAAAGTGAAAGGAAGAAAGCGACGGATGTTTTGTTTAGTACCTACTTTGGTCTTTAGTTCCTTCTCTTTTCCTTCCTAGTTTAGAGGATCCACGGCTACTGCTGCGGCTTATTGATTTCACGCTGTCGAGCAGGAAGTGACCGGTCGACCACAACAACGAGCGCCCGCCCACTCTCGGTTTTCATTGGCTCACGTTCCTGCTTGTCTCGCGTTTGACGTTGGCGTTGCCATGGTTGCAAGCGAGCTGTCACAATCGAAAGGGTGGATCTGTTATAAAGTTATAAAGTTGTTGTTTTCTAGACTTTTGTTTTATTTTGTTTGTCTGTATTTTCTCATCAGTGTATGTCTGTGTGAACACTGTAGGCAGCAGTAAATATTCAGAAGATCCAAATAAAGATAATTGTCAAATATCGATTCAATAATAATAATATTAAACTGCACATACTTTCTGTGTACAAGACAATTACAAAGTGTGCCTCGTCCTAAGAAGGCTACTACTTTTGTTTTGAAAAATATATATACAAACAAAACACTCATCTAAGTAATATAACTATAAAGTATTAAAATAGAGAAAAGATTATAAAATAACAAAGAATAATACATTATGAGCAAACACCCTAATAAAAAAAGGCTTTCACTGACTGTTAATTGTTAGAGAATAAACCCTTTAACAGTCACCAACCTGCTGCAGTTGGAACGACTTGATTCCTAATATAAATATATTATATTAGCATAACATTGGTGTGTTTATACAGTTTTGTTTAATGAAACAAACTGAGATGGTGAAAAGACCAAATGGAGAAAAATAAAAACAAATAGCAACAACAACAACTGTGAATACAATTGGCCAAATAATAAAGAATACTATACTGCAATTAATACGAATGCTACTTTACCAGACCCGTCCCTCTTCTCCACCCCCGTCCCGTCCCGTCCCGTCCCCCGTCCCCCGTCCCGTCCCGTCCCCCGTATTCAATACAGTTGAGTGATGAGCCCTTTCAGATTGCCTAATTTCGAAAAATCACGTGACTCTAATATAGACGTATTTTGTCCTGAGCCGGCCACCGTTGCTGCTACCCTGCTCCTGAGTCGGACACATCCGCTCTTCCACAATCAACCACCGCGCATGGATTCATTAATGAATCGATTAACCCACATATGAAAATCCATGTGTACACGCGCACGACGTCATATACCTGGTTGGACGTAACACGATACACCTTGAGAGAAGAGAGTTCGTTAGTAACGACGGTAACGGAACGAACCTCCCCTGAAGTAACGGTCAGGTAACGGAACAGATACCGAGTGTGTGCCGTTAGCCAGCTGACACGGGGATGAGCTACGACTGCCTCGTTATGGTTTAGTCTGTTTCCGGCTGCGTCAGGACCCTTGTTAGTCTCGGGTTGGGACAGAGGAGACGGTATCTGTGAAAGAGTGGACCACTCAACTTCATGCACTCTGGTTAGAGTGAGTGTGTGGCGCAGTGCGCATGCGTGTGAAAACAAGAAGCCACACTACTATCTTTAAGTAACGTATAGATGCATTCACGTGTTTGTCATTCAGCCCTGAGTTTGATGATGACCGAGAATATCGGCTGAATAAGGAAAAAAGCACAAAGGAAGAAAGAACACACAAAGGAGACAAATATATGAAGAAAGGCAGGTGTGGTCTTTTAAATGTGTCTTCGTGTGTCTGTATTGTTCTTCATGGGAGCCTCACGATTTTAAAAGAAAAGAGTGACGTAGATTTGTGTTTGTGTAGTAAAAGTTCAGTCATCAGAACGTTGACGTGACATGAATTGTACCATCACGCTTACATTTTAAATTTCTTGTACTATGCAGAAGATGCCCAATATCCGGCAGCTGAAGAAGAGAGAGCGTAAGACGAGCAAATGGACCAAAGAAGCCATGGAGCAGGCCATGCAGGAGGTGAAGGCAGGCAGGCAAACGACAAGGCAGGCGTCCAAGCAATTCGGAGTCCCAAAGTCGAGCCTGGCGGACCGCCTCAGTGGACGGGTAGCCATTGACTGCATCTATGGCCAACAACAGCTCCTCACCCCTGAAGACGAGAGTTCCCTGGTGGAGTATTGTCTGTACTCTGCCAGCCACGGGTGTCCTCAAAGAAAGTATCAGGTGGTGGCCCAAGCTCTGGCCATTTATAATTATCGTAATCCACACAAACCCAGGACTGTTCTCGGCCAAACCTGGTGGATTAATTTCAGGGAGCGGCACCACCATCGCCTCACCTCCCAGATGCCAGACATTACTGACCACGGTAAGAAATCGCACACAAGGAGGGCTTCACTCAAGGACATCCCCTTTTCCCGGTTACCCCCGCCCGAGAGTCCGCCTTCCTCTCCATCTTCCGATCCCTACCTCACCCATCCGCTGGTGGCGTCAGGTCGCATAACTGTGGAAGTGGCCCGTGTCCTGTCCAAAACCAACCAAACCTGTGACGTCCGAAAGCTCAGGAGAAGTGCCCATGTGCTGACGGCACAGGAAATGTCCAACGTCATCAAGAAGGTGGAGGACAGTGCAGCAAGAATTGAGGCCAGAAGTGTGAAGCGACAGGGGGCAGAAGACGCCGACCTGGCGGTCTCTTCCTCCACCTTACCGGGTGGCGCTCGTCTCAGCCGCGAAAGGAGCCTGCCCTTTGGGGCCCAGCCAGCCACCAGTTCTGGCGCTGCCGGTCCCTCAGCCTCATTCCCCCCCAGCAGCCCCGGCAGCACGCCAACCGACATGAGCCTGTCTTCCAATGACCAGCATCATAAAATTGTAGACGGTAAAGTTTCCTTAATTGCTTTGAGAGAGAAAGCATTTCTGTTTTTACATGTGAATATATGCACAAACGTTACTCATAATTATTATTTTAGTGTTTCATATGGTTTTTGCAGAGCGTACAGCAAGTCCCACGCTCCTTCCTCTCCCTGTCATTAGAAACACTTGACATAATCTGTAAGAACGATGTAAAACACATTCAACAGCATTTTAACACGTGGGTAACATTAGCTGTAATAAAAACAGTCAACATCTCAAGACGGCTAAGTCATGTCTTTTCATGTGCACAGCTTTCAACCTCTGGCAGACCTCCTCTACGCCTCCAGCTCCCCCGGCTCCTCCTGGCTCCTCCTCCTCCACTGCTGAACCCACAACATCCACTGGTACGTGTGCCGAACAGTCTTAACTTGTAAACCCATACCAATTCTGCAATTTCCTCACACGTGTCCTGTTTTCTTTTTTTTTGTCTTCTTCTTCTTCTTCTTCTTCTTCTTCCTCTGACTTGGTCACGTAGCTGCAAAGAAGAAAAAATGGGAAAAGCAGATTTTGCGATGTGGACGGTGCAGACAGCCGTATCCTCCAAAGGACCCGGAGGGATTGGTTCTGTGGGTTCAATGCGACAACTGCCACAAAATGTTCCACACCATTTGTGTGAGCTCGGAGATGGACTTGGATGACGATGAATTTTGGTGTTTTTGGTGCCTTGATGTTTGATTTTTGTTGTCATTTCTCATTGGCTCATGATCAATTCAATTTTAGTTTTGACTTCATTTTCAAGTCACAATTTTACAATATTGACATTAAAAACAGTAATTGTTAGAGCCTTTTAAAACCGCTGCAAAATAGATTTTCTTTGTCTCACACAAATTGTATTTTTATACATTTTGTATAATTCTTTTTTATAGTGCATTATGTGTGCTAATACATGTTTTGCAGAATACACAGTTTGAAATGGGGGGAGCTTTTACACAGGCCCCAGCAGGCGTTGCACTGAAAATTGGAAAAAAAATTAGAGCCTTTACATAATCTGTAATATA
The DNA here is from genome assembly GCA_016806645.1 of Ophiodon elongatus. Lineage (NCBI taxonomy): Eukaryota > Metazoa > Chordata > Actinopteri > Perciformes > Hexagrammidae > Ophiodon > Ophiodon elongatus. The sequence goes on along the minus strand of JACSYO010000215.1, from coordinate 951,992 downwards.
TTTCATAACAGCAGAAAGGCATAATTTGACATCCAATTGACTCAGTTTCTGAAAAATACCACATGGGGGCAGTAGTTTACAAACAAGGGAGTCAGTCATGGATAAGAGACTTGACGAAATGTATTTGCACATGCGGATGTTGTGTTGTTTGTGAGTACTACAAAAAATGTTCGTGACTCCAAAACATATTTTCAATGTCAGAGATGGACTTGGAGGAACATGAATGTTGGTGTTTTTGATGCGTTGATGTTTGGTTTTGCTGTAGTTTATCGTATTAAAATTTCAGTTTGACTTGATTTTCTACGTACTTGAATTTGACAACATTGACATTACAACCAGTAAGGTTTACAGACTCCAAAACCTCTTTTGTCCGACCCACATTTAAGTAAAAATGTTACTTTGAATAGTTGGATGAATAATTCGACCACACTTGGATTATAAAATTCATTATATACATATATTTATGCTATATTTACAAATTAACATTTGTTGTTTTGCTGATTACACAAACGGGGTTTTTTTTAGTTCAGGGTCCAGTAGTTGTTTAGTATGAACTGAAAATTAAAAAAATGTGAGCCTTTACACAATCTGCAATGTATGTTTTGACAGCCGAAGGACACCATTTTACTTCCAACTGGGTCATTTACTGAAACCCAAAGGATTTCCACTGTAGTAAAGTGACTGAGTAGCATCGGTAACATGTAACGCTCACCAGGTTATTTATGTGAATGGCCTTTAGACCGTTACTGCTGTCTGAAGTTACGGCCATTAACATTTACTGTTCATGAATAAATAAACAGTGTAACCATCATATTTAAACCTTAGCTATAGTTACCAATCAGAATTACCAGAGCACCACTTTATTTACATGTTACTTTAATATCAAGGTCCCCCCTCTCGCTCTCTCTCTCTTCCCTCTCTTTCTCTCTCTTCTCTCTCTCTCTCTTCTCTCTCGCTCTCCCTCTCTCTCTCTCTCTCTTCTCTCTCGCTCTCCCTCTCTCTCTCTCTCTCTTCTCTCTCGCCCCCCCTCTCTCTCTCTCTTCTCTCTCGTTCTCTCTCTCTCTCTTCTCTCTCTCGCTCTCCCTCTCTCTTCTCTCTCGCTCTCTCCCTCTCTCTCTCTCTCTTCTCTCTCTCGTTCTGTCGCTCTCTTCTCTCTCTCTCGCTCTCCCTCTCTCTCTCTCTTCTCTCTCGCTCTCTCCCTCTCTGTCTCTCTTCTCTCTCCCCCCCTCCTCTCGCTCTCTCTCTCACCCCCTTCTCGCTCTCTCTCTTCTCCCCCCCTCCTCTCGCTCTCCCCCCACCCCCCTCTCTCCCCCTGCTGACAGGTACTTCAAGGTCTTCTCTCTGCAGACATCAGCTGAGGTGTCGACAGCAGCTGAAGTCGCTGTCATCCGTGGACTGAAACTTTGCAGTAACCAGCAGAACGTCCCGAAGCGTCGCTCCGGGAGTCATTGCTCTGACCCGGGGCTCCGAGCTTAAACAAATCTCTTTATCCTCAGCAAGCGGTGTCCGCACTGCATGCAGCAGCCCGCTGCAGCGCCTTTGTGTCTCTGTCGCTCTGCAACTCCCGCGAGGTGAGACAAATCTTTAACTTCAATGATTGGCATCTTTTGATTCACGGACATTTGCTGGGGAAAGAAATGCAGTCAGTGTTTCAACACATTTCACCTGGCGGGACGCACGTTCGTACGATGCACTTGACTTGCAACTTGGACATCATTTGGTGCAGTTCAAAACAGGCAAAGATAAAAAAAAATATATATATATATATATATATATATATATATATATATATATAAATACATAAATAAATAAAAGCAGTTTTGCCGGGGACCCCTTACACATGTAGACCTTCTCCACAGCGCCGTCAGATAAACAGATGCTGAGCTGTTTGAAGGTGTAGTTGGTGCAGAAGCCAGGCATTTCCCCGAAGGAATGCCCTTACCTCAGAGCCGAGTCATGCAAATTATACCTCCCATCTCTCAGCTGTTATCACCAGGCCACCTTCATCTAATCTATAACACAAGTTACATTTCATTAAAAAAAAAAAAAAAAAGGGAGTTCTTTTCCAGCACAGATTCTTCAAATCTTTTTTTTTTTTCTTAAATAAATCTGATGTCTTTCTGGAGTGACATTTGCAAATTGTCTTCACACATGTTCCTGAAACAAGTGAATGGGTTTTCAACAGGAGTAGAGGAAATAACCAAACTCATTAAAACATTTCCTTAAAGTGGCCAAGAAAGATTGATTTGCATCCCGCTGTAAGATTTTCCCAATATTTGAAGACACGTAAACTAAAAGAGATTCCATACGAGTGATGACTAGTTGCAAACGTTTCTCTGCATATCCAGCGTGTTATGTTTTATAGGCCAAATAACAGTGATGTGGAAACATGTTGGCTCACAGACCCTAAAATATTTTGGAGATCCAAGCAGCGTTGAAGATTAAACGCACTCAGACAGTTTTTAGGATTAAATAAATCTTCACTTTATTAATTCACAAACTCAATTATAGTAATTAATGTATGACTAGTGACTTGAGTAATATGAGTGTTTATTCCCTCAAGGACACAGTACAGGAGATTAATGTTGACTAGAAAATTAATTTTATGGGGTTACATTTCACTGCCAAAGTGTTTCCCTGTTAACCTCGGGGCTTGTAAAAGAAATACAGAGACACTTGTATTTAAATACCCAATAAAAAGGGAAAAGTAGACTCTGGGAGAGCATTTGAATCAGTTTAGGATCAGAGAAAAACTTTAAATGAAATGCAAACCTCCTTGAGGCACAAACCCAAACCAAGTGAAAACTGCTGGTGTCGTGGTGCGGTGTGATAATAGCCCCTCTGCTTGAAGCACATGCTCAGTGAAAGTCATCTAGCATTTCACACAAATAAGATGTTTGCTGCTGTGTGGCTACTTAGCTGCAAGCCCAGCCATGCTTGATATGCACCTGTGTGTGTATGTGTGTGTGTGTGCGTGTGCGTGCGTGTGTGTGCGTGTGTGTGTGTGTGTGCGTGCGTGCGTGTGTGTGTTTGGCTTTAACTCTTTATTAAACTCCCTGAGAAGACATACAAAGGGAAGATGGAGGAGGAGAATATGGAAACCATGAAAGAAAAGAGAAGAAGAAAGATTAGAAAATGCGAGGAAACAAAGAACACAAGTTTGGAGTATTAGAAGAAAGCAAAGCAAAGGGGAGATGTTTTTAATCAGCCCTAAGATTACTGCCTCCCAGTTATTCTGTGTCTAACCTGATCCTCACTGATATATGATCCTCTGTCATATTCCAGCTGCTTCTATTGCTACTGAAACCTACAGGTAAACACATGCAGGCAGCTTCAGACATGTTCTCAAGGCAAGCACACAACCACGGGAAAATAAAATGATATTCCACCTCTGTCGAATGTTTATGTTCACACGTCAGACGTAGTTCAGGGGAGGTCATGGAGCATCTCATAACCAGAACACAGGAAAATACTGAATAACAGCAATAGGTTTTGTTGGATTTTACACGTCAGTTTGGTATGATCATTTTATGAGTTTGGCTGTGTGCCAAGTACTTTCTTTCCTCCTGAATTAAGAGTCAGTGATGGTTGATGATAAGACCTGAGATCTTACTTTAAAAAGTACATACTCGGCGACGTTTCAATATTATGAAGTCATTTATCAACTTTTGGTGGTGTCTTGGTGATATTCTAACTTCTTTTGTGAATGAATGAATTCAAGCAAATTGTGATTCAAAGCTTTACATCTGTTAAAGGAGCAGTGCATTCCTTCTGACATAGTTCATGTCGTGAAATTCTAATTTGATTGTTTCATGTGATTTTTGAACGGCCATATATCAATATCGGAAGAATGTGAATATAATGATATTGAGCTCAAAACTGCCGGGCCCTAATAGCTACATCGTGCTATTTATGGTGGAATAATTTACATGTTGCCAGCTAGTAACAGTCTGTGCTTTGCTTGTTTAATTGTGTACGTATGGCAGGTATTGAATAAGAAATATTAACTGAACTTTGTTTGTTGCACTGATGTCGGTTCTATTCCAGTTTGCTTGCATTGTCATGTGTCCTTTTTAGTAATAGGACAAATGGGAAGCTACCTAGATTATTAGCACAGGGGCCTGAAACTGTAACTCAGTGAAAAAAGTCTCATCTTCTCTGCGTGGCGTCCTTCATTTGAAATAAGCAAACATTGTGCTCCCCGGCACAATAACAGGAGCTGGAATTGCCTTGGCGGTGATGCTGATGTTATTTTTGCAGCTTAATTCAATTGGTTAGATTGTGTCAGTCTAATGTGATTGGCAAATTGCATGCCCTTGGACTATAGAAGGCAGCCAATAAAGACATTCGAGAGTGACTGGCAAAATGGAAAATTGTCCTCGCATGCTGTCATGGCTGCTTCGGACTTTAAGTTTGATATTTGCCATAGTTGCATTGGTATTTGTTGAGTGTTTGTCAAATAGCCAGGTCTGTTTCGATCCTTCGGTGAGTAGGATGCTGGGATAGGTCAATTTATTTATATTCTATAGTACAATGGGCACCGTGACCGTGCTCCAGAGATTTGTAGTCATGGGAAAAAGCTGAGGTCAAACTAACAGGCAGAGGAAGTTGGATTGGACCGGACAGGAAGAAGAACCCTCGAGGGACGAGAGTACGGGTTCAGTTTTCTGTATGGGGAACTTGTTCACTGGATCAAATGGGAATACTTTTCCTCAGTGCTCACGTCTTTTCTACTCATCAGTGACCTCTTCTCTTCTCCCTTGTCCTGTCAGCACTATTGGGAATGTGTACAAGCATGTCCATTCCATAGGAAACAAAAAGAAAAAAAAGGCAGCACTGTGAAAATGAGATCGCCGTGAGTTACACATGATGAAGCCTTCCGCTTTGGCCAGTCGGTGGCATCCCCACTGAGCTGCCTCTTATGAGGACAACCAGTGTTTGTTTTTAATCCAGAAAAGGAACCCTGATCTCCCCAAAGGACATGCAAGAAATGTAAAGTTATTTCTAACTCCTTTAAACTGCTTTCCCTCCACCAAGTCTTCAAATGTATTTGTTTGTCTGGAAAAGGTTCCGTGATCTTCCGACAGTTTCCAACTAGCCATGTGGAGCCCTCTGGAAGTTTTACAAGATAAACCGCTCACAATATCAGGAGAAAGCCTCAACACTTATAAATGACATACAGCTGTTCAGCAGGCTGTAATAGCCTACTGAGTAGCTACATGCATCATCTGGCTGGAAGATGGCTAAAAGGCCCTGATATCTGTGTGCAGTAGACTGGGCCAGAGCCGTAGACAGACAGGGTGTGGCCAACGCAGGTTTCATTGGCATCTCATGCTGCACAAGCTCTTCAACGAACCCCAGTTGTTCACACTGTAAAACTTGATGGCACATTTTTACGGTAATCATATGGAGGGCATCGTTTTTAGACCCTTTCCCTCCGTCATATTCCTTTTAAAAAAAAAATAAAAGGGAAACTAGGCAATTTGGCAGCAGTTAGAGATGACTTCACACAGAGCGCTCACATTTACTGGTTTGTGAGGTTTTATACCGAGGGGGTAAAAGAGGCAGAAAGGGCTGATGTCGATGTATTCATGATTTCCCTGGATGAAGCTCAGAAGCTGCTATCTTTGTAGTAAAAATGTCATTGCAGATATTCATGATAGGCATTTTGACTAAAAAAATGCATTTTCAGATATTTTTTTATCAGAATTATGAATAGAAACAACGCAATTGCAGAGATATCCAAAAAGACAATAATATGACAAAGAGGCTCACTTCAGATTATGGCTAGTAACGATTGTAGATATCTGAAATGAGTTTTTCTCCAGTAAGAATGATATTGCAGATATCCAGAATGTTCATTCTAGATACCACAGTGTACATCTGAAATGACAGTTGTGGATAGAAAAATGTCATTATGGATATCTGAAATGTTCTTTTTGACCTGAAAGAATTTAATTACAAACATCTGCAATATATATCCAGTCTAGCTGTTAAATGTCAAACCAGTCACTTTTGCTTTTTAAGAATTTAAAGATATCTTGAATTTAGTTTTGACTTGTACGATCAAAGTTGTAGAATTCTTGTAAGACAATTCTACTTGTAAGAATGTTAAGGTGGATATCTATAATATCGTTAAACCATGCAGAGCAATAAGCAGAGCAATAAGCAGAGCAATAAGCAATGCAACAGATGTATATTTGTTGTCTGGCTGAAGCTATTCTCTGTTATCTATATAATGTATAATGTAGCTTTTAGTTTTGATACTCTGCATCAACTATAAAGGTCTTGACAAATTTGACAGACACATAATTTGTAAGTGTCTTTGATTACTAATTTGACTATCTATCATTGTAAGTATGGTGCAACAGTAGTTTATTACATTGCATGTTATAGTAGTAATCCATCAAAATGACCTCCAGTAGCTTTTAGGGAGGAGATTTAAGTTAATGAACTGGGCATTAAGAGATGAAGAGGAGGAATGTTAGTGTGCATATTTGCAACATCAGCATAATGTGTATCTGATATAGTATAATGAAAGAGCCAATAATGCAAATGACTCTTCATGCATGCGTTTTACACTATGAAGTGACACAAAAACAAACAATCAGTACATAGTGTGTCTCCAGGAGGAATATTTAAAATATTTAAGGTAGAAGTCAAAGAGCTTAGAGAGTATTTTATTACACACATCAAAGTAATGTAGAAATATTGTCTCACAGAAAATGCTTAATTCAGCTTAATTTAATATTTCTGTCTGATTATTAGTTAAGATAAAATGATGAACATTGTAATACAAAATTACACCACAACACAGGATGTTCCCATTATCCATATCGGCCACTTCTAGTTTTTGTACAACTCTGTGATGGGCCCAAACATCTATTTCAAGATTTAATGTTATTGTGATGATGATAAATTGACAAAGGCAGGTAACTGGCAGTCAAGTTGATGAGAAAAAAAAGGGAATTCTGCTGGAAATCATTGTGAAGAATTTGTTTACCATGCTAACATTGACATCATGTAAGAGTGCAGACATGAGTGAGGAAAGCAAGCTCTTTCTGATGCCTGGTACCGTATACAGGATGTTACTGTGAATAAGCTCATTGCTGTTGGGACAAAGAGGTCATTCATCCTCCTGGACGACCTCCATTTCTCCATTAGGTTAAACTGGAAATAGTGCTTGACACTGACAGGCGTCCATATACTGTATGAACGACTCCTCTTCTCTAATCGACATGATGACACACTCAAAGATTAGATTGATATGATATGATTGAAAGAGGGGGCTGGTGTGTGTGTGTGTGTGTGTGTGTGTGTGTGTGTGTGTGTGTGTGTGTGTGGCTGGAAAAAGATCCTAGGGTCTAACAACCTTTGGTGGCAGTCTGTGACATCACTTAATCTGATTGGGTGGGGTTGGTGGGGTTTACTGCATGTGCTTAGTAACGCCTCTTTGCCTGACAAGGTTTTTAGGTCTTTACCAAGGCGTGTCACTACACACACGGATACGAACACACACATGCATAAAACGTAATGACAGCACAACCCCCTACATGCACGTGTGCTCTGTCACTCACTTAACACATTACACAGAGGACACAATGACAACACACAAGCAATGATGCTAACACACGGGTACTCAGTATATACAGCACAGAATACATTTTATTTATAGAAATTAGTTTTCTATTGATCCGGAACAATATTATCTATATATATATATATATATATATATATATATATATATATATATATATATATTACATCTTTACCATTCTATTTTTCTGGCTTTCAAACAGAATTGCCAGATTTTGTTTTACCGCATTGTTATTGCATGTAAATGGCTTGTAACAGTTGAGAGAGTGGTGTGTAAGAATTAAAAAGAGATTTGATGGGTCATCCCTTTAATATATTTCTAGTTGTATTAGCCCATCGTGGGCAATGTTTAAAATCAATGAGCAGAAGGGATTTATGTTATTTTAAGATTTTATATGATTTTTGCTTCGGTGTGATGAAGAACCTTCATTTATCAGGTATTTAATTTTCTGAATTAGCAACAGACATACACGTTTGTTTTTTTAATCCATTAACGGTTTCCAAATTGATTTATTAGAAAATAGATTATATCCCAATTAACGGACCAATGTCTTGATAACAAATTACACATGTGCACTAAGCTTAGTTTAGTTCAGACAGAAACCTATACCATCGTCAGATTCCCAAAATTGAAGGCAAAAAAACTTTAGCAGCACATTTTTTGTTCTGTTTGTTTCTGTCCTGTCCTCTTCTCGTCTCTGTCTGCAAATACACTGGAGATAGTCTGCCTGCCAATGTAAGACACAAACAGGATTTTTCTAAATGGAGCCAGTTTAAACTCAACAGATTTTGTTGACCAATTCTGTATATATTCTGTATATTCACCAAGATTTATCTTGACATAAAGCGCCATCATTAATATTTCAACACTTTGTCATTACGTATGTTGCTGTAGTTACAGCCCAGTGCTTATTGATAAAAAAATATTTGTGGTAGTAATTAGCAGAGGTGTTAAACTGATAGCTCTTATTCCCGTTATCCAATTCCTGTGTTGTTGCTGTACATTCTGTTTATTGTTTTTTGGCTGTATCTTGATTGGCTGCAGAGTTTGATTCTCAGTCTCAGTATCAGCCTTCTGTTGAGACTGAGACATCATCACCCTTGGGTGTTGTCGGTAGTGTTTCTGCTAATCACCCATTAGACTGATAAAGAACAAGACTTGGCTACAGAGTTACAGAGCTGCCTTGCAGTGAAAAATAAATGGCATATATCTTGTACAGGCGTGCATGTACTCATACACAGCAAACTACTAGAAGTGGCACATAGCAATTACCCTTTTTTCAAGTATTGTGAATTTTGTACAAAAACGACATCCCAATCTTCAGCTACTCTAAATGCTGCTTGTTTTTACATTGGCACGAGTTATTTCCTGTTAAAATTCAGAGCAGAAATGTGAAAAAAACAGACCCCTATGTGTGCAGTCTACAGTACCATAAGAGAGGAGTGCAGTTTGTGAACAGCCTTGAAAAGTATCAGTTAATATCTTTAACTGACTCTAATGGCTTGGATATTTTCAGTGAAACCTCCCACATATTGTCTGTGGTTACAGTTCCAAGTTTTCCCAGACCCCCCCTAAAAGGTTGTGAACATGGATCATTCATGTCTTGTACTTTCCAAAAACCAACTAGAAGTAAACTGGCAGATTCCAGAGCCATTTCAAGTGAAATGACACTTAGCACAGAGAAGCTGAGTAATTGTATTTTATGTGGCGCTCATTTTTCCAATTCATTGCATGCATCACAAACCATTGATTCTACCATTGTGTGAGATTAAATAATAAAGGTTTCACAATTTGTAGCTTTGGCATCAATTTCTAATTGTGTTTACAATTAAATTAAATTGATCTTCTCCTCCTTCTTTGTGTTTCAGGTTCCATCTGAAAGTGTGCGAGTGGCAGATTGTATGTGCATCTCTGTGCACGCCTGTGTGGGCGTACATGTGTCACAATGAAGCACCAGTCTATCTCTCGATGGCTGAGCCAGCTGGGACTGCCACAATACTGCCCAGCGCTGGAGCAGGAATATGATGGTGTCGAGGTAATACATGAACACACCAACAAACCTACAACATCTAAAGAGACATTTACAGAAGTAGTTATTCATTATAACTATTTAGTAAATAATGGCTGAAAACAGTCATTCAACTACATAATAACCAGTTGTTAATTATCTATCCTCACAAATAACTACTGTCACAACTCATTTTAGATCTAAAATTAAGCACAATTTAGAATTTGCGTGAACCATGTTTCATTATCTTTATTTGGAAACCAATTTGCTGTGTGAAATTTGAAGTTTCCAGAACAGCTGCCATGTTCTTTTCCGATCAGGAAACCTGGGCAAAACCCAAACACATCCCAATGATTGTTCACAGTGCACTCATATTGATTCAAGTGGGGGGCAAAGGGGCACCAGTAGAAACATACTTTTTGCAAAATTGTTGTAGGTAATTATGCAATTGCACGCACTACCGACAGGGTAAAGAGCAGAACTACGTTTTTTATAAGCTGCTGAAACCAAAAAATGAAGATACAGGCAATAAGACTTGAGGCATAGCAGGAAGAATGTCAAAGAAATGGCTCTTTTTTGAGAGTCGGCACATAAAGCTGTCACTGACATCTGAATGACCAGACTGTAAACATGTCTGTTTAAAGGGGGGTTTCAGTAAATGTTGTATAGGAATGCCAACTGTTGTTGTTAAGAGTGTTTCCCACAGCAGCTTAATACAACAGCCTAATAAAACTTCATCTCAGGCCTATCAGACTAGATGCACAGTGATGTGTGGGCTGTTTTAACATCCAACCATTAACTAACTTCAATACGAACATTACACAGCCATTGGCTAGAAGATGAGATTGATTAGCCAATAAGACATGCATTATTCCATTACCCCCTGCTAATGTATACCCAGAATGCATTGGTTTAATTAGTGAGGGCATAATGGGAAAAGCTTAAGAAGAATAGGGTGAAAGGGGCAAAGAGGGAGATACGGAGAAAACTAGAGACAAGGACAAGAAAGTGTTGTTTTAGTCTTGTTTAACCATAATGGAGTTTAGATTGAAGCGTCTGTGTGAACTATTCTCTCAAAGTTAGATGACCTTCTGAGCTTAAATCTACAAATGCAATTAGTAAATTTCCCTGTTTACTAAAAGAAATTACTTTGGTTGAAAGGAAAGTCTCTATAACTCGTCCAGGGGCGTGGGGCTGTATATGGACTTATGGACATGTCCCTACCAATATTCTGGGAGGACAGAATTGCCCCTACCAATATTTGACCAAACTTCTCAAATAACGTTTGCATTATCTTCTGTCGCACACGCACAGAGAGAAATAGAAAAGAGCGGACTGAGGAGCAGAATGGCTTGCTGAATGCACTTCTGGTGTGATCATCATGGCCGAAGCCAGCTATGAGGTCATCGAGGTCCCGACCTCGGGAAGTATTTCTTAAACAGCCCCCCGCCTCTCTGCATCTGAACCACTGAAACCGCTTGAGACAGACAGCCATCAACAAGACGCCTGTCTGTAGTGGTGAGCTGACTGGAGGAGGCAGAGTGTGGCTCCACAAAAAATCTTTATGTAAACGAAATTTGTACTCGGTGATTTATGCACAGTATTAGAAGATATTATCTAAAACGATTGGCGCTCTGTTGTGCCATTCTTTAATTCTATTTGATGTTATATTTTTACAACTGATGATGAAATGATAGTAAAGCGAAACTTAAAAAATACCAGACATTTTAAAGGATTTCCACGGAAATGTATGGTTTAAAAACAATATAAACTTATTTGTGGGGTTCATCAGTGATGATAAAGTCCATAGTTTATGAATGTTTAGAGTCATCAGTATTTGATTAGACTCAGCAACCTGGCATATCTTTGATATGATTGGTCTGAAATTTGCAAGGTTTCATTGATTAATCTATCTATTAATATATCTGAGGGCAAACTTTTTCATTGTGTTTTTACGCATTTGAGACAAAAAATGTTAAAGGGTAAATGTATGTATGATTGAACTGTTCAGCTGCCGAGTATTGGGTTGGGTTGGGTTGTTATTAAATGTATGGAAATATCTAATGATAATTATTATTTAGCAGAGGTATATCTTAGAAATATCAGGTGGTAACATTGTTTGAATGTTACATACATGAGATTTACACTGTCAACTCTAGACAGCCCAAAATATCTTCTGCAAACATTGTTTGATCCTAAAGTGTATGTAAAGGAACTTAATAGGTGGATGCACTATGTGGAAATATTGATATTTTATCTACCAGGATTTGCCTCCCCCTGTTATTTCCGTCAAGATTAATGTTACATGTAGAGGTTTACAACCAAATTTAAATTAATTTCATTCATCATTGAGGTGAATAGGTGCCACATTGCACATTTAAAGGGGTTAAAGACACAAAGAGAAGGGAAGAGTAAATCATGCCGACATGTTTGTGGACTCATTAATGATAACATTAAATGACAAAAGTCGATCTACAGGAGAATACATATTTGAAAGCAATACAAAATGAATACATATTTGAAAGCAATACAAAATGAATACATATTTGAAAGCAATACAAATTGACTTAGAGCCTACTGCATTATGTTCCGTTATATTTTAATATTAAAAATGTTCACCTGGCACCTGCATTTAGTGTTTTCCTTAACATAAATAAAGACTTTTCCACCATAAATTGATGCAGAAAAAATCACCAGTTTCAAATGCAGGACATTAAGTGTTTGATGCTCAAAAGTTTCCAGACCCCCGTGCTCAATACGTGTCCCTACCAATGTTGAAACCAAATCTACGCCCTTGAACTCGTCTAAAATATATGGATCATCTGATGACTGGAGCTACTTCTGCCTCTCTGACTCTCAACCATCTCTGTACAGAGTATTTGCAATTATAGAGCGCATAAGGACTACGATTCATACCCTAATCCCCGCTTGACCATTGTCCATGCATATTGAGCTCAGCTCAGCGTTGCTAACATATTTCTAAATTTTATAACAACAATATCCAGCTCAGTGGCTCCTAGACATCCAGGCTGATAGTTATCACAACAAACTGGTAAAACCAAACTCAGCCCACATCATCAACACTGGAATCAGCTTCATGAACGTAAAGGGTCCAAAGGGCATCTCAGATTTTTTTTCTTAGTTTAATGCACAGTATTTGTGTTTATACCTATGAGCTACAACATTTTCAGGTGCACCTCTGACAAGCCAAGAAAACGGTTAGCCAATTTGACATTTCATTCTTATGTTTCAATATTTAACTTTATGGAATGATGAATGGTTAGTGCTCATCTACAGAACGGCAACATCGTTTCCATACCTGGAGTGAATGTGACTTCTACTAAACTACATACTGTTTGGTCAACGACAGTGTGAACAAAGACAATGTTCACGCTCTGTCGAGCTGCAGAACCAAATTTACAGGCTCATTTGATTAATTTTAATATCAGACATTTTGATGTATTGCCCAGTGCTGTCTGTACCACACTGCTCCGCCGTTTCTCTCACAAGTCATCGTTGCAACAACATTCACGAGGGCAAAACCAACATTCACAACTGCTATATCAACTCTCTATGAGGATTGGTATGAGAGATCATATTGTTGTTCTGGAGAAGAAAGAAAAAAGAAAACATGTCAAGTTGCTGTTGCACACAGAGGGAGACGAGAAGGACAGAGGGAGGGAGAGACAGATTCTGAGATAGATTAGGCTTGTGATATGCCCGCCATGTCTCACACACACACACAAGCACGCACACACACACACACACAGTCAGCATCATGGTGTGTGTGTTACTCGTGTTAAAATCAGCAAAACTAATGTCGGGTCTTCTTCTTTAAGCTACGAACAGGTAATTCCTGAGCTGTCTCGGCACGTTGACCACATTGACCGGCTGTGTGTGTGTGTGTGTGTGTGTGTGTGTGTGTGTGTGTGTGTGTGTGCGTGTGTGTGTGTGTGTGTGTGTGTGTGTGTGCGTGTGTGTGTGCATGTGCGTGCGTGACTATGAGTGTGTTTGTGAGCATGTGCATGTGTGCTACTGGCTACTTTGGTATGCAGGTATGTGCCCATGGTCGTGGATGTGTGTGTAACTTCTAACTTGCCGTTTGTGACTAAGAGTGAGTGTAATATGATTGTGCACTGTTTCTGTGAGAGATTGCCACGTGTGTGTGTGTGTGTGTGTTTTTATATTCATGGTTTTGCCCTGTGTAGTCTAAATCGAGCTAGTGTTTGTGATGAACTCAGAGAATGGTCGTATTGTTGAGAAACCAAAACAACAAGGGTTTGAGCTGGGAGAGTCCTGTGATGACACAGTGGGTGTAATTTACATGTGTGTATGTGTGTGTGTGTGTGTGTGTGTGTAGTTCCATTACTGTACAAGGTTGAGTTCTGGTTCAAAGACTTTGTGGCTATTTGAGGGGTCATTTACGTTAATACCATAGTGAGGGTTGAAGTGAGGCAGGGTGTGTGTGTGTTTTTTGTGTGTGTGTTTAAGACAATGCTATAATGACAGGAGCAGGATGGGGGGAGGAGATGACACACTTTTGGAAGACAGGAGGTCACCAATGGTCTCAGCAATTTTTCTCTTTCTCTTCTGGAGCCACCACCCTGTCTGGACAAACTGTGCGTTGCTTATCGTCTACCAAGCTCAACGGTAGTATCTTCCCTGTGTGGATCTCTAAGTTGTTATCCTTCGTGTTCTAGGTGTTACCCCATAGTTTCTAAAGCATGAATGTTTTTTTATATTAGCTGTGTGTTAAAGGTTCAACATCACTGTTCGTTTGTGATTGGCTAGCTAGCTTTAAGTGGTGTATTGAGACACCTCACACATAACCGTTTAACCTCTAACACTGGGGTGTCAAACATGCGGCCCGAGGGCCAGCCCACCAACGAGTCCGATTTGGCCTCCTGGATGACTTTACAAAGTGTGAAAATTGCAGAGAACTGATTAATTCAAATGTTTCAATAAAATGCACTGCTATTCCTATTTTTCCAATGGGCGTTGTGCTGTCCTCATAAGAGCAGCAGGCCCTCTGCTGGATACGCTGTTATAGATCTTACATGCTTACGTACAGGCTGTGTGACACAACACTCCAAGCACCAGCTTGTTGTCATGCAGAAGCTGCCGGTAGAAAATGTCTTTGTCAAAAAGGGGAGAAGTGAACACAGTGTTGAGTTTTCCAAGTAAAAATGGACCAGTTCCTATTTTTCCATAGAGGTAAATGGGAAGCCAGTATGCTTGTTGTGTTAACTGCACCTTTCAGTGCTCAGGGAGTATAATATTCAACGCCACTATCAGACTCACCATGAAGAGAAATACAAGGACTCGCTAGGACAAGTGAGAACAGACGTGAATGAATAGGCTAAAGGAAACAGCAGGCTCATGTTTATCATCGGTTTTCAAATTGATTGTTCATTAATTGTGAACGTTTTCAGAATATACTTGTACTTCTTTATGCAAAAGAAAGGGAACCATTTAGAGGTGCTTTTGTTCATAGATTATGATGGTTTTACTAAAATGATTTTGACACTCCTGCTCAGGTCATATGATATCTTACGAAACGTTATTCCTCAATTGTCGTGCTTTTTCTAACGAATGTCCAGCAACACGTGTATATTTCCGCTCGTTACATGCATACAGTCTTTTCAAATTAAACTTCCGTCTGGGTCAGGCATAGGCAACAAAACTACTTAGTCATCAGTACAAAAATTATTAGATTCAACGTTATAAGTACACTGCAATTATCAGAACAAAACAAACATTAAGGCTTCCTCATGTGGCTCGATGGTGTACTGCACATACAAATGTTAAATAAAAGACGACGGAAGGTATTGAGCAAATTTATGTGGTGACCCAAATACAACCTCCTGTGACCCTCCTGTGGGTCCCAACCCAGGCTTTGAGAATGAAAGCACCATCACTTTGTATTAACTTTTAAGTTTCTGCTTTTGTGTTTTCCAGGACCTGCTCCACCTCTCAGAGTACGACCTCTTGGAGCTCGGAGTCCACAATCACCTCCACCGCCTGCACCTTCTCACTTCTCTACGCCTCCTCCAGGAGCGAGAGAGGAGGAGAGGTAGTCACACACACACACACACACACACACACACACACACGTAGTTGACCAAACGTTATCTTTCCTTATCTGTTCCATCAGGTTGTTGATTCTAGCTCCATGTTGGAGTCTCCATGGAGAATTATAGTCTTTCTGTAGATTCAGCCTTAATACATAGGGCCACTCACAACCAGGTGAGCTACAGGGAGCCCCAGTGTTGCATGATTGTTGTTGGGGATTTATTTAGTTTGTGTAGCTCATTTCTAAACTACACTGAAAGTTGTTTCCAACCAAACAAAATTCAGCAAGTCTCTACGGTAAAGTGGGCATAGCACAACTAATGCCACTGAATAGAAAAAATGTATAAATCAATTAATTCAGAGCATAATGCAATGATATATTGACATTGTGATTGGTTGTTTTAGAAACCAAACCATGATTTAGGACAGCATTAGGACACATCATATTAGTAAACATTACCTGTAATTGCAACGACTGCTTTTAGTTTTAACGGATGTTAAAATGCGATGTGACCAGCTACGAAGAGGGAATGCAGCGAGGGTCACAGCTTTCCCAGGCCCCGTTCTTCCACGCTTGCCGAAATACCTAGATGGGAAACTTTGGGGATCAACTGCGACTCAAGTCGTTCACCTTTTGAAGGTGTCAGGGAGGTCCGCAGCATTCCATCGTAGGGAGCCGGCTCAACCAGCTCATGAAATATTCTTTCTCACTCCTATTTAAAAACTACGTAATCTGAGCTGATGACATCATGATGTCACAGAAAAGACTGATCAAGAAACGGTGGCATCACTTGTGGGATCGCAGAACATAAGGGGAGGGGAGGAGCTTAATATAACATCTGAACTGTGATGTCATAAGAGAGAGAGAGAGAGAGAGAGAGAGAGAGAGAGAGAGAGAGGAAGAGAAAGAGAAAGAGAAAGAGAAAGAGAGAGAGAGAGAGAGAGAGACAGTACGACAGACAGCAAAGGGGTCTTTTGTCTTCTCTTCTGGGTACACAGGGAGAGAGACAGAGACAGATAGCATTAGTGTCATGTAAAGACATGCTTATGCCTGGGGGGTCAGGTGGTGGGGAGGGGATAGTATGGTGGAAGTCAATGCTTTGTCACACACACACACACACACACACACACACACACACACACACACACACACACACACACACACACAAACAAATGTGAACACTTCCAAAGCTGTCAGTAAATAAGGAGAAGAGTGCTGAGGCCTGCAGTCCCGCTGGGTTTAATCACTTCTAGAAGTGTGTGTGTGGACGCATGGAGATGTGTGGAGGTCTGTGCGGGACTGCCTGCTTTGTTTGCCCAGTTTCCCATGCATTATACTGTGACATCTAACTGTTGTCTTGGTGACTGTCTGAGTCCTGCAGAAGTCCAGTTTATACCAGGTGGAGAAATTATTTTAGGGAATCTTCTGAAGCTAATATGTAGCATTTGACTTGTTGACCCCTGCAGCTGTTCTCGCATCATATTACAGGCATAAATATACCAGGAACAAAATCAAAAGAGGTGTGTTTGCACGGACAAAATATGCAGTTTGCGACCTTAACAGTGCATCACATTTGCTTCAATCCGCAGCGTGGACAAGATCTGTTGTCTAACTAGACTGTTTAGAGTTGCTAAAGGAAGCAGGGACCATAAAGACAGTCTGCTCTTATCTCATAGTAAAACCAGGAGCTTGCTAGCCCATCTGGAATGGTGTCTTCTAAAAAAAAAATACAGACCTCAACACGCGTTGAGCATAAAACCGTTTCACTTACAGCACCGTGTTTAAAAGAAGTTACGTTTTGTGCAAATTAAAACTTTGTTGCTTGTCGTTTCCTTCGTAGGGCTATAACAGTGTTAAGAGGCAATAAAAGTGCTGGAAGTCTGTGAAATTAGACCTGAAGAAATGAAATGGTAAAAGAGGCAGTTTGAAGAATGGCGTCCATAAACATGAAACATGTAAGAGAGATGAAAAGCCTGTAGACTGTGAAATCAACACTATAGCATGTTTTACTGTTGTGGGTGAAACGGATCATGGCGACCTAAACCTAAAACATATCTAAAATATCTAAAACAGAAGCCAAAAGTGTTCTGATGTAATACATTTTTAAACAAGCCATAATTGTATATTTTAATTAAATGGCCCGTATGAAGTTATAATAAGAAATAATGTATGAATAGAACCGTCTTGAAGGGAAAGTGTCATGGTGTACTTTATATAAACATTGGCAACTCATCTAACAAGTCTGTCTTCATTTTCGAAAATGTTATATTACTAGATATTTTTTCATTCTTGAAAGTAAGTTTGAGTTTGTGACCTGAGAGTCAAAGTTTAGCTTGTCTGTGTACTGATGGCTCGCTTTCCTCGTGTTGTGTCTAGATGTCTGTGGATTTTAGATGTACAAGAAGACATAACAAAACTTGTAATTCAAAATGCATACTGTTTGTGGTGCTAGATGACTCAGATGATTTGGATTCATGCTCTGACAACCATGAATGTATGTACTAAATTTCCAGACTGATAGTTGTTAAGCTATTGAGGTCTGTCTATTTAACAAAAACGTTCCCTTGCAATGGACTGACATTCAAAGAGTCACATAGTTTTGTAGCAAATACATTAAGATACAAAGAGAAGAAGGAGTGATAAATTACCGTGAGCATTGAAAGTAGAAAAACTATAATCAACAGAAAAAAAAAACAAGAAATGAGAAATCACATTGCTCTGTGAGTGACACGTACAGTAAGTGATGTCCACCAAAGACATATAAGATACATGAGATGAGGACTTCACAGATATGCGTACATGGTCACATTCCTGAGATCTCTGTGTGGCCGCTAGTGTCGCCCCAACCTGCAGGTTGAGCTCCTCTAGTTGAAATCACCCAGTCACCAACTACTGTGGTATTATCTGTCTGCCTGGCAGCCTGCCACCCCTATCATTACCACAAAGGCCAGATTTGTTCAGCTAATGGTATCCTTCACACACACACACACACACACATGCAGCATCCTCCAAAAATGCTAACTCAACACTTGACCCAGATAAGAGCATTCCAGTGAGAGCACCTTCAGGATGAAACGCACGCATACTCACACGCGGCGTCCAGGCACATATTAGTTTCATCATATTTATGTTCGTCGGCTACAGTATGCGATTACGCGGCGAGAATACGAATCTGTGTGTGTTTGTGTGTGTTTGTGCCAGGTACTTTCCTCGTTGGCAGGACTTAAAATGCAGCAGAGAAGTAGAGATGGTCCAATTAGAACAATTAGACGGTAAAATGGGAGGCATCAGTAAAACACATGCTCATATTTCACATATTTGGGGCATTTTAGTTTCAGGTTACAGTATGTTTAGTTACAGTTGTTGCTGTAGTGCTGAGGCTGTTCTGTGGATACTAATTAACTCCATAGCTGTGTTCTTGTTTGTAATTCTATGTTGAAAAAAAGGGCAAGAATTTCTGGTTATTAATATTTTTACTAGCATTGATGCTAAGCTGCGGTTCTTAACTGAAGAGAAGAGATTCTGTGATCTCGCCAGAGGCAAACATAGGCAGATGAAACCAATAATGTGTAATATCACCTGAGTATATTAATGGGTGATTCTTACCAGCACTGTTTATTAGATTGCTGTGGTCATCTGAAAGCAGCAGTGATTTTGAACAGTCATGCACAATAACACATACATCAAGCATGGATGGTTTTATCTGATCGGGCACCTGGTTCTGGAACAAATTAGTTTATCTTTTTCTGCACACCAAACAGGTCAGAGTTTAGAAAATACATGGATTTCACCCAGTCAGATTGACGTGGTGACAACAAGTGTACTGTTTGTTCAGACTCCTCCCTCACAATAGTCCCCATTATAATATGTCCTATTATTTCTTAAAATCACGTAAAGAGAGGTTATTAGTCTCTTATTAGAGTGTGCAATGAAATTATTGGTTGTAAAGGCATTACCATGCTGATAGAAATGTAATGAGTGATATCTGACTATTTTGATACAGACTTATTAAACACTTGGTTAAAATAATCTATTGGCAACCGTCAAAGTAAAAGAAAGAGCTTTTACTGTGGCCAAGTAAAATCATGTGTTTTCACTCTAGATCCCCGTCTTGGCATATTTGGGGTGCTGCATATTCGTCTTCATGTTGAGGAGTAGGTCAAAAAATGTGTATAGAATGACAATAGAAGCAGTTTGTGTTTAGCCATACCCGATCCCCTTCATGACCGTTGCCTTTAGTGATATAATTACCACATTTAAATGAGATTGCATCTTTAACTTTTGCCAGTGTCTGTGTTGATTCACATAAATAAGGTATTAAGCAACTAATTTGTAAATGGATAGAGTTGTTCAAACACTGGTATTGGAAATGCCTCCGATGGGGCCTAAAATGCCGATCGGGTATTGGCGAGTCTTTGCACCGATACGATATCACCGTGTCATATTATTGATCAGCTCCTTTAGGATACACAGGAACAACAACAACACGTGTCACTCACCACCCGACCTGTACATCCTCACTGACCGGTACTGCGCATGAGCAACTATCAACAACGATTGTGTTTTTCCGGAGCTGACGATGGAAGTGGCTAACAAATGAGCCATCTTGATTGTTTCTCACCTTTGTCTCGTCACAGTACCGATTACAGGGATTGTTATTTATCTCAAGATCTGTTTAGTTATTAAGATGCTGTTGTGCTACTGTTTTTTTCCACTGTTATTGTACGATTATTTTACTAAAATAGTGGTTGCAATTTAACAATTTAAAAAAGGAATTGTTATTTATTCCTAGATTTATTTGTTTAAATTATTTTTCCGACTGACTGTTAAACTAGATAATAAGTGAATAATTATTCGCTGTGTGTTTTACAAAGGGTTTAACCTAAGCCAGGCCATACAATAATGATAGCAAACATATCACATCCACACAGGATTAGTAGTATACAGCTGTTTATAAAATAATAATACTATGTATGTATGTATGTATGTATGTACTGCATCTATGTATGTATGTATGTATGTATGTACTGTATCTATGTATCTATGTATCTATGTATGTATGTATGTATGTATGTATGTATGTATGTATGTATGTATGTATGTATGTATATGTTTTCTTTGCAAGTTCAAGTATCAGAATCGGTAAAGGGAGGGAAAGAAATGTTATCAGATCGTCTCTACTTATGAATATTTCCATTTTTGCATTCATTCATGCACTCGCTGAGCTATACCAGCTGTTTTGTCCAAGGGTCAGATCTGTTGTGTCCCTTCCGGAAATAAATGAGCGGAGGAAGTAAGTAAGACAGACAACACACTGCTATGCTACGCCATGCTGAACAGGGATCGACACAAGTTTTACATTGTTCGTACGTGTCTGAGAGAAGGAGAGACAGACAGCAGGTGTTCATGCAGACAGCTTGTTTGCTTGTTTGTTTGTTTCCCTGGTGGACAGTGGCGTTGCCATGGGGACAAAATACTTAACAGCGTTCAGTTTGGAGTAATATTGACACACATGCATAGCTGTCAGCTTACTTACACTGCTAGTGAGCTGTTGGGCTTTGAGCGTTTCTCTCACATCATAAGTTGCTCAAGGAGCGCAGAGATTCATTCTCTTGTTTCCCCCAACACACTTTAAGCCAGTTCAGATTCTGGATTTGAACCTGTTCTTTTCTTTTCTTCACTATGAACAGACATTGAAAAATGACCTGCAGCAGCTCTGTGCGAATGGATCACTATTCACATCACACTGACAATATCCATAAAAACAGAATACACCTCAATTGAGAATGCAGAGATTTTTTAAATCCACAACCTTTTCATATTAGATAATTAATGTTACAGCCTACCAGTACAGGCTGCAACAGGATAATATCTCTTGTGAAGGTTATAAAGTCATCAACATGACCTAGAGGTAATACTAAGTGTACTATAAACATTTCCTCTGTCTGTCTGCATGTGTCAGTAACACCAACGGTTATCTCTTGTATGTCAAAACAGGGATGATCCAGTTCCCAGAATTAGGGTGAAGATAGGAACATCCAAAAAACAGAAATACTTCAAGAAAAGTAAAGCTGAGACATTGGTTGCTAGTATTTACACAGTACATTTGGCTAAAATGTGGTAAATAGCAACTGACTGTAATCATTGACTCTGTATTGAATGGCATTTTTGCTCCGTATCTGTCCCTGGTGTTTCATGTGTATAAAATAATAAACAGAATTGTTTTTTTGCAGTGAGAGTTGTCGTGGTGTTGTTAGAAAACACGTAACCACAACTGCACTCAGTTGCCAGTTTATTAGGTACACCTAGCTTAAACTAATGCAGTGTAATACAACAGTCCTGCAATACATCTTAACTTTGTGCACGTTATAATGTTCAGTTGTTGTTGAAACTGTTATTGAGAGGTGTTGATTTGACTGTATGATCATTCTGAAGGATCGTCACGTGGTGCGGTTTAAGTGTATCGAGTTATACAGTGAGGTGTTTTTGTTATTCAGCCCACCTTCATTAAAGGAATGGGGTTAGACTGCTTTAGGTTTAGCTGAACCTAATACACTGGAACCTGAGAGTGTATGCAGGCAATCAAAACAAAACGTTTCAGTAACTTTCAGTTAGTCGTGCAGGCCTGTTCCTTCCTTGTTCTTATTATAGAACTGAGTAAACGTTGCAATACGGTAGAAACAGTCAGTAAAGTAATGTTCAACATCATCTTTCTGCTTCTCAAAAAAAAAAATGAATCGTTCAAACTTAATGACAAATCAGATTGTTAGTCGGTGCCCTCCAGAATGACCCATCTGTTCTGGAGCACCCAAACAGAGGAATACTGTTAGTCACTGCCCTCCAAAATGTATATGAGCGTTATAAAAATGATTCATTTCTGATCTGCCGACGGCGCTATGGCTAAAGTTTGGTTAGGTTTAGGCACAAAAACGTAGACTGTTGGTATCAAACAAAATGTGAACCGCGGTCACCATGCCAATGTCCTGCATGTTGTATGTCCAACCACCTCCCCAAGAGGTTTTGTATTGCTATAGCAACATAACGTTACCTCTGTCATTACTTCTGAGAGACAACAGTCTCTTCTTAGAGGTCTTGTCAGATATGTTGTTTTAGGCATTGAACAAATGATCGATGCTGTCCTTTTTCTCACACAAGTGAGGACACTTGCTCAGTTATTTTGGTACAATACATCATAAATACATAAATGGGACCATGTGCTGTGTGTGAACTATTCTACGTGGCTCCTTTAAAAGACATTGTGAGGCTAATTTAAATAACCGACAGGAGTCCCATCGATTAACTGTCGACTTTGGTTTTCGTCAGAAACCATGACTGCATGAGTCAGAAGATTTTGCGGATTTCATTCCACCTGAACAGATTCGGGCCAACTATTTTTTTATCGTAAGACCCTGAGGCTGCAACTACAGGAATGAGGAGTGGCCAAAACATTGAACTATTTACACTTCACACATTTCTGATCAGAAACACTCACATGGAAACACAAGCATGTTTATATACAGATCTATAAAGGAAAAAGGGAGTGAAGGGGGAGGATGAAATCGGGATGAGAATATTTCTTGCACAGTTCGTATCTTCATACTGAGGAGTTACAGGAAAACAACAAATCTACACGGAAAGGAACCAAAAGGAAACAAAAAAAACAAATGTTTGCTAATACCACAACTCATAATAAACCAGTTTTACTCAAATCCAATTATGTGCAGGTGAGCTCTCAAGAAGGTGGGGAAGCCAAACCTATCTATTTAATGGTTTGGGAAACACTGATGCCCTGAAGTGGAGTGGCGGTCAGTGTTTGGAAATGACTGACTCAGCAAGGCGTTGTGCCAACACGCTGTGCTGCCTGAGTGCCGATGTGCCGAAGCAGGGCTCGGCCTGAGGACTCACATTAGCAGGAAGTGCAGGAAATGGCTGTAATGATGTGGCATTTTTCAAACTCATTTTTTTAAAGTAGTAAAGTAACCATTTTCCTCTTTAGACTTTTCTTAAGCTGGAGATCAAGCCTGCATATTGTAGGCCTACTGTGCAGTCCAATTAATTTGTACACAGCATAAAACGTCTAAAAATACTGTGTTAAGTAGAGGAAATGCCACTGTTCATCACAATGGGACATCCTGCTCTGCCCTTTCATGCATAATCACATAAATCTAACGGCTATAGCATGATCCCACAGCAAAATAACTCTAACACGGAGGACCAAATAAACAACAACAATCTACACACTTTAGATTCAGGCTATGAGCATGTACCCAGGACAAATGGGTAGCAACAATGTGCCTTGTCCAAAGAGCATTACAGTCTATGGTGTGAAGCTACTTGAATCAGATTATTAAAGTATAAGTGAGGATGAGGATGTGCCTGCTTCCATAAAAGGTTTGTTATTCGGCAAACAACTTGATAAGATCATTCATCACAAGGACACATATCAGTCAAGGATTCTAGTTCTGCTCAGCCCCCAACCCGCCCCACCCCCCCATGCCCACATTTTTAGGGAAGTTTAGGTGATTCAGGAGATGATGACAGATTACCCTCCTTGACTCACTGTACACCTTCCTGGAAATACCACCCTCACACACACAAAGATACCAAGAACTTGCACAACCCTGTGTGAAATAGTGCTGAGATTTACTCAGGGAAAAATATGAAATTCATGAGAACCTCTATCTGTTCCGGAGTCCAGGTGCAACTTCTGAGCTTGGCTTTGACATTCAAGCTGTGCTCCCTGCTCACAGTGCTGTTGCTTGTTGTGAACAGGTCAAAAACACATTAATGTAATTATTTGATTGCCATTACCTAATGCCTCAGGAGCTTTATATTGCATGGATTTGATTGACCACATGTATGTGTATGACTTTAAGATTTAGTATTTGTTTAATATCCAGTGACTCTGCCTTCTCTTAGTGACTAGTTTTAGTTTGTGAACTTCTACTGTACTGGTGGTGAAAAGGAAAGATGCTTAAATCAAAAGTACAGCCATAGTAGTTCCCACGCTTTTTTGCTCATGACAGTCCAATTGAAGTGTAATTTCCCTCTCAAACTGTTGTACTCAAATCATTTTAACTACGCAATGCTGTATTTCACAAAAAAACTGATAAAAGATATCAAAATAATACACATTATTTAGGTGACATGATTCTGTTTTTATTATTTGCAACCCCTTAGATTCTTTAATGTCCCCTTGGTGTCCCGACATCCTATCATGGGAGCCACTGACATGAGAAATTAGGTAAAAATCATTAGCTTTAACACCATATGTAAAATGTTTACATTTTTGTTGATGATTTTTGTGGCTTATGACATTTTACTTAGCAAGTTATCTGCTGTGATCGGTGACAGTGAGGCAGGAAGAAGGAGTGGCCTGACAATTAAACAGATAAAAAATATTATTACTAAAACGCATTTATTCAGAAGGTAAACCAGAAGTAGGCCCACATGAAATGACTGTACTTATCATGATTGTATTGCAAAACTTCATGGGCACTCACAACTGCAGGAAGTCAAAAACCCAAATCTTCCTTTACCACCATGAGGACACTTTCAGCCCTCATGCACTTCACCACTTTTCTCAATCTTGACTAATGTGGTGTGAATAGCTCAAAGATTAAAAGGCCGACATGTTTGTGGCAGCATCGCTCCGTGTGTGTCTGTCCGATGCGGGACATCTAATCATCTTGGCTTTCATAGCGGCAGGATGGGCTCCTTGTATTGTCTGAAAGGAAACACAAAAACGTGCACACACATGCACGTGTCTGGGTGTTATCGACTCCAGACAATACAGAGGAACAGGAGGACAAAGACAGGAGAGAGTGTTGTCTTGAGGTCCAGTCAGCACACACACACGCACACACACACACACACACACACACACACACACACACACACACACACACACACACTCAACATGACCTCATACCTGATGTAATGACAAAAGTAGAGCTCTTTTACATGTTTCTACTTCACTCGGTGCAATTTGATCGTTTCTGCCAGTGTTCCCTCCATATTTGAGAACACTCAAAGTAGATTTTAAACTGTGACGCTGAGCTGATTTATGTTTCATAAAATTCTGAGTCAAACAGTTAAACTCCACGAGTCTCGAGTGCACCTCAAGTTGCTCAAACATGTCACAACCATGCAAAAGATCAGTGGGTTTTTTTTGGGGTGGGGGGCAGGGGGGTTCCATCCCCTCTCTGTATTTAGCAACATTCAGTCACATCTAAATCTTCTCTAAGCACCAGAGCAGTTGGTGGTGTTGGTGGAAAAGGTCCCAAACAAAAAGACTTGGAGCATGAAATATGAGGCTGTGTAGGGAACACAGAGGAGGAGGAGGAAGAGGAGGAGGTCGGAGTGGGGGAGTGGAGGGCAGAGAGAGTTTTGTTCAGGAGTTGGGGGGAGGGGGGTTGTGGTGGTTGGGGGGTTGTGGTGGGGGGGCAAGAGACAACTCAGCTAAAACAGAAAGAAAGAAAACTCCTCCCAAGCACTGTGGGGAAAGAGGAGGGGCTGGGTGCTGCAAATCACTCCCCAGTGAGAGAAAGAGGACGGCAGGGCTTCTGATTGTGCAGCGCTACTTGTTGTTGCCTGTCTGAAGGAGCGTGAGTGCGTAGTCTTCCAGTCGGTCAGCTAGTCAGCAACTCAAGTCATTCAAACAAACTATGACATGGAATCATTTTGATAGAAGTATATCCATCTAAAAGATAAAGAAGAGCAAAGATCGGGAACAGGAGGTCACACTGACAGGTAGGAATGAAAATCTGTGTTTATGTGAGTGTGCGTCAATATACAGTAGATGTGTGTAGGAATGTGTGGAGACAGTTATCTTAATGGTCATCTTTTCCTCTGGATGCATTTACATTCGCCTCAGTTTTTCTGACTTCTCATTATCTAAGCTACAAGTTAAAAATAGAGAATGCTACTTTTATCTCTTTCTGTGGTGGATGCATGTTTCACCACACTCCCATGCCTCCTCTTCGTCTCTCAGCGGTCCCTCTCTCCATCCCCTTTGGTTGGATTGTTTACAGCTTGCAAGTGAGTTAGATTTGCTCAGGGACTTTTTGAGCAATAAGTTGCCTTCCCAAGACACTGGGTGTGACTGTGGTTCCTGGGATTGGTGGTGCTAACCATGGAAACCCCGGCAGGAAATAATTACATGAAATATGACAGATAAGATCAAGAGCTTTCGTCAAGGTTTTTTTTTGGTTCATTTGTTTTTGAGTAAGTTCGGGACTGCGCCTTTAAGGTTTAGGTTAAGTTCATAGCTTTAACATTTCATAGAAGTTGTTTTCTCTCAGTCAAACACTGACATGATAAATTATAGGTTTTGACACCACTGAAATGTCATCAATATGTATTGTAGTATACGACCTAAAACAAAAGAGTCAATGTGAGGCTCTTATCAAATGGCTCTTTGCTTAAAAAACACTTTGACAGGTTGAATGACGGTGACCTTTCAGTTGTGAGAACACATCTTTAAACAGCAAGCCACCCACGGGATGATGACAGAGGCAGACATATGTGTGCATCTGCGTGTGTGTGTGTGTGTGTGTGTGTGTGTGTGTGTGTGGGGGGGGGGGAGTGTTGATGTTTTATGCAGATAAACACACACATGCAGCAGGTTGTTGCAGACATTAGTCAGTGTTGGTCTGAATCCCATAGTGTCCAGAATCAAGCCAATGAGATTCAACCTTTAATTAACGCTGAAACGTGTCTGTGTCATATTCACCGATGTCAGCTTTAACTTTGTGATGGTCACGTACTTGCAGCGTCAGTGATGTGTGTGTGTGGTGTTGTGTTACTTGCCACAGTGGGATGAGGTGGATGGTATTCCAGCCAGCCATCAACACTATGTGAATTGTAGTCTTCACAAAGCCTGACTGCAGAGGTTGAAAGTAAAAAAACAAATGTATTTTTCAAGACCATGACGTGAGTATCATTTTGGTATACTAACTTTAGCAGTACAACTTTGTGCATTCAACTTTATTGTATTTCAGAGGAGAATGTTGTACTTGTAGGCAAATATTTAACATGTCCAAAGTATATGATAAGCACGTAGAATAAGAACCAGATAAAACCATCCAGCAGTAGTCTGACTTTTGTAGCACCACTTGGACCAGCTGAAACATCATCAACATCAATAAGGATGTTATTAGAAATCTGTAAGGGGCATTTGGTACCTAAAACTGAAATGTGGAGCTTGTTTTTGTCAAAGGAAATGTGTTCATGTGCTTTCTTGCCAATGCAGATATCTCATATCTGTACGCTAGATATGAAGCAAGAGCCAGGAGACGGTGTCTTAGCTTAAAGTAAAGACGTGTGGAACCAGCTAGCTGTTCAAAAATAAAAGGAAATTGATTTACCGACACCTCTAAAGACGATCTATCCTGTCTAATCCATACAAGAACTAAAGATTTCAACATGACAATTGCAGGGAGTTAAGTGCTGGAACTATTTATTGGCCAGGCCATTGACTTCCTGGAGTCCTGTCATCACCTGCTGGTCCTAGCTTCATATTTAGCATACAGACAAAAGAGTGGTGTTGATCTTCTCATCTAACTGTCTGCAAGAAAGCAAATAAGCATCTAGAAGCTACAGATTAAATATATTTAGGATATTAGGTGTGAAATGTCTAATTTACTAACTAACGGATTACTTCTACATGGTACTATTGTTGTTTTAACTTAATTATGGAACTAAATATTTACTTATAAATAGTTATAATACCACCAGTGACTGACTCAGCTGACTGCTTCTTCTCTGTGTGACTGACTGGCTGACTGGCTGACTGACTGGCTGACAGTGGGATGATCAGTGACTGTACATAGACACAGTCACTCTGTCCATCTCTGCCACTGTAGACATATGAAATAAATACACACTGAGGGTAGGTGGCGTGTGTTTGTGAGAGAGATTCAGAAGCAACAAATGGCTGCTATTGCTGTGGGATTTGATAAAAGCCTCATTAATATGTACACACACACACATACACACACACACACACACACACACACACACACACACTGGTGGGCCCACGCACAGAAGAGCGCAGTAGGACACCTCTCTCTCTCTTTCTAACAAAGGCTGGCTCTAAACAGCGGTCATGTGACAGTTGTTCCCATTGTTCACTTCTGGCCAGGGGTGGTTTTGCTAATGCACTGGTGTGTGTGTGTGTGTGTGTGTGTGTGTGCATGTGTGTGCATGTGTGTGTGTGTGCCATAGCAGGAAGACACTTCAAGTCCGCCGGAGGAAACCCCTTATTCCCAGACATGTTGGTGTTGGTGTTGTGCTCCCTACTGGGTGTATGTTTAACAAGAGACCAGTAATGCAACGTGTAACAGTTTCTGTTTTTAAATCCATTTCATTTATAAATGATATTATTGTTTAGAGTGTGTTTTGTATGATGTAAACCAGAGGACTTTTGAGATTCCTTCAGTCAAAGCTGAATCCTCAACATGCACAGTAACCCATGGTGCCAGTTTTTTAAAACCGTTACTTCAGTGGATTAACAACAAAGCCTACTTACTCATCTGACTCAGGTTAGCTAGAGAGAGACAGTTTAATATTAAAACATTAAATTACATTAAACAGGAAAGTGTGTGTCCACCAACATTGTGAGACAGAATTATAGATATAATTAGGTTTATAGTGGAAAGGAGGAAGGGAAGCAAGAGATATATTTGTTTTATTGGCAGTAATCCTTTATAATGAGCTGGCTGCCATCTAAATGTTTATACTGCCACTTCCTCTTCCTGTTAATCTGCGCTTGTTTCCCATCCAAGGCCTTGTGTATTTTTGTGTGAGTGTGTGCTGGCGTTCCCAACTCAAGGTCTTCACTGCTGTCGGTGACACAGCAAACCTCTCTTCAGAATATTTTGTCTTTTGTACCATGGTCAAGGAAAATACTCCTGATTAGTTTCCAGGTGTCTATTAGCGGGGAAGCTGCTGGTTTTTGGAGTATTTTGACACTGTATATTCCCCCAATTTTCTTTTAATGCTATTCTTTATGAAGCCTGGTTCCAGACCTCTTGAGTTGCTGACCACTGGAGCCTGATAAACCGGCCAGGCTAATATTTCCGCTAATATATTGTATCGCTGTATATGTAATGTATATGTCAGTAAATGACAAGAAGAAGAAAATCCCTTATCCACCGGCCTATAGTCCACATCTTTTCAGGTGCTACAGCTAAAAAAGATATGACAAAAATAGCCACAAAGCAGCTAATTTTGTAGGTCAATTTAGAAAAATAACTCATCATTATGATCATTATGACAAAATGTAAGTTACCTGTTCCTTGCAGCTGCTACTTCTCTGCTTCTAATTTGGCTGAAGATGACATTGGCGCAGCATCAATCACTACTCGTCGGTTAAGGCGAGAAACAATCCGGCTCAACAGAACTCAAATGAAACAAACACAATGTCCGTCTGATTACCAGGTTATCCTCCGTCTCCCTCAGCATAGAATCAAGGTAGTCTGTGGGATAATGTCAGAATGTCTTTTAATTATATGCTGTTGGTTTCTGAAGATTTCGTGTCAGTTTTTCTTTTGCAAATTTAAAAGGCTTCGTCATTGCAATTGTTAACAAGATAAACTGTAGTCGCTGAATTCTCATTGACACAGAACTGGAAAGTAAAAGACTGCTGAATGTTTTATTAGTTCAGCTCACAATTAACAGTGCAGGCAACAGATGTTTGAGCTCTTTGATTGGTTGCGTCTTACCCACCTTTTTTTTTTTTTTACTTTTCTCCTATTTTATGTTCACCTTCGGCTTTTTAAAAGAGTTCCATGCCGATCCAAATCTTGAAAGTGCTTCAAGTAAGACATACATGGTCTAAGCATGAAGCGTGAGTTTTGCTTCCCTAACCCTGGACGCCAAAATAACTTTGCAATGCTATATCAGTACTTCTCAAACATAGTTGCAGTCAACAGTTCAACTGCTATCCTAAATCATTATGGAAGGTTGTTTACATTAAACTGTATGCAACCATAGCAACAATAGTCATGCTTCACGCCAGGTTACCAGTTAACTGACTGTAGAAACTAACCTAAACATTGCTAAACAAACTACAAACTAACTTCAAATGAAAAATAGCTTCTCTTTTTATTTCTTGGTAAATAGACTTGGTGAAGGAAATGCCAGAGCTCCCTCTTTCTCTTTTTGTGCGTGTGTGTGTTGTGTGTGTGTGTGTGTGTGTGTGTGTGTGTGTGTGTGTGTGTGTGTGTGTGTGTGTGTGTGTGTATGATGCACGGCGCTGTAGCCACTGAACAGCTGTAGGGAGGAGAGGATGATGCAGGGAGAAAGAGGAGAATAAAAAGAGCAAAGTCTATTATTACGAGAGGTGGGAGGACAAAGGATAGAATGAAGGGGACAAAGTGAGGAGGCTAAAGAAGAGCTGACATCATGATGGACAGACAGAAGGAGGGAGGGGATTTCTGTGTGGAGAGGTGGAGGGGTGAGGGGGGGGGCGCTAAAGATTGAGAAAGAAAGGTAAAGATGGATAATAGTGAAATAAATAGTGTGGAGGGAGTAGATGGGTAAGACGCAGAGAGGAAATGTTAAAGGAGAAGAGTGAGTAAGAATTTCACACCTCCACTCGAAGTGGAAAGGACTTCCTGTGGCTCTAAGCATGAATAATTTATTCATAAGATTAATCGACAAAGTATTCATGTGCGTAAGTGCTGTCTGTCTGTGTTTTCACTCAGTGAGAGACAGTCCTTTCTCCTCTGGAGATGAGGGTGTGTGTCTGGCAGATGGTCAGGGCCACACACACAAAAACACATTAACACACACGTACACACACACACACACACACACACAGAGCTGACCATCCCTGAGGGTCTTATAATAGGTCCTCCTCCTGTAGTCGTTCTGCCCCTCAGAGGAATCCACACTGACCCAGCATGCCTTAGCAGGACTTTTACAGTGTGTTTGTGTGTGTGACTGTGTGTGTATTCACTTTACTCGTCACACTGAAGAGTCTTGAGCTGGACAGCTGTTACTTTCCCAAAACCTCTATTTGCATTTTAATTGAGATTCATCATCACAAGCTGGTGACTCTGACCTCCTGCT
This sequence comes from Ophiodon elongatus, assembly GCA_016806645.1. Lineage (NCBI taxonomy): Eukaryota > Metazoa > Chordata > Actinopteri > Perciformes > Hexagrammidae > Ophiodon > Ophiodon elongatus. The sequence goes on along the minus strand of JACSYO010000215.1, from coordinate 920,237 downwards.
GGAGTTGGGTTGAGTTCCACTTTATATTCTAGTTTTTCTGTATTCACTAAGCTCCAAAGCTTATGTCTTTTTTGTTAAATATTTTATTTCTCCTTGATGTTTTTTTTTATTTACAAAACAGAGCCTTCAAAAGAACTGAAGTAGCAGGGCTCTGAATTTAATCTGTTGCTTTGACCAGTTGAAATGAATAACATTACCAGCAGCTGTCGCTAATCAATTTACAGATTGTAAGTAACTTGCCAAAGTAAAACTTGATTGGTTGTCTGTGTCTCGGAAAAAAAGGTTGTTTGTAAGAGATAGAAATGCACTCTCAAATCACAAATGGACAGACCAGAGTTATGGTGCTTTTCTTTTGAAACAGTATCATACAATAGATTTAAAAAATAATAATAATTTAGTTAACTGACTGGATGAAATGCTATCAGACCCCAACCCTACCCCCTGCACTGAGGATATAAACATGCATCTTACCATGATTGTGTTCTGCATATCTTATGTATGACATATGTATGTGATTTTCTATTATCCAGTTATACAGTACTGAGTCCCCTTGTACAGCAGCAGATGTGTCCACAAGTTATTCAGAAAAAGTGCTTCTTTCTAACTGGGAGTTAGATGAAAAGATCAATATCATCCCTGTACATGTAGCGCAGGGCTACCTCCATGACATACTTTAGTTTATCACAATGGAAGCATTGGAGACAACAAACCCGGCATCTTAGAGCTGCAAAGTGGTCCTTTCTTACACATCGAATGTTTGTACTGGCCAGCTAGGAACAGGAAACAAATCAACAGATCAACCTTTGTTATTCTTGTATCTATTGGCTAGCTTGCTAACTAACAAGAATATACATGTAAACTGAACAATTTCAGAACCATTGAAAGGCGTATTCTTCCTCTTTTGGTGTCGGCTAGCTGTTTCCCTGCGGTCCCAGTCTTTGTGCTAAGCTATAGGCTTAACAGGTCCTGGACAAGCTCTAATCTATTTAGATGAAGTTGATCTTATCTGACTTCAAGCAAGAAAGCAGACAAGCATAATAAAACCAACATGTCATAAGTATTCCTTTCAACTCGGAAACTCAAGTTCACACTTGGTTTCTTATATGGGTTAAAGCCACGTCTCTCTCCGTCCTCACGTAAACGTCTGGTTACAGTCCTCTATCGCTGTGCTGAGCCCATTTACAGATTGGCTTGTCTCCCTACTTTGGCCTTACTTGACCCGCTTTATCATGCTGCTTTGAGATATATCTCAAACTATAGGACTCATCACTGCACATTGTACAATCTGGTCGGATGGTCCTCATTTGCTGTGCCCTGGTTCTATTTTAATGTATAACACCATTCTAGGCAGCTTACCCATGTACATGTACTTGTACAAAATACCTACAACAGTAGGTCCAATAATTGTCTAGGCCAATTATTAGTCTGGAAAAGGGAATCTATTTCATTATGGCTCTTGGTCTTGAATGATCTGAAGGTTAGACTAATCTAGAGTCCCTCATCCCGCTATTCAGTTTCAAACAAAGGTTTTCAACCACAAACTGTTCTTACAACAACGTGTAACTGTCATGTCCTGTTGCCTTTTTGTCTATACTGTATGTATCACACACACTTTATGTCTATATTTAAACTCTTCTGTTGATGCATGGACATTCATTTTACTTTTTAACGCAATGGTTTGTTTTTGCTTTAATGTAGAAATCGAAATGAACTCAGCGTTTGACTTTGCTGCCGTCTTGGCCTGAAGACAAAAGCAATTTTGATCTTGTTGAATACCACTAATGACATTTAACTTCATCAAATAAGGAAACAATTGATTTGCATTCAATGAACGTGGTGAAACTAATTCACAGCATTGGCAGCAGATCATCTACCTTTGAAATAAACTCGGTTCAAAACATTGCCTCTTCTTCAGGGCGGACAGCGTCTGACTACTGCACAGCCAAGACCCGACCCCACGGTTTCCTCTGCAGCCTACTTTCCCTGATCGTAATCAGGTTGTCCAAATAGAGACACAATAACAAACACAAGCATAGTTGTTCGTGTCAGATTCTTTGGTTCGATGAGATTAGAAACAGGGAGGGTCTGTGGAATCTCGTACCATCCAGTCTACCAACATGTCCGTCAGCTGATGGTATTTTAGTTTGTACAGTATGACTAACTGCTGCATGGTGAGTGATTCAGAGCAGATGATAGCGTGCTGTCCAGTCATCATCACAGGGCAGGGGAATGTATCAAGAACCTGTTTACTGTTTTCCATCACTGCCGACCTATCTTCATCTCTATGTACAGTAATTATATCTGCTTGTCTGTCTGTCTGACAAGATCAAGCTCATTAGCAAAGAAAGTTGTGTGCAGTCGGTGCTGCTTCTTGTTAACGCTTTTTGAAAAGTCTGTAGAAGAAGCTGGTTTTAAGTGCCTCGCTGGTATTTAAAGAACTTTAAGCATTCATTGTGACATTCAGAGTCTGTTGAAACTGAAGCAGAAGGTCAGACCTCTGTCCTCTCACATTGTCTGGTGACATTTATATTGGCTTTGAGCCCAGCATCATGTAAAAACTATAACTGCTGGACGGTCTGAAACATATGTTTAACGCCAGTCTTTATTCCAGTCAGTGTTATGGCTTGGGAGGTGGACAGGTCATCCTCCTTGTACAGTGTAATAGTGCTCTCCTAAGAACTTATAGTTAAAATATATATATTTGTTGCTTGGTACACATTTTATTAATATTTATCTAGCTTTCTTCTAGCTTTCAAAACCTTTCACTGAAATATTGTGATAACATCAAGTCTTAAATATAGTGCAGTACTGGGGCAGTGTCTTTTAGTTCAATTTTCCAAAAACAAAGAAAAGTAAGTTTTGTGTATTGTGTTACAATACATAATTGTTTTTGTAAAAGAAGTAGAAATAGATTTTGGATTAGGTTTCAAAATGATGTTACAAGCCAACATAATTGCATCCTCGTATGTTCTACACTGTTATATTTGGTTTGTAAGATATCTTAATATGATCACACAATGTGTTTGTGGTGTTGAAGGATTTTATTTTTTGTAAACGACAAAACATTATAACAATAATACATTATAATGGCAGATTTAGTGTGTGTTTGCCTACATGCACACAGGTACAGGTGGAATCACATTACTTAGTTGAAGCTACTGGTTTAATGTTATGTAATCGGAAGCTTTATTTCCCTCCAGGCAATGAGTTGGTATGCATGATGATGTGAAGTATGTGAGCAATGTGAGTGTGTTGGTGGTGGAGGTGGGAGGCCACCTGTTGTACTGGATCATGTAAATATTCAGTGAGTACGTCAGTGTATGTTTGAGTGTTTCAGATCATATGTCTTTACAGAAATGCATTATAGAGTATTACACTTCACCTTTCTGGCTTGTGTTACCATGGTTACATAACTGTGTTCCCCAGGGTATCGTACTGTATGTTAGGTTATATCACACCCTGTGAGGTTAATTCACTTATTTTTCTTAATGGATTTATCAGCTTTATAAAGTTATTAAAAAGTGTTATCTGTAAAGTAATTTTTCAGTGGAAGGACTGAGATCGACTCTTCAAATCCAGAGCTTTGAGGTGCTGGTTGATAGGACTCAAGTCCAATAAATCAGACTTTTTCATTTCTACATGCGTTTCTTTCCAGAGTTGAGGATGATGGCAGAGGGGCGTTTTGCCAGTCTGCCCAGGTCCCTCCATGCACACCACTCCCTGGGAGGAGGCACCGCACACCCTGGACTCCCCTCCAACTCCCTCGGTGTCCCCAGCAGCAACACCTGCTCCTCCAGGGGGCTCCAGACCTCCCTCGCCTCCTCCATGGACCTCCTCAGCTCCAGACCTGGGTGAGCTGGCTGACCAACAGTGGCTCACAGCACAATCAAAACTGGTCTTCAAAGTGTTCAAAGAGTCTGAAATAGCTTCATATGTTAGTCTCAAAAGGCTTCAATGAAGTGTTTTACAGCATCACATTTATACCCTGTATCGACTTGTTCAAAGTTTTAAGAGGATAAAATCCCAACTGGAAGTTTTTTTTTCTCAAAGTATAGAGTCTTAGAGGTTCAGGGTGTTTTAATTTACTTCAATGCTTTAGTCTTATTCTTCTCTCCCCCGTGTCATTTGCCCTCCCCCAGTCTCCCTCCAGGGCAGGGCAGCGGCCTATCAGAGCTGTCCCCTTCTTCCTACCAGCCAGTCTCCATTCACGGAACTCTGCCTCGACGCAAGAGAGGTGGGGCCAACCTCACCCATGGAAACTACACGTGGGACCCCAGAGCCAATCAAACACAGCAGATACCGTGGGGGAAAACACTGCTGCCTGGACACGCCCATCAACCCATGACCTCTCCGCTGGTCCAAAATATCATCGATGACTGTCATGGTTACAGGTAAACACATGTACAAACACACATAAAATATGTTCATATTCTCTTTATTGATAAACAGAACTGCATTTCGATATTCACACATATGTTGATTAGGAATGTCCTAGACAAAGGAAATTCTTAGTCGACTAACACTCGACTTATCAATGAGTTCTCCACAAAGAATCACATATAAACACCAAGATTTGCTCATAAGATTCTTGTAAATAAGTCATTCAGCATGAAAAAAGAATAAAGACCGACAAAAAAAAGCTTGCTTCTTCAGACAGACTCAGACAGAGAGTTTGGAGTTGATAGAGAAAGGCGAGTTCACAAAGATCCCTGAGGGGGTGTAGCAGTTAGCTCAACTTCTGAGGGAACACGCACACCTCATTCTTCATCATGTCCTCCCATCTTTCCATCTTTAGTGTAGAGTTACGACAGACAGTATCTGATGTAGCCAGCTGTGTGTGTGTGTGCGTGTATCTGTGTGTGTGTGTGCGTAGCCCCCAGTAGTTGGGTTACCTTTGTAGGTCAGGGTGTGGCAGGACAGATCACAGATTACTGTGAGCCCTTTGTCTCCCCTCTCCATCTTTCTGTCTCCATGCTGGATACATTTCATACACCGCTGACATACAGCAGGACAATTTGTCCAGGTCATATTCAATCCGTGCAGGTGGCAAAATAATGAACAACGTCATTCTCTCACTCACAGTTATATGGGTATTGTGTCCTTCGACTGCTTACTTTTGAAATGTCAAAAAATAAGATGAGAGTCAAGTGTGTTTCTAACCCTTACTCTATGTTCCTAAATAAAGTGCATCACTAGAAAAGAGATTGCTTTCTGTTGCTGATTTGTGGCTAGTGGGTGTTGTTCTTTATAACTCAGCTAATGTTGGCTTTACTTCAAGCAGTCTGAAGTTCAAAGGACAGCGATTGGTAATAGTTGAATTAACCTACTATATGCAAGCAAAGAGAGATTAATCTCACTCTGTCCATAGTTATTTGATCGTTTTGTTTAACTTACTGAAAATCAACTTCTTGGTCCTAAGTGAAAGGTTTCGCATCAAATTTTTTTTATTGTTTCACAAGGTATATCTTCTGCTACGACCCGGCTCAAAGGCTGCAACATGGATGGGAGACCACACAAGTTAAAAGCAATAAATCAGACATTTATTTAAAGAATAACACAACTAACTTAAACAAAAGAAATACGCCGTAGTGTCAGCCACAGGCGAGGTGAGGTGAGGCGAGGCGAGGCGAGGCGAGGCGAGGGGAGTCGAAGCGAGGCGAGGCGAGGGGAGGCGAGGCGAGGGGAGGCGAGCAGCCAGCCAGGCAAGGGAGTGACCAACATCCATGTTCAGGTGTTGAGTCTTTGTAGCCGCCCCTCCCACCAGCCTCAGGTGTAGCTCATCAGCTGACGATGCACAGCCTGAAAGACAGAGACAGCAAAACAGGACCCAGACCCCTAGTGGAGGGGAGGGGTCATCACACTTCATTCACATACAAATACGGATAATACTGTACATCTCAACTCATCCCATGAAATGTTTCCGCATGGTTGTAAGTCAGGACGATTAAAAATGTGCAATTTTGCCCATAGTATGTGATATAGTAAAGAAGTAAATAAAAACAGCAACATGTCCAGAAGCATTATGAAATTCCAAACGTGTCCCCCACGAAAAAAAAACAAATAAAGTTTCTAGACTCGGTTAGATTTGGGTGTCAGAGACTATGCCTAAGGATGCTCTCTGTTGCTGTTTTTAAACTACACACAGTTCACAGTTGAGTTTTCCATAAGTGTGTATAAGTATGTAACCACTGGTCGGTCTTGACTTTCCATTGCTCATGCTGTCAGCTGACCTATGACCCCTGACCTTATGTTGCACTAGCCTCCGATTGGTCAGTTTGTCTCTCTGTTGACCTCAGCTCAGCAGACCACCAGGAGAGGAGGAGGGGGAGGAAGGGGGAGAGAATGAAAGGGGAAGAGAGATGCTAAAGAAACGGCCCCATGTATCTGTTGATCGTGTTTGGACTAACTTCCTTTTGTTTTATATCAAATCAGACCGATAGCTTAAGTGTATTTCTTACTAGCAGTTGTTTACGCTATATTCTCTTTTCAATTGCAAAAGATGTATATGTTAATGAACTAAAAATACAAACATGTTCATAACTGATGATTTATTGCCCTAGTGACACCCCTGACAGAAAAAAACAGCAGGTTGCTTTAGTGCTGCAAATAAAAAGAGGACGTGTGAAGAAGAGGCAAGGGGTCAACAGAGACTCACCTCCACATTTGTTTTTACATTTAAAGGTGCCGTGTGTAGGATTTGGTGGCATCTATTGCAACCAACTAAAACTTCTCCCATGTGACAAGCGTGCAACTATGGTGGCCGACGCAGAAATGCCAGTGTTTGGTTTGTCCCTTATGGACTACCGTGGCAACATGGCGGCCGGCTCATTCTGAGGTAACGAAAACAAAAACAATCTTATTTTCAGGTGATTATACACTAAAGAAAACATACTTATTATTATTATATTCCATTTCTGCCATTTCTGTGTCCCAATGTCAAACTACATACTATATAGTATGTACTGTATGACAATCTTTATAGCATACAGGTTTTCCAGTTAGTATACAAAAATACATTTTTACTAAGAGAAAAGGACTTGCAATAAAGCATATGTATCAAACCGTGACGTTGGATAGTCCCTGCCAATTAGAAATCACAAACGGGTGGCAATTTAGAGAGAAATTAGTATTTATTATGGAATTGGGACACGACTCTAGAAAGTGATGAGGGAGACCTTGGAAAACCCAAAATATGTTTTTTACTTCCTTACACAATATCCTTTTTAGTCCTGTACATTCACTTCTTGTTTATTTTTTATTCGTTACATACCAGTTTTCTGAAAACAATGTACTCTGACAGTACAGAGGTTCATAGTGTGGATTGGAAACAGCTATTAACAGCAAATACTAACTTTGCATCGAGTCTGTGGATCTTCATTGTGAAGACACACTGACCTCTGGAGGCTGCCTGCAGACCCTGCATGAGCTCTCTCCTTTGCTCATCACTCTCTCTCTCTCTCTCTCTCTCGCTCCCTCTCTCTTACTCTCTCCCACACAGCTAAAGCCAGCTGTGGTCGTGCTGAGTATTGTGTGGTGAAGCACAAAGAACAACAGTAGCCAGAAAAAGACTGTGGCGAGTGCAGCCTGCTTCTGCCCTCCCTACTTCTTATTTTTTTTTCCCTTCTCACTCGCTTCCACTCTTTCTGTCCTCAGAGCTCTGTCTCCGCCTGTGTTGCAGGTCAGTTTTGTGGTCGTAGAAGCAGAAAAATCCAGTGTCTGATGCTGTTTCAGCAATATGGGCAGAAAAAGGCAAAGTTAGCTGTGGTCAGCTTGTGTATCTCACTCTCACTATACTTTGTTTCAGTTCTTTTAGTGCTGCAGTCAGCTTTACTAAACGTTATCAGGGAGAGTAAAGGTTCATCAAGATGCAGGGCGGAGACGGCATCCTTCACTTGGCGACCTGGGTTTCAACACAATGAATCTCCATCAGCTCCAGGGCTGCTGCTCGGTTTGTGAGCGTGACCTTTGACCTCTATGAGGAGAAGAGGGAATTTCCCTCAGTCGTAGCACATTCAGCTACAGGAGCAGTCATATGGGTGTTGTTTGGTATGTGGTGATTCCCATCTCACCCACCTCAGACAGGGTGACGAGGAGCAGGTGGTTGGGGTGGTGAAGGTTTTGGGGCCAATCAAAGGTCCAGCCAACCGCGGAGTCCATGCAACTGCAATAAGTGTGGTCAGTGTCAAACTGAATGTCTGATTCTAATTTACATTTGAGAACACAGAAACGTCCTGCACTCTTCCTACTCCTCCTCCTCCTCCTCCTCCTCACCCTCCTTCTCTTCATCGTCCGTCTCCTTCATCCTCGGCAGTGGTGAAAATGAAGAACTATGAGCACCTTTCACTCCTCACTATAATGCAAACCACTAATGAAAGCCATTTTCTGATGCAGCAATCAATTGCTTTTTTTTTATCCAAAGGCCTTACACATGCAGCCTTTCATATGCCACTGATATGATGCAAGTTGCGAGAAACTGCATTGGAAACAAGTGTCAGGACAAAATAAGGCACAACACAAAACATTTGAATAAATCACCTGGGGCTTGGGACATTGTGATTTAAATTCTCAAATATTTTATAGACTAACCCATCAAAAAACTGTGGACAGTTTAAATTTTCAATTCAATTTATTTTGTACAGCCCAAAATCACAAATCACAAATTTTGTCCCAGAGGGCTTTACAATCTGTACACATATGACATCCTCTGTCCCGGGACCCTCACATCGGAACAAGGAAAACTCCCCCAAAAAAAAACGTAAAAAAGGAAGAAACCTTAAGGAGAGCCACAGAGGAGGGATCTCTCTCCCAGGATGGACAGAAGTGCAATAGATGTGTACAGAATGAAGATGAATTTGATTCTGAAAATAATAGTTTCAGCTCGAATAATGAATCGATCGCACTGTATTTGTGAATGCAGTAGCAGATACCTACTTAACTTAGAAAAAAAGAAAAAAAACTGGCTCATGGTAATTTATCGAATTTTTTGAATAGAGGCTGGTCTGCAGAGCACTTCAACTTTCTGCTGTTGACAGGAAAAACCTTCACAGAAGCGAATAGTATCGAATAGTAAAGCTCAATCAGGATTTCTGCTCCTGGCGCCGGCGGACGGTTGTTCCGCCAGCAACAACTGATGTGCCCTCTGTTGTGAGGACGGTTTGTGTTGCTACGCCGTGGGGGGGGGTGTCAGGATATGTTGGATTAGGGATGTTTAGACCCGGAACAGGATCGGTCGCCATACACTGAGCTTCCTCAGCTCTGTAAAGTGAAATCTGCTGTCGACCCTGAGGTTGATGGAGAGGCCTGAGCACTCCACCGTCGATGAATAATGACTATACGTTGTTGTGAATGGAGGCTTCTGTTTAGTTACATAACTTAATCCCACTCATTATTTGGGGCCACATTAAACTGAGAGGGCTAAGAGCTAAACATATTTGGTTTGGTAAGTAATGGACTGTGCTAATATTCCCGTGGGAACACCAGTGGAGGCTTAAGGGATTTAAACTACCAACCTTGGTAACATAGTCAGGGATTTGAGCTAATTACCTCTTTCACTGAGCCCCTGGCTGTAAGCCTCCTGTAGAGAGAGACTCAGGGCTACATTTATACGCTCAAGTACCACATATTTAAAGCAACGATGGAGAGCAATGGAAATAATTTCAGGCATTCTTTAAAGAACACAATGTGAGGATCTTATATTGCTCAAAACAAACAAAATGCCAAAATACAGAGCCTGAAAAGGTTTTTCTGTGTATTCGGACCTTTAAAAAAAAGCCAATTAAACTGGAGCGAGAGGTCGTTAAGGAAACAGATGAAGAACTGCTATCTGATGTGGTTGTTTTGGGATTATTGAAGGAATCAAAGAAATTGAAAAAATATATTTAATTTTTTTTAAAGACAAAATGCTGCTGTTTTTATGTGTGTGCTCTAACCTCTCTGTGAAATTGTCAGTGCACTCTGAAGGGCAGGCGTGTGGCTGCGATGTGTGTTATGGTGGGGGAGGAGAGAGAGAGGGAGAGAGAGAGAGAGAGAGAGAGGGAGGGAGGGAGGCCAAGTCAAGCAGGCAGTGAGTGAACATGTTTACCACTGACTGAGAGAAAGAAAGAGTGAAAGACAGACTGCGAATGGGACACAGAAAGAGAGGGACTCTGATTTAAAGCAGCTCAGTGTGAGGTTTGCTTCCACTCGACTTCTGTCTTTCAGAAAAAAAAACTGAATTCAGGACAGCACTGCCATTACAGTCAGCTGTACGCCAGCTTTACAGTACCGCTGTACCTTCCAGGTCGAGCATCTGTCTAACATGGACACTTGTTGTGACCAGTGACATCCATTTGGACCTTTGAAAACAAAGCGGCACACAGCCACCGAACTGTATCCTCTCCTAGAAAGAGCTGAGCAGAGTTTGGATCTCTAAAGAAGCAGCATCCGCCCCAGCTAGGGACCCACCGGGACGTAACTCAACCAGCTCAGTGGTTTATTTGCAACAGGAACTAAAGAGAGGAACCAAAGGTCAACACGGAGCAGTTTGGGTCCAGCAGCACGATGTGTTCACTAAACAGGACCATGTCTTTGTCTGTGTTCCCCAGGGAGCCCGCTGCCAGCCCGGACACCACGGTGGACTATGTGAAGGTAGGAGCAACACATGTGCTTGTTTGTTATTTACAGAATACAGAGAAGAAACTGCCACAGAGGCTGATGCTGCTACTAGTACTGTAACTACAGATGAGGCCTGGATGGTGGTGGTTTGAGAATCCTGCAGACACTTTTGTAGACTTTTTGCTCGTGGGACTGTATACAGACATCGACTGTTTTTCTTATCGCACAACACATTACGTTCACTTTCAGTAGTCTAGCTGTTGCGCACGCTTATCGGGTTTTTACAGTATCTCTGGTTGAACTGCAAAACAATATTAAAGACGCACACACGCAACCTTTTATGTGCAACACAGCCACAAGTTCCGAATTGATTCAGCAAATTGTCATCGTCGTAGGTGCAAGTCTGCTCGTTACGTAGTAGGAAGGAGTATTGGGGGTACTGGCATGCAGTACCAATAGCAGTGGGATAAGTAATACTACTAGTTATTTAGAAACCACAAATATTCCACTCTGTTATGAGAACAATGCAACTCTAAACACTTTTTTTCTTCAGCCTTTGCTTGGTTAAATTAAGTTTTAGACATTTAGTAGAAATCTGAGAACGGCGATTGAATCCATCCCCATCAGCGACTGAGCGGGCTGAAACTGGACGTGAAATGATATTCAGCGGTTTCTGAAAGGCTTCAATGTAAACATCACTCATGGGAGACGTTCATCCAATCACCCCGGGGCCACCAGGATAATTCGCCTGTTAAATCAGAGGTCTGCCGCTGTGCTTAGGCTGTCACACTGTTGTAAATCATATTTACACACACACACACACATACACACACACACACGCACACACACCACCTGAGCCCACCTCTAAGATTACGGAGAAGTCATCATTCACTTATCACAATACCATCGAGCTGATATACAATATGTTATACTGTCTATATTTCCATCACTCTCAGCATATGTATTTGCCTTATTTCTTATACTCACCCTGTACAGCTTCTGCTTAATTATTAGGGGAAATCCATGTAGTCCAAGGGCAAAGATTAAATACACAGTAAATACGTACACGATGAGAAGCTTGGACTTCTCGTGTATGAAATCGAAATACTTTTTGAATACTGACAAAAATGGTTTCCACATAACTGTGAGTATCACACGTTGTCAAGTACTGAACATTGGCAATTGTTTATGTATTCTTCAATCCAATATTATTTATTATATTGTCTATTTTAAATAGGGATTTATTTATTTCACCAAAATTGAATTGGAGGGGAGGACCAGAAATGGAAAAGGAACGTGTCGAGAAACACATTTATTAAGTTATTGTTAATGTATTTATGCAGAAATTGCAGTACTTCCCCATTGCTTCTCTCTTTAACTCTCGATCTCCTCTCTTCTCCATCATCCCCACATCCAGTCCTCCCTCTCTCCCATCCATCACTCCTTTCCATCTGTTAGCTCATACGTTTGGATGCTGACACCTCAGTCTGAAAAGCAAACTCAGTCCTTCCCACGAGAACATGTAGGAGCTAACCACACACACACACACACTCACACACACACACACACACACACACACACACACACACACACACACACACACACACACACACACACAGAGAGAGAGAGAGAGAGAGAGAGAGAGAGAGACTCAAACCTGCACACACACATACACAAACAGTACTTTTGTGTAAGTGTCAACAGTGGGTGTGTGTGTGCGTGTGTGCGTGTGTGCGTGTGTGTTGACCGCAAATGGAGCTACTGTATCCCGGGTATTATATAATATGTGTGAAAGTGTTGCTGTCAGCTGGGGTACTCCAGGTGTGTTTGCATTTCCACTGTGGATGAAAACACACACAGATGTCCATGCACACACACACACACACACACACACACACAGACTGCAACAGACAGTACAATCTGTGTCATATCGTGTGGAAAGGTCAAAAGTACAAGAACTGTGCAGTGAGCCTTGCATTGTTTGGTGCGATCAGGCCATTGATTATGTACAGTACACACGTGTAGGATGGATGTATGCAGGGAAGGAAGTTTCTGTGGAGAACAATCGTATAAAGATATCCCTCTCTTGTTTGACTGTAAGCCAATTTCTCTCCTCGTGGTCTCATTTCCAGAGCTGTTTTATGTCTAAAAAAATGTATTGTGTGGTTTGCTGGTTTCCCCCTTACTGAAGTAGAAACATCAAAAATCACAATTTAGCGGCTTTTCTTTTAGGTTACGAGACAGCGGGTTGAATGTAAAAGCGTCACCAGATATGATGTAGTCGTAGAACACATGTACTCGTCAGTGGAGCTCAAGTAGCTAAAGTTACTACAATTGTTGGGAAAAAACAGGCCGAGTCAAGTCTGTGAGGGGAATTAGGAACTAGGATTGGAACAAAGTTCCCACAGGATAAATCAGAGAAATGAACACCCAGAGAGTCCTGACTAAACTGAATAGCTGAAAGTTTTGATTAATGATGCCAAATGTTATTATGAGTAGAAAGGTGGATGGAAATTTGGCCAAATCTATATTTTTGTCAGCCATCAATGGACTCAAAATTGTCTATCTATAATAACGAACACAATACTTCCTGGTACAATAGGTTGTAGTAGAATACTCCATATTTTCCATATTCTTTGATAACAAATTGACTGATTGTGAAAAGAGACACATAGAAAGAAAGAAAGAAAGAAAGAAAGAAAGAAAGAAAGAGAGTATGTCCCTCTGTTGATCCTCTGTAGTTCAGAATGAACACAACTCTTCTTTGACTCAGACTTCTCTCAGACTCTCCCTCTTTTGCTCGTTCTCTTTCATTCCCACTCCGTCTCTGACTAGAAAACATCGAGTTGCTCTCCCCTCATGAGAGAGCTTCAAGAAACAATAATCCTCTGTGTCTATGTGTGTGTGGTCGTGGATTGCAAAAGCTTTCAACTCTCAAAGTGATGACATTTAAAAGCTTACGGTGCACACACACACACACACACCCACACACACACACACACACACACACACACACACACACACACACACACACACTCATAGTTTAGTGATCAAAACACCAATTCAAGTGTTTACCTACTTAAATTAACTCGTGAATAATTCATCTCTCAAATGATTAAAGTGCCTTGATGTGCTGGAGGAGTGCTTGAAGCTAGAGATGAACTCTGGCACACTCTAGTGGTCAGATTAAGGTACTACAATTTTAGAAAGCCCCCCCACAGCTGTAAATGGATCAGGAGTCATTCAGCCAGTTAGAAGTCCAAACAGCAGTGTGACATTCATCAGGATCATCGTACCAGTCTGTCAGCAAGCCAGCTTGACTTCAAATAGCAACCAGCCGGTCAGGATGCTCGCCAACCATTCAGCTTTACTAACCGGCCTGCGGGTGTGTCAGCAAGCCAGTCAATACGCTGCACAGCCAATCAATCACCCAGTTTGTCAGCCTGTAAGCAGAGCAGGCAGCTGGCCAGCAAGCCAGAGGCTCGCTACAGTAAATGAACAATGAGCCACGTAACTGATTTTTTTGGGAGGAAATTTAAGAATATTGCTTATGCGTCATGTATGATGTACGCAGTACAAGATAAAAGAAAGTTAACTTAATTTTAAATCAGAGCTTTATCCTCCTGAATTTAGTACAGGTACTAAATAACCAACATTTTTGTAAGAAAAGAACTTCCACTTTAAGAGTCTTTCACCTTATTTATTAATGTATCATTATTATTATCATTATTATTATTATTATTATTATTATTATTATTGTATAACGCATGTGTCAGACTCCATATATTAAGAATCACGATGTAAACCATGTTTCTGGGGTTATTATCTACACACAGATGCTTTATACATCATGACGTGTTGTATAAAGTGTTGGTTTGGTGAACAATCACTTTGTATTTTCAGGGTGAGTTTTAGGATTTATTTTATAAATAACCTCATGGCTGCAAAATAGGTAAAATTAAAAAAAAAACTAGCATCAAAACCTAAACAAATGTGCATTCTCTCAATATGCTTCCGTGTTTTTCCAAGTCCTAGTTCGAGTGTAAGCTAATATTATCTTGCTTGTAAAGGGATAAAGAATATTTTTTGGGTTGAAGCGCAAACACAGAGAGGATTATTTTTAGCATCTGAGTCTAACCTACGAGTACAAACCACACATAGAACTGATTTGAACCTATTCAGATGAAACGTTCATTCCACTTTGCATAAATTAAGTAAATATTGAGAATGGATGAAATATAGGAAATCTGTGACATAACATTCTGTTGTAGAAACCATTTTCAGATGCATTGTATCTTTGTATAACATCACCTCCAGTACTCCACTGTAACTTATTTGGAGGCCGAATACAAAGAAACTTGTGGATTTGCGTTCTCTTTTCACCGACCCACGGCACACATTGTTATTGACGTGTTGAGGGCTCACGCAGTGGAGGCGTCACGCTGCACAAATCAATATGACTGTCACCAGGATCACAGTCCATTACTGATCGATGACCCATCTGAAACACTCACACACTCAGACTCGCCCAGGGGGCTGAACAGCAGTGTCACTGACATTAATTCTCTGGTATTGGAAATGCCTAACTGGTACAGAAGCACACTGATGCAGACACTGAGACTGATATCAAACCATTGATTGGCTATGAAGTGTGTCAGGAGATCAGTTGATGTGTTCAAAGCCCCGCCATTTGCTGGATTTCGAAGAGTGTTGGAAAGTTGTAAAAAAAGTTGGGAATATTAAACGTTCTGCAGCATGTTTCGCTCGTATGTGTTTAATAGTTGTCACCAGAGAAAATTCAAAAGAAATGTGTCAGATTATTTTTTATTACAAAACACCAGCGGCGGGGAGAGAGGAGGCTACTAGCATATTGTACTCAAGTAGAAGTTAATGCGACCTAAAATACATTTTACTCATGTAAAAGTACTTGTGTAAAAGAAAGTACTTGTCATAAAACTAAAAAAGTAGTTCAGTTAAAATGTACTCTGAGTAAATGTTTCTGCATTACATAAAAAAAGGAGGGCAGGGGGTACGATGATATATGATACTGTTAAATTAAATAACATCAAGACTATCTGTCTTCTAAAAATAGATTGCATTAAATGTCAACGTATACACAAGCGTCCAGCAACAAGACCCCTTCTGTCCACACCAACAGATGGGCACACTGCAGTATGTGCGTACAACTTATTATCAACTAAATAAATATACAACTGAGTGTAGAATTAACCAGAAAAGAGACAAAAACTCAACAGATAAAACTATGACTCACCATTTACAATAAAGTACCTATCGAAAACAAACCTACACATTCAATACGATTTTCTATGACCAAATGAAACAGCTCTGCTCATAGTTCATTTGAAAGAAACGACAAACAGATAGAAATAGAAAACATAGAACCTCAGCACGCCAATTTCTGTCCCTCGTTGTTTTTCCAGAGCATTCCTGGAGCGACGGATATGTGTATTTTAAGGTGGACATTTAGCCTAGCTGGTGATTTGGGGCTGCTGTGGTTGACAGAAGTGTGTGTGTGTGTGTGTGTGTGTGTGTGTGTGTGTGTGTGTGTGTGTGTGTGTGTGTGTGTGTGTGTTGCCCCAGGGAATGTTCTACATGTATTTCCTCCGTGGATCCTCAGAGAGTTCACGCTGTAATTAGTGGCTCCATTTCCTGCGAAAGAATATTCCTTTAACTGGTTGCTGCTGGGGTGTCACCCTCAGTGTGTGTGTGTTGTGTGTGCGTGTGTGTGTGCGTGCGTGTGTAACTGGCTGTTTGTGCGTGTATATGCTTGTTATCGTCATTTTCTATGTACTGGCTGCCCATGTGAGTGTGTATATGTCTGGTTTGTATGTGTGTGTGTGTTTGTGTGTGCGTGTGTGTGTGTGTGTGTGTGTGTGTGTGTGTGTGTGTATGTGTGTGTGTGTGTGTGTGTGTGTGTGTGTGTGTGTATGTGTGTGTGTGTGAATTGGTGGGAAAGCTGTGGCACTTAACTAGTCTGTGGGAGTAATTGCTCAGTAGGCATTAGGTAACACAAACGGCCAGCTATTAACCAGCGTCACTCCGTAGGACACACACACACACACACACACACACACACACACACACACACACACACACACCAACAGCTAGTTTATTTTCAGTACAGGGACTGAACTTACAGCCACTTGCCATTAAATCTTTTCACATGGTTGTTGTCAGTGTCTGGTAGTTATTTTCGGGAGAAAAATCTTGCCAACACAGGAAGTGATGTATTTTCTTCTTTTAGGTTGTTTTTAATAAATAAAGAGGTAGTTTGGGAAAGCAGTGAAAGAAGCATGGCGGTACACACTGTATGAAATAGCTGGTGGCAATCGGGGGGGGGTGGGGGAGGGGGGAGGGATTCCCTTCCCTCTGGCTGTGTCATTTATCTCTTGCACTCACTATTTACATTTGTGAATAAATGTTTTGCAAGTTTTAAAGATGTTTTAATGACAATTGCGAGTGACAAATAATCGTCTTATGATTTTAGAGACCCCCGACATTTTGTAATTGGGGCTATCAGGGGTCTGAAGTGTCAATCAAGGGATCTCGGACCCCCGAAGATCCACTGCATTCCGCACACTAACTGTATGTCGAATAAAAGACCTTAGTTAAGGTCCTTTTTGAAAATATCAACTTGTGATGGGCAGTTAAAACAAATGTATAGACTAAACAACTAATCAATGACTCAACAACATGATAGTCAGATTCATGAATAAAGAAAACAATTAGTTTCAGCCTGAGATGCAAATGATCTTGAGCCCATGGGAATCAAACGTAGCCGAGAGTGATATTTAGTTTGGTCGAGCTATTATAAGATCCCCTTGGTTTATGCAAAATATGCACTATTACTATGTGCCTTTGTTTATATTCTTCCATCCATCCATCATCCATATGTTTCCAAGCGCAAGAGAGAGATTCTGGGCCACTCCCAGCTCGTCCACACACCATTGGCTCACACCAGATCACATGGGTCTTTCTCTCACCCATATATGGAGCTTGTGGGGGCGGGGCAAAGGGTGGGGTGGAGGGGGCTGTCAGGCAGGATCAGAGCTGAGTGAGCAGTGGAGGGTTCACTCTGCGGGAGGCTGTGGAGGAGGGTGAAAGCTTCGGTACTCATCCTGATGGGGATGTCGGGACCGGGGGTCGACAGGCTGTTTCTCCTGCACATTCTGACTTATTGCAGTTTATTTACATCACATCTGACCTCACTGCAAACGGTTTAGCTCCCTTGAGCTCGTGTCACTCCTTGATGGAAGTTTTCACTGGAAGAGGCAAATGGGAATCGTTAATGGACTTGACAGTTTCGGGGCGTGTAGTCAAGGTGACTAGAGCCGGTATTTACTGCTGAAGTGAGCCGGCTGCAGGCAGCAGGCGGTTACCCGGTTAGTCCTGGCAGTCAAGAAAAGTTAACAAGAATGTCGGAGGGATGCAACCTCAAGACCCTGACAGCCGCTCTGTGCTGCTTCTACCACAAGAACTCTGTCATCACTGCAAAGGTGAGAGAAAGGGGAGTGTGTGTGTGTGTGTGTGTGTGTGTGTGTGTGTGTGAGAGAGCATGTGTGCAGGTACTGGCAGTCCATGTTGTGTGTCAGTGTCTTCACATCAGTGTTTGTGTTTGTACTTGTGTGTTAAATCCAAATGGCAAGCGTTTCTGCAAGTGCTCATGTGCAGGTTTGTATGCTGCAGCCTTTGCTCATCACCTTTATTTCTGCCTTACACGGTTTAAGTTGGTGTGTGTGTGTGTGTGTGTGTGTGTGTGTGTGTGTGTGTGGGTGTGTGTGTGTGGGTGTTCAGTGCATGAATGAACAAAAAATTCTGGTAGATTTGCTTACGTGCCTTCTCGGGGCTCCCATTATCTGTTGTTGTCGTTTAAAGGCGACCGCAGGAAGCTGTGCAGTCCACAGAGAGTCATTAGAGAATGACATTATTAAAAAGACACAGGCTCCACATTGCAGGGTCGAAAACAATTTTAAAAAGTGCATGGCAACACTTCCAGCCTAATCACACTGAATAGTCCTCCTCTTCCCCTCACACTGTGAGTTGAACACTGGGCTTTTATTACTCGGACCAGACGCTCTCATAAATGACCGACTGTGTGACTGTCTGCCTGTGTGAGAGATATATAGCCGCCGTCATCCATAACTAGTGCCGGCAGACAGACAGGGCAGTGTGTGATGGCAAGGGTGAGACACAGATAGTTATAGACGCAGAGGTAGCAGGGCGAGGGTGATGGTCCCCATGAGGATGATAAATTACTAACTTGGGATAGTTTGTCCTCTTTGTGACGTCAGTGAAGTGCATGAATGCCATTAAGTTGATTGGATGGAGCGAGCGGCGGGGCAGCGGGCGGAGGTGACGGGCTTTGTCCCTCTGTGGACGAGCCGGTCGCTTCTGTGCCTTCCTGGAGCACATGTAGTCAGCTGTTGAGCTGCAGCCTGAGCCCAGATGAAGGGAAACGTATGTGAATGCATGTCACATGGGACGGGGTCCATGAGAAACATAGGGAAATCAGATGACAATCTAATTTTAGATTTGTGGTTTTGTTTCATTTGATTTTGTTTCGTTAATTTAGGTTTCCCTCAGCCTCCACTGTGGCTGTTCCTCATTCACAGTAAATCATTTGAATTCTTATTATAAAACGTTAATGAAGGAAATGGAAACAGAGTGAAAACTAAACTAAACTCTCGGCCAACGAGGGTGAGAAGTCCCTGAAGTGTTGAGAAAAATGGACATTTGAACATCTATTCCATGAAAAGTGGGCAAACTCCATTACTCTTTGTCGTCCTGAATTAAAGTGTGAATTGAAACTTTCCTCTTAAAGAATTTAACATTCAAATGCGTTGTCCAAGGAAACTTTGATTCATGCTCAGTGCCTGAACTCTTCTCTTCCTCTTACCTCATATAATTAACTCACTTGACCAAAGAAAGTCCTCAAAATTCAACCGGCTGTCAGTGGAACGGTCAGTGTGCAGCTTTGAATTCAAACCTTTGAGTCGCCACTAACATTCTGTGACCCGTGCTGAGATTAGTACTAATTGCGCAACTGTCTAGTGCAGGAAATCCGTAGTTTATACTGATATTGATCTTAAAGCAAACTCTTGTTTTCTTTACAGAGAGAGTCAATCTGTTAATCTGGGTGTCTTCTTTGATGGGAACTTGTCATCTGCATGTGTTATGTTGTTGTCTTATCATCGGCTCCTCTCTGGCTCTACAATGTCCCTCTAGCGCTGCCTTTCCCCCAACACACTCAATTCTCTGTTGTTGTTTTTTTTTTTTTTAATCTCTCTATCTGTGTCTTCCTCATGTCTTTACTTTTGATTCCAAAGAGCCTAGGGTTTTATTCCATTCTCATTTCCCTCACTCCGGTCTTTATTTTCTCCTCCATCTGTCTCTCTGGGAGGCTGCCATTTATTCGCAGAGTCTTGTTTCTGTGTATCAAAACTAACTTGTACTTAAATCATGAGAGACCCCGTTGACCCATTTGAATCCCTAACCATAGCACGAGACAACAACAGACGCAGATTATCTTATATGTTGTGCAGTATGTGCTTAGCAGCACAGTAAGTAATCGTATATAACAGATTACATGTGTTCCCAAAGGAACACAACCTGTCACACAAAGAAATAAAAAAGCACTCATATGTATTTATAAACCTAAAGCTACAGCCTCACAGAGCAACAGTTCATCTCCCAGGCTCAATTGTTGCTTCATTTTAAGTCTGGCAACAACCAGATGTGATTCAGCCTGGTTAGAGACGTAAACCTAAAATAAACATGTCATTCTAAAGTGACACAGTAGGTATCATGCAGCTACTGTACAACAGCCTCCCCTCTTTTGTGAAGGCTTCTCACCAGATGTGGGAACCTGATGTAGAGATGCAGGAGCCACTCAACAAACAGAGGTGTTTTCTCCACCGTGGCCAGGCATTTAAACCAACAAACTAACGGCCTTCAATTACCTGCTTCTCAAATGTTTGGAATGAAAAGAAATTCAGAAAATTAAAACAATCAGGACAGGACACCCATCTTGGTCCTCAATGTAATACATTTAAATAAGTACTGAATACAATATAAAGTCCTAGATGGAGGGACCTGGACTTGTATAGCCTCCTGGCCTAAACACAGGAAGAAGCGTCCATCTAGTTGGTAAACAGGAAAGGTGTGGACCTTGTGATCGTGGAGCTGAGATCTCGAGATCCTGAAATCAAAAGATTCAGACTCATTATCTATCATAAACCTTCCAGAGCCTTGAGAATGTCCATCCAATCAAATGTACAGTAAGAGACAGGAACTGTGTGTCCTGACCTTATTCATTATCTGACCGCCTTGGACAAAAAAATAGTGGAATAGAATGAATACAATTTCGTAGAATTTCCTCAGTATTGCAAAACATTTCATCCGGGGTGAAAGGTGGAGAGATGGAGGTTTTTGCTAAATAATCAAAAGTTTTCCCCTTTACTTTCCTCCTGGATGTATTGTCTCGCTGCACCGTTGACAGTTTTCGAAACTTCACGCTGAGTTAATTTGACAGCTGGATGTATTTATGCAGTGCAGTAGCTAGAAACAGCAAGAAACACAGGGTGCCACAAAGAGGGGGGAGGGGGGTGGGGGGGGGGTTGGGGAGTGAAGGGTGGGGGGGGGGGGTTAGAAACTCAAAGGGAGAAAGATAACGAGAAGAGGAAATACCAGATAAACAGCAGACCAAACTTGTTATGTTAATGGTGATGATGGTGATGATGGTGATGATGGCCACCACTCGTTCTCTCGATGGCAAGACTGGAAAAAAAACATTTAAACCTGCAGTAACATATTTGTGATGCACCTGGTTTTCTGTTAACGTGATTTAAATTTTGCTTGCTCTTGTAACCCCGTTACAGCTTTTTTTCATAGCTTTCAGGATCTTTTGTTATTTCTCATCCTGCTCATTCTCAGATTAAACACTAATTGTGGACATTTTGAACTCTAGGTCAATGATGTCATCCAATAAATCTTCCATTCTCTTGCAGTTCAAATGCAGTGCACATAGGATTTGAGCGAAAACGGATTATAACGTCCAGTAGTGTGTGCATGTGTACACGTGTGTATGTGTGTGTGTGTGTGTGTGTGTGTGTGTGTGTGTGTGTGTGTGTGTGTGTGTGTGTGAGATGAAGAGAAATCGAAATTATGATGCCTAAAGGTTATTTGTCCTAACGTCACTGAACTCAGAGGACAAGCAGCTTACAGAGTTGTCCGCTGCTTCTGATTGGTCCACGCCAGCTCAGACTGGATTGTCCCAGCAAACAAAAATACCTGCTTTTGAATCTGAGCATCATCTCCCACCGTACACACAGGAGCCTTTCAAGAGTTTAAGGAAATACTTTCTATTCATGAAAAAAATCCAGGAAATCCAACAGGATTTCAAGAGTGATTGGATTTTCTATGAACAATACCCTTTGTTTTTTGTCTGCCTAAAAACTGCTAATTGCAGAGTAAGAGATTATTGTTTTGGCATGACAGTGTATTTAGACATTGGAGAGAATGGTGAATGTGAGAGTGGATTACATACCTAATGGTCCTGTGATAATCTTATATATTTATTGTATTCATCTTCGCTTGGACCTCTGTGGCCGTGGACCAATTAGTGCACCGTATCAACACTAATGAATGTCTTATAGACCAGATACAGCTACAACTTTCGGAATTCTAATTTATTAAGATCTGTATTGAATGCTCCTCTATGAAACAATTCTGTATTTTTACATTTATTCATTTGGATTTTACCCAAATTAGGTGCAACTCAGTGACAGATTAGTATGTTTCCATTCCTCAAATTGTATTGTCATCAAGCGACACAAGGCTGTTTTTCAAACTTCCACATTTTGGATTAAGTGATTTCTTACCAGGTAACATAAATTGTATGAGCATATCTAGCGCTGAATGTCTACAAAAAGTAATACAGCCAGTCGATAAATGTAGTAGGTAACATATCCTTTAACTCCCTGTATTTAGTGTTTCTAAGCAATATATACATATAAAATAAATACATGGTTGATAACGCACTGTACTGTTGTCATAATCAGATATCAGGACATTTGTAAGTGTTTATTAATGCAAGTATTTGTCAACAAGTCTCCGACGAAGACATATTAATTGATTCATCATCTGTTTGTACAGCAGCCTCCCACTGGATGAGTTATAGTGGTTAACAAACACATACAAACACTTGTACCTGCTTATAATTGCATTATAGTGTGTTTGTGGATGAGGGGAACATAACGTGTTGCCATGTAGTGAAGTATGGAGGCAGTGAAGGTGTCTTAGTGGCTCAATCAGGACGTGAGAGTACTGAGAGGAGGAGAGGAGGAGAGGAAATAAGGATGTTGGAAAGACAGGCGGGTCAGTACAGTTCACTGTACTGTACTGACATGCTGTGGTCCACATGCACAGGGTGGTACAGTATAAATGCAGCTGCTCCCGGAGGATGACATCATATTGCAGGGTCTTATTAAAGGCCAGCCTATAAAAAACACTCCCATCCACCATTTCCATTTCTCCTCTCTCTCTCACTACTTCCATTTCTCCCTCATCACTCCTTTACTCTCTCTCTCTCTCTCTCTCTCTCTCTCTCTCTCTCACTCTCTTCTCTTTTCGCTCTCTCTCTCTCTCTCTTCTCTCTCTCTCTCTCTTCTCTTCTCTCTCTCTCTCTCTCTCTCTCATGTATTTCCTTCTCAGTTCTTCCTCTGTTCATCCTTCCTTAGCTACGCGATGCATTCCCTCCCTCATTTGACATCTCCAGTCATCCCTCCTTCCATACATCCTTGTCTCCTTCCTGCCATGCATCCTTGTTCTCCCCAGCACTCATAGCCGTTGGCTGCAGGTGTAAAATCATTTTATTGTTGCAGTGAATGTAATCACAGATGTGACTATAATCTATGACAAAAGAAAGACATGTAATTTATTAGAGCAGAACACAAGCCAAGGAAACTGAAGCAGCTCTTGTGCTTTCAGTTCATCCAGCTCAGAACCAGTTTGTCTCTGTAGATGTTGCGTAATGCCGGTCCAACAGGAAACGCATGCTGCTGCCCAGAGAGTGTGTTAATGGTTGGGACATACTGCTTTAAACTGACGAGTAACAGAGAACCAAAACAAAAAGTAAAACAAATTACAGTTGATGCAACCTCTAAATCTTAAGTACGGGACATCTCTCTCCTCCTCTCTGCCTCCCGTAGCCTTCAACAGTAGCGCCGCCTAAGTGGGGGCAACGGCCACCATGGTGCAACAGCTGACACAATTCTGTCTGGCCTAGAAATGATCAATAATTGATAATGAAGTGTGCAACACACTGATCTCCAAATTGCTGCTGATGGTCAGGCCTTTGGTAATAGAAGTTATACTCTAATGCAATATGTACACAATGTTGTTGTTTAGATAATAGTTTATCTCCTTGATTCAAGTGGGTAAAGTGAGGCTGTAAAAAGCAGAATAATAACAGAAACATGTACATTCTTAGTTTATTTATATATATAAATATATGTTTGTTTGTTTTTTAAACCTAAAACACTTAGATATTATAAAAGATGGATTCTACATACATCCCCACGCACAGAAAAACACAAATAAGATTGTTTTTTAAAGACATTTATATTGTTGTTTATTAGATTATCCACCTTCAGGTGAAAAAAAAAAAACACAGTCATTTAAAATTATTATCCTCCACTCTCCAGATTGAATGAACAGTTGATTCTGAAACCAAAAGGTTACTGACAAGTCCGACTCCGTTGAATAAATTGGTAACATAAAAGTAAAGAATAAGAAACAATGTTAAACTACAGAATGTTTCTCCTGCAAATGATAATCAAATTGAGATTTTCACATTTTATTTATTCATTCATCGAGTCATTTTTAGTTTTTTTGTTTTTAAATAGAAAAACACAGTTTGCACGTGACCAAATCACTTTGCAGTTATATTGCACGTATGATCTGATTTCATAAGAGTGAAATCAATGCAGCTGCAGGACTGCATGATGGCTCAATTATACGGCCTCTACTACCACTGCTGCACCAACAGGCACGCACACGGCACAAGTCAGGCTGCACTGACATGTTGCCTCTGTTTCAGACTACAAACAAACAAAACCAGTGCACGAGCATCATGGTGGTGTGTTCCAGTCCATTGTTTTCTGTGTCGGAGCTGTAATAGGATACGCTGATTTCCTGTCATATATGGAGATGTGGCAACTGAGGCCAGAGGGGGTCTATTGTAATGACTTTAGAGAGAGAGACGGAAATCATGAGAGAGAGAGGGAGAGGGAGAGGGAGAGAGGGAGAGAGGGAGAGAGAGAGAGAGAGAGAGAGAGAACAAGCAGTATAGAGATGAAAGGATGCACAAGGTTTTCAGTTTCATGGGGACATTATAGAGTTATTTCCAATTTCATGTACATGGTTCAATAATTCCCTGTGTGTGTGTGTGTGTGTGTGTGTGTGTGTGTGTGTGTTAATGTCGGCACTCTTGTAGCTCACTGTGAGATCATGCAGGTTTTGATCAAAGTCTTCTTCAGAGAGTCTTCGAGGCTTTAAGTTTCAGTGTCCTCTGGCACTTTTTCAAAGGTCGCTCCAATTAAGTTGCAAATATACAATATAGCATTATAGTATCATAAAACAGTGGACCTGCAGTAGAACCATCCTCCAGTTCTACTTGGAGCTCAACAGCGTGAGCACATTTAACAAACTAGTTTCACCTGTCAACTCTAGTTCTGGGAAGTGTGTGCGTCACAGGAGAGTGTGTGTGTGTGTGTGTGTGTGTGTGTGTGTGTGTGCATGTGTTTATGTACGTCAGGTGAGGGTGTGTATGGAGGCAGGTCCGGGCGGTTGGGTGGGGTCAAGATGGAAAGCCAAGAGAGGAAAATCACAGAGGACACGGAGAGAGAGAGAGAGAGAGAGAGAGAGAGAGAGATCATGAGTGTGTGAGAGCATGTTGCCTGAAAAAATGACTTGTGTGCGTTTGGGAGCGAGCTGCTTGATGTTTGTATGTGTTGGATGTGAAGTGTGTGTTTGATTGAAGGAGAAAGCGGGAGCGATGGAGAGACCTAGCAGCTGTCATGTAAGTGTGTGTGTGTGCGTGTGTGTGCGTGTGTGTGCGTGTGTGTGCGTGTGCGTGGTGTGTGTGCGTGCGTGTGCGTGTGTGTGTGTGTGTGTGTGTGTGTCGTGGTGCAGGTGGTTGGGCTGACTCTGCATCTTGTCAGGTTGTTACCAGGTCGTTCTGTCCTTCACTCTTTAATGTTTTAGACTTTCTGGACTCGCTGTCACTCGGTCATCTGTCAGCTGTCTGAATCAGACCGAACTATTCATTCTCCCTGGTACTTTTGTTTTGGGTAATAAGTTTGTATTGCGTGTTGTCGGTTGCACAGATTGTTAAATCCTTTGAGGCAAATTATACATTTTGGGCTATAAGGTAAAAACCTTCTTTTTTTTTTAAAGTCTGATGGCTTCTTGTTTAGGAAGGTTCCCATTTCTGTTACACACGCTGTTACAAACTGCTGCTGTGATGTGATGTTTACTGTACGGTTTCATTTTGCTCTTGAATTGTAGCACCTTGGCTTTTCCCTTCTACTTGAATTTGTGTTTAAAATGAAACTATTATTATTATCATTATTACTGAAAGTAGTAGTAGTTGTAAAAGTGGCAGCAGCAGTTGTAGCAGTAGTAATTGTATCAACACCAATAAATGCATTGACCTAGGTTATATTGCTATCATAAGAAAATACACAAAATAATTAGCTTTGTGACCGAGGTCTGAATGAAGAGTTGCCGTTTAGTTGTTGTTGCTAGACCAGAGATTGCTAACCCGGGGGTTGCAAGATAAATCTGAGATAGTAAATTAGCATTAGCTATCATCAAAGCAGTGGATGGATGAATGAAGACACTGGCGTGTCTTTCTGTGTGTTTGTCCATAGAAGTCAACACTTTATTCAGCTCTGTTTTTGTATATTTTTTATCGCAGTTCTCCAGAGATCAGTTCATCGTGGACTGCCCCTCAGAGAAACTTCGCAGAGAGCTGGAGGAAGAACTAAAGCTGAACTGTGAGGAGCCGAGAAGCCACGCATGGTACCACGGAGCCATTCCCAGACAGGTAACACACACACACACACACACACATATCTGAGTCATGAGTCCCTCCCTTTAAAAGCCTAGTTAAAAACTTGTTGAACCAGATCACCTATTATTAGACCGCCACACTGCACACACAGCGCTTACAGAAAGATTATAACTTAAATAGTGGCCTCGGCAGCGGGGCCTGGGTTATAACATAAGGTCAGTGTATAAAAAGCTCTCTCTGTGTGTGTGTGTGTGTGTGTGAGAGAGAGAGAGAGAGAGAGAGAGAGAGAGAGAGAGAGAGAGAGAGAGAGAGAGAGAGAGAGAGAGAGAGAGATTGTGTGTTCCCTCTAAAAGCTACTCAGAGATGTAATCATTTTTAATAAGCTGCTTCCTTTGGCTAAACTAAACTACCAATATATACTATACAAACACTTGCTTAATTAAAGTCTGTAACTGTGTGTAAAGGGTTATACCGTGTGTGTGCGTGCATGTGTGTGTGTGTGTGTGTGTGTTTGTGTGTGTTTGTCTGCGCGCGTGTGTATGCATGAGTGAAAAAGAAAGAAAGAGAGAGAGAAACAGGAGAGGCAGTAAATTTCACAAGAGTGTGATGAATACGAAGATAAAAAAGTACAGCTCATTAGTCAACTGTCAAACCCAAATACTTTGAATGAAAAATTAAACCTCATGACGTCCCTCAGCCCTGCTTTTATTTGTGCATTGATTCAATGAATTTTTTTTTTTTTTATGTAATATTTATCATCTATTCTTGTTTTATTAGAACTGGTGAGTTTTGAATTTAGACATGCATACGATTTTATGTTTCCATGGAGCGCTGCACCTTAAGGTTGCTTAATTAATTGATTAATTGTTTTGTTAGAAAACTATGAAAATTCCCATTACGAGATACTCAGATTGCTTGTTTTATCTAACCAACAGTGAGACAAATATATTGAATTTACTATCATATATGATAAATCCGTCCATCAGATCTGTTCTATCAACTAATGGGCTGAAAGGTATACGTATGTTGGGTGTAGAATTATTGATCTAGAAAATAGTACTTTGACAAAAAAGAAAAGTCTAAAACTAATGTTAATCTGACAGTCAGGAGGATTTGGCTGAAATCTCCGGAAAATGCAAGTTAATGGATCTTGAGTTTTAATTTAATCTTGAGTCGTACTATATACATCCTTACAGGTTTAAAATGAGTCAAAGAGCACATTTCCCATATGAACGTTAAGTTATAAAACATAAATGTAAATCTTTTTATTATTTTCTAAATTCTGTTCGAGGTTTGAGTCTTTAAATATCTTCATGTCTTACGTAA
Source organism: Ophiodon elongatus (assembly GCA_016806645.1). Lineage (NCBI taxonomy): Eukaryota > Metazoa > Chordata > Actinopteri > Perciformes > Hexagrammidae > Ophiodon > Ophiodon elongatus. The sequence continues at coordinate 892,222 of JACSYO010000215.1, read as the reverse complement.
CTGCTGAAAACCAGCCGGCACTGAGCTCATAAAGAACATAACAGTATAACAGCCGACCATTATTAGATTTAATTAAATGTTTGGACTGAAAACAAACACAGTGTCCCTGTGTGTGTCCCTGTGTGTGTGTGTGTGTACCCATATGTAATCTTTTGTGTTGCTCCAGGTTGCAGAAAACTTGGTGCAGCGTGACGGAGATTTCCTGATCCGTGATTCGCTGTCCAGTCCAGGAAGTTATGTTCTGACCTGCCAGTGGCGAAATGCTGCCCAGCACTTTAAAATCAACAAGAAGGTGAAACACTATGATGTGATCATCTAAAACGTCCTGTGAATGTCCTGGTCAAGATCGGAATGATAATAATAGATAACAAAACACTGGTTTATTAGACCAATGAAAACAGAGGATACTGTTGATGCTAGTGTTTATTTGTCTTGGCTTCACTGAAGACAGCAAATATGTTGGAAATTTATTCATGTCATGCTCCAATACTCCCTCCATCATAAAGATGTCCTGTAAAGTCTGATATCTTCTCAGTGACGGTCTCATTTGTTCATTTTATTTTTAAAACAGTCATAAAATCAAAGCAAGAAGCCGAAAGCTCCAGATTAAAAAAAAAAAACTGTGTTAGCTTTTGATTTTGTTCTAATATTTGCAGTTTCCTGGGGAATCTTTTCAAATTTAATATAATAAAAAAAAAAAATTGAAAGTAAATATAAATACCGTTTCTTTTTTTTTTTTACATCTCTCCTTCAGGTTGTGATGCTGAACGAAGCCTACTCCAGAGTCGAGTACCGGCTGGAGAGGGAAGGCTTCGACAACGTCCCGGCACTCATAAGATATTATGTCGGCAACAGAAAGTCGGTCTCCCAGGTGGGTTTGGTCACATAAACAGTGTTAATAGGCTCTATGACACAGTTCATTTGTACATGGAGTTAGTGTGTTTTCCTAATTGGAGACACATAATCTTTCTGTGCACTACCTTCCTCCGCTGACATTGACGAGATGTCAAATGTCGTCCAAAGAATTCGTTGTGATCGGTCAAAATGCATCATGTGAAAATGTACAAACGTCATATTCGCACGTGTCTAAAGAGAGAACGTTTGATGGAGTAAACGTGTCGAGTTCACGGTGGTTTGTCCTTTTTCTGTCTCGTGCATTTAAGGTGGTAGGCGCCATCATCTTCCAGCCGATCAACAGGGGGCTGCCGCTCCGCTGCCTGGAGGAAAAGTACGGCCTGTCCAGCCATCACCGAGAGGCGCTCATGACGCAGGAGAGGCACAATCGGAAGCGCCTCAGCCTCAACATTACCAACGGACACGCGCAGGACAACACACACCCCGCGCAGTACAGCGCACACGGCCGGGACAACGGCATGAGCCGAGGCAGCCAGCTCCGGTTGGTACTCTCCTAGAAAACACACACACACACACACACACACACACACGCTGATTAACGGCAATATTCCTCGAGAGGCTCGAATGATGTGTGTGTTTGTTGTCTCTGGACAATCACATGTTGTGCATGTTGTAATTTGTTAGATTTTACAAATACCACGTCAAAGACTGTTAGCTCCAAGCGACAGAAGCCTATTACTGAAAGTGGGTTGTGGGCTGCAGACCAAATAACATGCTGTCCGATGAATTTGAATAATGGAGAGCCACCTTTACTCGGTCGTTCTCCCTCTCTGTGTTTCCCTTTCTCTCACACTCTCTGAAAGACTTAAATCATTCTTTTAAATCCCTTCCTGCTTTTAACGCGTAGCCTCAAGCTGTTTACATCCATCACCCGGGCAGGGGGCTGTATATATATACGACATGTTCCATATGTATCTCCAGCCCTCTATAAATACAGACGTATGTCTGACTTTTCAGCCGAGAGGAGCAGAGCTGTGTAATTTCACGAGCACATAGAGCTTAATGTAAGGGGTCTGTCTGAGTAAAGAGACAGAGCGGGAGCGAGGAAAAGATAAATATGTGGACAGAACATAGAGACGGAGAAGAAAAGAGGAGTAACAAGGAGGAAAAACAAGAGAAAGGAGGATGAAAACTTTGTTTCTTTCTCCTTAATGTTCCTTTTTCATTCTCACCGTGTTGACGTTTTGATTAATGTTTGATTTATTTCTCCTTTACGCGTGTTTATGTGTAAATATGTTTGTATAATATTAGTTCCCGACGTCCGCTTTCACTCACAGGTTGAAGGATCGCTGTGGCAGCCAGCCAGCAAGCCTCAATCAGGTCCAGGAGAGGCGACGCCCGCTCAAGGCGCACCAATCAGAAAGCTACCTGCCTCTTGGTAAGTGGAAGTGAGATTCTGAAGGCCTTGGTGTGCTTCACACTAAGTCCCTGTCGGGAACCCCTCCATGACGATGGAGACTATCCATCTGACGATCTCACAATCTCACCCCATTTTATGGAGTGATTGGACGGGGACGGGGTTTCTTCAAATAATTTAGTTTTTCTGTGCACAACCAAGTGCAATATTTCGAAATACCTTGTTGAAGAGGCAGGTCGAAGGTCTGTGCTGCTTTGAGTTACGGCAGGCAGACGTCCGTCTTTTCAGAGTGAGAGTGATTACAAAAAAAAACGTTTTCCTTTTTACGGGGTTCGTTTGTTAGGAGCATGCTGGAGCCCTCAATCACTTTTTGTCATGCAGATTTTTAAAAACAATCAGTGAGAATCAAAAAGTGATCTGTGAGATAGAATCAACTAATTTGCAACGCTCTCCTCGTTTGCTTTCTTGTTTTATACATTCTCAAGGTTTACACACCCTTTCCCCTTTATTCTAATCTTTCTGTAACAACCTCTACTTGTCCTCTCCTGTCGGCTCCTCGTCTCCTCAGGATCCAAACCCCAGCGGTCTCCTGATCCTCTCCTCCCGAACCCCAAGTCTCCGGTCTTTCGGACGGGCAGTGAGCCGGTGCTGAGCCCGTCTGTCCCGCGGAGATCTGCAGAGCTTCTGGCAGGTCAGTGGATCTGGAAGCTAAAATCCAGTGTGACGCAAATCTGCTGAATAACAAAGCCTCTCTAGAACAAAAACCTCCCAAATACTGCACAACCGGAAGATCATCTGTGAACCTGGTATTTATAGGCTGCTCAGTAACCATGTTATCTTCTACGGGATCTAGTTCAGCATGTTTTTGTATATAGAACATTCACCGATCCATATCTAAATGGCTTCTTTGTGCCCTCGACATTCTGTACCGATACAGTTCATATCTGCAGAACGCTGAATGTAAAGCACGTTGTCGCTGTCAAATCCATCAATGTATGACGTCCCAACAGCAACAGCACAGCAGCCTTATCGGTTGTATAATCACAAACACACACTAACCTGAAGGTTGAGGCCCTCTCCTGTTTTGCTCCGGCCATTTGTTTGCATGCGAATCGGAAATTAAATTGAAAGTAAAGTAAATAAAAGACAGACTGTGTTCTTCAATGGTTCACTGCCACAGAGACAAGCTAAGATATGTCTTTAATACGGACACAAAGGGACTCGTGATGTTTATTGATTCAATTTGGTTCCGAGAATAAACGATGAGGTCTGTGTGATAAAACATATTGTTGATGTGTTTACAGGCCAGGGCATCCGGGGCTCTGACAGCCAGCTGTGTCCCAAACCGCCTCCCAAACCCAGCAAGGTGCCCCATGCCCGACTGACTCGCTCCCCCTGCCTTCAGCCGCTGGTCCCGCCCTCCTGCTCCTCCAGCCTCACAGACTCCTCCTCCACATCCCCCGCTTTAAATGCGCCTCCCCTCGACTTCACATGCGTGGAAACTCTTGGGTCGCCATGGAGGAGTGAAGGTAACTTTATTATTTTATGAAATGCATCCGCATTAGCTGTTATTCAAAATAGTGTCAGGAAATATGCAGATGTAAAGATTGTGCACAAATAATATCGATAGGGAAGTTACACAGATATGATGGAGATCGGGAAGCCCCCTCTTAGCTTAAACTCTAAATTATGAGAAACAGTAGCACAGAGCCTCTGACACAGTAACTGCCGCTCAATAATTACGGCGTTTTAATTAATTAAACATTGCTATACTCATTTAAAAAAAAAAAAAAAAAACAGCTTAGAAATTGTACTGCATCCTTCAGCCTTAAGTTATTTGATTTATTTTAATTTTAAGAAAAGTTACAAGCCGCTTTCAGTCTGGGTGCTCATATTTTATTTACTTTAATAACCGTATTATTAAAGTATGGACAATCTACTAGATAGTAGATCTACTATCTATTAATGTGCCGTCTCCCTCTTAAAGTCCCAAAGGAATTAAAAGAATGCAACTGTTAACACTGGGATTGTTATTCCACAGCCACCACAGGCCCTCCTGTACCTCCAGTCAAACCCCTGAAGTTCCTCCATCAGCTCCGCCCTGCGGACTCTCGCGGGTCCTCCGCTTCTCTCCTTTCTCCTGCTGAACTTGTTCAGGGTCCAGATTCAGAAGCGAACACAGGATGGGCTGATCGGCTGCAGCCGAGCCCCGCAGGCCGGAGGTCCTGCAGCCCGCTGGAGTGGCAGGAATCAAATCCCCTTCACCCCAGCACAGACCTCGAAATTCTGCATCCACTCTGTAGCTACGTGGAGAGACTGAGGAGAGAGGTGGAGGGAGGGAGGGAGGAGGAGGAGGGGGAGGACAAGGAGGCGGGAGGGAGGAAAGGACTGGACAGGAGCTCCTACCATCACGCCATCGCTGCCTTAGAAAACACCAGCGAGGAAGAGGAGGAGGACGTGTGGAGGGAGGAGGAGGAGGAGGAGGAGGAGGAGGACGAGAGGAGCAGTTTCCAGCGGCCGGTCGAGGAGACGGAGTCAACCTTTCAGCCGGCGGAGTTCGGATCTCGACTTCTGCCTCCGGAGAACAAACCGCTGGAGATGGTGGTGCTGAAGAGAGCCAAGGAGCTGCTGCTCAGCCACGATCACCACAGCATCGCCAGACACCTGCTGATGGCCGACTGCCAGGTACACACACACACACACACACACACACACACACACACACACACACTCACAGTTCAACAATTTAATTCAGAGTAATTATCATAAGGCAATAATGTCTTCTCTATAAAAGCACTGTTGCTTTTCATGTTAAGATTTTTATTTTGGCAATCCAGGAATTAAAGCTTTCTTTGAAGTTAATTTGGGGCTTTGTTTCCTGGTGCTGTTACACACAAGTCCTCTGTTTGTGTCACAGAGTTAGATTTCTACCCTGCAGCGGATGCAATAAAATGATCCTCGTGACGCAGAAGAATTACTCAGAAAGAAAACTGAGCCAAACACACCATTACACCTTATCAACACACACACACACACACACACACACACACACACACACACACACACACACACACACAGAATAAGAGAGGCAAATAAAACAACTAAATGTAATTGATGGCCTCTTTTAAACCTTTTTTGTCCTCCAGGTTGCGAGGATAGTCGGAGTGACTCCAGAGATTAAAGGTCTGATGGGCGTGTCATCGGGTCTGGAGCTGGTGACGCTTCCGCACGGTCGACAACTGAGGCTGGACCTGATGGAAAGGTACACACACACACACACACACACACACATAAACAGAAAACATGTTGCGTCACTGAGTTGTTCGCTGTCTTGCTGAGAGTAAGATGAGAAGATCGACACCACTCTCATGTCTACGCCAAAATGCCAGACTGTTCCTTTAAGTGTAACACAGTGGTTCTCTCCTAAGGGGTCCCAGACAAATGTCAAGGGTCACAAGAATGATTACATATATATATATATATATATATGTATACCTCTATATCTGTATTCATACATCTTTCTTTTCGACCTCCAAATTGTCTTTATTTCCGTAAACAGAAAGATATATATATATATGTATACATATTTTTTATCATTATCATTTGTTACCTGCTCATAGTACTTCCAGTCAGCCTTACGACAGCCACTGAAAGATCCGATTAGAAACTGATTGAAACAAAAACTGGTGTTGATAGTCCTCGTCTGCTCCGTCTCCAAGGCACCACACCATGGCGATAGGCGTTGCCGTGGATATTCTGGGATGCACGAGCAGCGGCGACGAGCGGGCGTCTACTTTGAATCGCATCATTCTGGTGGCGTTGGAGCTGAAGGACACGGTGGGCGACCTGTTCGCTTTCACGGCCCTGATGAAAGCTCTGGACCTGCCACAGGTAACACACACACACACACACACACACACACACACAAACTTGATACCACACATACACATGAACCACATTTATGAAATAAACTGTAGGAATAAATATTTGTCCATCATAACCTGCCAGAAATGTTTCACCTATTTCTCCCGTGAATAATCTGCAAAGTGGTTGAAACATGCACGTGTCTTTCTGTTTGCATGAACGCATAAAACAGCCGATATGTATAAAATGGATGGTTTCGTGGTAGTTTGAGACACTTACAGTTGGTGTGTGTTGTTGTTCTCTGCAGATCAGCCGCTTGGAGGAAACATGGACGACTCTACGAAGGAACTACACACAGACCGCCATCAGCTACGAGAAAACTCTCAAACCTTTCTACAAGAATCTGTATGAGGGCACAGGTACTGAACATTAAAACTATCAGTATAAAGTACAAACACTTTACAAGTGGTGGCCTTAAGATACAGCACAGTTTATGAGTTTACCTCCCGACCAAAGAGCCAATGAACCGTCGCCATGTTGAGAGCCGTGTGGAAGCAATCACTCAATCATAGGTATGCTCTGACTTCCGACGTCCCTCCTCTTCCTCCTCCTGCAGCTTCCTCACCTGCGGTGGTCTGCGTCCCCCTCCTGCTGCCCCTCCTCACTTTAATGGAGCGTCCGTCAATCACACCTGAGGGGGCGGAGCTCTGGGAGACCAGCGACCAGGGCTGCGACATCATGCTGCGCCACCTGGAGGCCGCACGCGATGTCGCACACAACGCACAAAGCTACACGGCCAACACGCAGAAGATCTTACAAGGTAAAAAACAGAAAAATGCACAAAGTTATATACGCAAAGACATACTGACATGTATATATTGTAATTTAATAAACAGAAGACGTCAATGCAACATAATAGTTGTGTTCTTGCTGTCCTCAGGGTTCCCGTTCGATGAAGACCTGCTGGAGGTGTTTAAAACAGACTTTCAGCTGCGGCTGTTGTGGGGAAGCCGCGGAGCTTCAGTCAACCAATCAGAGCGATACAACAAATTCAGCCTCATCCTCACTGCGTTGTCACGGAGACTGGAGCCCCCGCCCAAAACACAGACCATAATCTGAACTCACCTGAGCGACAGCTCACATTGGACTTCAGTGGAACAACAGGTGGATCGGAAGCAATCCGTCACGAAGGAAAGAAGAATAAACTGTAATGAGGCGGAAAGTTTAGACAGAGCCACCTGCTGGAAAATCAAACTTCACACAGACTCAATCTTCTTATTTCTCCAGAGATATGCCACTTTGGTTCCAGACTTTTTAACCATTTAATATTTCACAAGACCAGTAAAACTTTACGTTGAAGAAATAAAAGTTTATTTAGAACGCACACTACCAAACAGAGTCTCTGTAACAATTCACAGATTATAATATAACATCAGACGTCACGTGTGAAAATACTCTCACATACAAGCAGAATCTAAAACATACAGAATGTTTATGGAACTAGATTGAGATGATTATTACGTTGCACTCCCTTATTTCCATTGCTGGCATCAGGAGATGCAGAATCTACAGGTTACTAAATTCTCCAGTGTTTTGGGGACAGAAATCCTCCAGAGAAATGGTGAAAAGTAGCGTTTGGTGACAGCTAAACGTTAGCTGACCTTTTTAAAGGGCGCGACTGATACGTGTGAGAACAGAGCAGACGAGAGGCTGAAAGGGAGACGTTGGTTTAGAAACAGGCACGGGTTTTATTTTTACTCTGACATTCCAGTTAATGGAGAACATAGTTCTACGTTTAGACCAAAAGAGAAAAAAAAAAACTATAAAATGTAGGAATGTACCCATAAAGTCGTCAATGAACTATGTATTTATTCCTGTTAAATCAGCGTTATAATACAAACCAAGACAATAGTTTTATAAACGGAGGAAGGAAATTTACCTTCAAATTCAACGTCTGTGTATATTGTCTGAATAGAAATACGTGTATTTAAAAGTTAAAATGAGATTGCTGGCTGCATTTATCTTTGTGACCTTTGATACAAAATCACTGAAAAAAATCCTGAAAAATAAATAGTTAATATATATACATATATATGCAGTGACATATTAATTTAATATTAATAGTAAGGTTTCCACAAGGTGCTTTTCCTCCAAATCATCAGATGACAAAGTAAACCAGTTCCAGTAAACCTTTTTTTTTTATTTGATTTTTTTTACAGTATTTACATACAGTAGGAGCAGAAAATTGGATTTGTAGCAATTCAAACTTCCTGTACATAAATGTAGCTAGAGGACGATAATATTTTTGTTTCGGCACCTGAATGAAACGAGTTGGTTAACATGTGTGAGACTAAAGTTGTACATATTTGAATTATTAGCATGTTAATAATATACTGTACATATTTTCTGTAGATGACTGACTGAAAAAATAGAAGTTGATGACTTTAATGTTTTTATTATGATGAACTACTGTGCTGAGAATTAATAAATATGGTTGTACGATCTGCCGAGGTCAAATGGCTTTAAATGATTTCACATCTTAGTTGAAAACTTTTAACGACATGTTTGAAGGCTTTGTGTTTAGTTATAATTAAAGCAGTAAACATAGACTAACACACTTTATTTTACCCTTGATTTCACATAAAGTATAAAACTAAAGGTCACCAACAGGTCTCGTCTGGCAGAGTCAGGAGTCCTCATCACTTCTGCTTCCTGCACCGATAAAATGTCACAGAGAACAAATCCACTTTTCAATGCGGTTTATTTTTATTAGACAATATCTTGGAAGAAGAAGAAGAAAGAAAAAAAATGTTTTGCTCACATAGTGTCTGACAACATTTAAAGTAAAAAGATGTGCACAATATGGAAAGAGAAGTACTGCCATTGGTTATTACAACACATACAACATGGTAAAAACACATTTACATGGATGTCAATATCCTGCAGAATCAGCTTGTACCTGCTGCTGATGTTGATGCTGAGTTCAACAGTACGTAATCTGTAAGTTTCCACAGGACAAACGTGATGATCGGAGTTTAAAAACAAGAGGAATGTAGCAGAAGACGTCAGGTTTTCTTTGTTTGTTTTTTTTTCTGGGTGGCAAACGGCTCCCTGCTCACAGTAGTGTACAAGAACGTCATCATATTCAACATCTCGAAGCTGCTTTATTATTGTGTGTTTTTGCATAATATTCAGAAATACTATTATAATACTTAACTAACAGTTTGTATATGTATATTAAATGGTAAAAAAAGAACTGTTAATGGGACTTTTGGCGACTTTTGCTCATTTCAAAGCTGCTGTGGACCCCTGACATTATGTAGTCTTTGATTAAAGGGACAGTACACTCCAAACATGTCTGATGAGCCACCTAAAGAAGGAACTCTGAGATGATCATGAAACATTTGGAGTCTGTTTAAGAGTTAGTAAAAAATGTCCTGCAAGAATCTTCACAGCAACATCAACACTAATTCAGCAGGACAGAGGTCACGGTCTTCATCGTCACATCACATGATCATCATCTCCACTACGGATACATGTTAGAATTACAAGCAAGATTCTGGTTTTAGTGCTGAAAGTAGTGTGATTTGTTTTTCTTTTTTCTATTAGTCATTTAGCAAAAACATAAAATCTCAAATAGGCTGCCTTTCTCTGTTTTATATCAATATTAACTGAATAGGTTGGAGTTTTGGACTTTCTGTTGAACAAAACCAACACTGGAAGACATCGCCACGGCCTGTTAGAACTTTTGATAGGCATTATTTACTATTTATTTTTACATTTCGTAGACTAAACAATCAAAAAATAACAAATCAATAACGAAAAACAATTAGTTGCAGCTCTAATTGCTTTAAAAGATCAACTGGAATGAACAGTGCAACTGTATTACCACTCGAACAAAAGAATCTAATATGCAACACTTAACTGCACGTCTTATATCATAGTTTAAAAAAGAAAAACATGGAGTTTCACAAGCAGGCTAGCTGCTGCAGCTAACCGTGGAATCAGATGTGTACAAAAGACAGAAAGCACTGATGGATCTGATAACTGGTTTTCAAGGCATCGTCATAAAAAACAAAAACGGACTATTTTGCCAATATGCTTTTTCACTTTTTTTTTTTTTTTCCAGCGAGTTGGATGAGAAGATTGACACCACTCTCATGTCTGTACGGGAAATCTGAAGCTACAGCCAGTAGCCGGTTGGCTTAGCTTAGCAAAACATCTGGAAACAGGGGGAAAGAGCTAGCCCGGGTCCTTTGTTTAATCCGTACAACATGTAAAAGAAGTTGTGGAAGGCAAATTTCTCTCAATATTTGTCTGATGCAACATGATCACAGATCGGAGAGTAAAATGTGGAGAAGCGTGACCAAAGTTCAAGTAACAACACCGACAGCATCATTCTGTACATTTCACAGCTTCATCGAAGAAACGCAGACTACAACTGAGGCGTCGCCCCCTGCTGTTCAGATCTACAAGCAGCGAATCATTGGTGGCATTCTTGTCTTAAATAGCATCAAAAAGGAAGTCAAACTTTTCTTCAGATGTGTAGTTTTGGTAGTCTCTTGAAAAAAAATACAGTGAATGGTTTTAAAAAAAAAAAAAAAAAAAAAAAAGATCACAAGAGAGACAAATGCATTCAAAGAATCTAGAAAGTCATGCAAAACAGAAGTCGGTCATTGCTCGGCAAGAGTTACAAAAAGAGTATAAAAACCATCAGGAGGAGAAATCACTAGAGACGTTTCCGTTTCTCGCCGCTACACAGTGGTCATTCATAGAGTTCACACCTCTCTCCGCAGACAACACAGACCCTCATTCATCTATTCACTCTTTAACTCGTTCATTTTAAATCAGATTCAAAGGCTGTAGTACTTCAGGGCAAAGTGCATCAGTTCAATTTAAACCTTGTTGTCTCTCGCGAAGAGTGTCAATCAAACAAACCTAAAAACAATAACCATGGGAACACATTCAGCCCTATGACATAAAAAGATGTTAATATGTACAAATCATTCAACGGTAAAAAAAAAAACAACGTCACGCATGTAACAGTCCACACATGTACACATGTTTACATATTAGGTATGGAGAGCCAAACAGGACAACATTTCGACACGCTTTTGGCCTCTTTGGCCTTCCATAAACATGCATACATGTTGGTGATACATGCCTGCGTGTGTCGTCACATTCACAAAAACAACTGATTAAAATTGGGAAAAACTTTTCTTTTGTTTTATGGAGATGCACTTGAGAGTCCCCAGGGAGGAAAGGCTGAGCCCAGGTGGCTGATGGGAGATGTAGTCAGACAGAAGGGCAGACATCCAGAGATATGTGTGGAATAATCCCTCCACAGTAAAACAACAAGGGGTTTTAAGGCAGAGTCTGACTCCATAGACACCGGAGCTCCTCCTTATGTTTGGTGGAAAAGCGGCCAAGTCCGGCTCGAGCTGAGCTGTGGTTTGGTGAGGGGAGGCTCCCCCTGCTGGTCAACTGGTGGTATTACAAACCCAGAAAGAAAAGAGGAAATGTGGGGAAAGAAAGAAAGAAAGAGAGAGAGAGGGGTAGAGGGGTCCTGCATTCACCTGATAGTCCTATCTGTCCAATGAGTAACTGAGTAACATTAAAATGCACAAACATAAATCCTACCCATGCTTCCATTCAAATATGAGGATGACACAGCATTCAACACACAACCCAGCCAATGCACACACATACACACATACACACACACACACACACACTTGTAAAGTTGCAGTTAAAAAGGCACAGATAAAACGCCCGATCCTGTTTGGGACACGTTATGGACATGCGACTGTATGAGGGTGAGAGCAGGCATGAGGAGCAGAGTGGCTCAGGCAGGCAGGCAGACATCACCAACAGAGCACAGATGATGATAACGACATAAATGAGTGCAGCACCGACATCGTTAGTGGCAGCTAATAATGGAAGCACAACTGACCCTAAGTCTGAATTTGAAATCAACTGATTTCCTCTCACGAGGAGCTGGACCAAAAGTTTGACATGTTGGCAGTCTGATTCAGAGAATGTTAAAATGTTTTATCTTGAATTTGAGGGTCTATTCTTTATGTTGGAAATAGCTGTTTGACAAAAAGAAAATAGCTCATCACAAAAGTTGCTTACTTTGGGGTTTCCAAAGCTTTCAGACACCTCATAGCCTTCCTCGGTGGATGGGTTTTGTGATGAGATGTTCTTCTGGTCAAAATGCTAATTTATGGTTTGTGGAGCCCAATGATTTGAGTTAAAAAAATTACGAACATGCTAAAAAAAAAAAAAAAAAAAAGAAGCTTTTCCTCCAAAACGTTGACAGTCGCTACAGAAGAGACTAATTTCATTTACAAAAAGGAAAGCTCTCCAACAATAAAGCCCAGAGCAGACGATGGATCTGTGAGGTGGGGAGATGCTTCTGTTCTCATGAAACCATAAATCCACAGAGGACACCCGCTGTTGCACTGCTCTCTGCGAGCTAAAACTCTGAAGTACTATTAGCCACGCCCCCAATTAGTGAGGTCGCAGCAGATGTTTTGCTGTCAAAAGTAAAAACGAGGCGATGCATACATGAACGTTTGAACCCACAGAGAGCAGAACACCAGTAGCCTCCCCCCTCCCCCCCCCCCTGATGTGAATGGATTGGCCCCCAAAACAAAGCCTTTAAACACGTGTAGCCATCACAGAAGTTCCACCGTTTAAGACCCTTAACGACTAGGAAGTAGCAAGTTGCAGCTTGTTTTATTTTTAACAAAAGTCTGGCAGTGGCTTCACCTTCCAGTCCGAGGCAGAGCAGCGGGGTCGTGGTTTTGCACCAACTGCTGTTCCAGTTTTTACCATGTCAAGCTTTTGCAGGTCAGGGTGGGACTTCTCTCATGGCCGACACTTTTGAAACGATATTAGCGCCTTTTCTTTGGCTTTAAAAAGGTCATCTACTCTTCTACTTATGACCCTCCCCTCCTCCCTCTATTAACAAGAAAGCTTTGCCGGTTATGGATATGCGAGCATGCAGACATGCAACCCTGCCTCCACTTCATCTCTCTTAACCTCACTACCTCTCGCTTGCCCCGTATTACTCTCTCTCTCTCTCTCTCTCATGGGTCACCCCCACCACCAATAATCAGCAATCAGCGTGAGCCCTCCACCAGCCAATCAAATCGCCCGGCCACCCTGCAGCCCTCAGGAACCTGCGGTCACATAGAGGAGAGAGTGAGTTACTACAAGACACACAGGGTGCTGCAGTTATCTCTCACACACACACACAAACACACACACACACACACACACACACAAACATAGGTGAGGTTTGTGTTTTAACAGAATAAACGTGAACACAACCGTTCATTTGGGGAGACTGCCAAATCACTGTTTTTTTTGTTTTTTTTAAAGGGTAGTTGCCTGACTTCCCATCAGAGTGGGGTCAATTCATGGGAAATTTAATAAAAACACAGACAGGAGGAAATGGAGGAGAGGAGGGAGAACAGAGCCAAAAAAAAGAGAAGAAGATAAAGAAAGCGTGACAAAGAATACAATTAAGAGTGGAGGAAGAGGAGAAGAGGAGATAAGACATAGAAAGAAGGAGGGAGGTGAGGAGATAGAAGGAAAGAAGGAAAAGGAAGTCAAGGAGGTCAAGGAGGAAGAAGACAACAAATTAGACGGGGAGAGAAGGGATGGTAAGAGAGAAATATGGAGTAAAAAAAGTACAGGGGGAAGGATATATGGGAAAAGATAAATCAAATTCATTGTATACTTGGCAGCCTCCCCATTAAAACACATTTGAGCGGTTGTTGTGGGAGAACTGATTACGTGATCATGGTAACACATAAATGGCAGCAGCACTTCCCAGGTGGCCGCTCTCTGTACAGTCACACAGGATCCTACACCCTTGTTTGTACTACAAGGTGTCGGCTGCAGTAACAACCCTTCTAAACCGGACGGTGTTGAGATGCTGAGCTCACAGAGCGGAGGATTACACCATCATGGATACCAATGGGAAACGGTCAGAGCGCTTTTTAATCAGGGACTCAAACAATGACCAAGGACAGGCGGTTTGTGAGTGAAAGATAAAATAGAATACATGATTTGTCAGAGACCATTATAATAATCACTGTGACAGCCTCTTATAACTGAAGTGAAACCACGTGCACACTTCCTTACTTAATCTCTTAACTGGAGGGTTCTAAACCGTCTGAAATATATTCTTATTGTTTACCGTAAAAAAAAAACAAAACCAAGAATGAATCGATCCTACTAATAAGTGTTATCTGTGTGTAGCCGTGTGGGAGTCTCAGGGGCTCATCAGATAGTTAAAGGGATAAGAAAGAAAACTTAGAAAATACTGGACACTTCTCTTCCTCCTCAGGCATCGAAAATCCTTCAATAAAAGGTTTCACGCCTCATGTCTACACAAAGGACATAACCTGTGATTGTGGGCCACAAAACAACATTAGACTTAACGCAAAAACATAAAACAAACTGATTTGTTCGTAAGTGGTTGAAACGTCTATCAATTTTACGTAATTTAATTTCCCTTCGGTCTGCACCGCTGGTGAACTTCATTTGTAGCTATTGTACTGATGACGCGCTCCACAGAGAGAAAACACTCATCGGAATTAATAATTCAGTTGAGTGAACGTGGAGTTTAAATATGATCGCAAAATCAATTCCATTTAAAAAAAAGTTTTATTTCCATATTTTGGCATTGCAATTTACAGTGAAGAGTTCAGTAGTCGTTGGAGAAGTTTTCTGCTACAGTGAGCGTTGAGCCTTTTTTCGAAAAGTGAAACTATTTATTTGTGATCCAATTCTAAATATTTGCGTCTGCAGTAGGAACCAACGGGCTCGGGGCTGAGAGCCACAGGCAGGAAACTTAACACATTGCTGGTTTTGGTCTTTAGGTGGGATTTCTTGGCAATCATTAAAAATAAAAGGATAACGGAAGCCTCATCCTTTAAAACTTCCAGCTCTGCTCTGAAAGGACACACGACATCATCAAGAGTAATCCCACCTTTAGTGTGATGGCACAGGTAACAGAAAAACAAATGGGCATGTACACACACACACACACACACACGCACACGCACGCACGCACGCGCGCACGCACGCACGCGCGCACGCACGCGCGCACGCACGCACGCGCGGCAATCAAACCGAAAATAAAAACATAACATTAGAACATCTTCAAATTATGTCGACACATGAATCTAAAGAGCTTAAAATCTGTTTTAAATGTCTCCAGTTTGAAAAAAAAAAAGAAACATAAGAAAAGAATCAAAAATAAATTGTTTCTAATATATTACATAAAACTTTAACACTTTGATCGATAAAAAGTGGTGCAGCCTTGACAAGAGGCTCAAAACAGCAGTGGAGACATCTTTCACACACACAACACAACACAACACAACACACACACACACACACACACACACACACCTTATGTAGAACATACAAATCACTCAAACAGGTCTCTGTGCTCAGACACTCACCTCTGGAACATCAGTGCCACAGATATGAGGGGAGGACGAATGGTTACAGGGTTAGAGGGACACACAGGAGGACAGAGAGACGGGATGGAAATCAGAAAACACATGAATGTCCATGCAGGTGTTGAGATGCTGTCTTGGTTTCCCTTTTGTAGTGTTATTGTGAGGAAGAGGAAGCAGGGAGGATGGTGACAGACAGGGTGAGAGGACAGACCACAGTGTTAGCTTCAGATGTAGGTGACAGCACCTTTGCTGTTTCTCTCCATGGTGATCTCTACGTAGGACGTGGGGACGTAGCCCTCCTCTCCGCCCTGCTTCCTCGCCCTCGTCCAGCCGTCTCCTTTATCCTCCTCGATGATGTACAACACCTGCAGGGGGGGGGGGATAAATGGGTTTGTTTTTAAATGAACAGAATTACATATAAGTGGCTAGTTAAGGTTACCGAGTGAGCATTACCTCGTCTTCCGCCATCACCAGCGTGCCCTCGTTCTGACCTGAGTCAAACAAACCATAGTGTCATCAAACACACACCGAGGTTAGTTTTGCATCCCTCAAACTACTTTGTGTGAATTGAGCTTGTATGTTGGTACACATAAGCATTATATCTCGTCTACAATGATCATTGATATTCAACTATGTATGCACAGTAGAGGATCATCCAAAGTGCCATAGTGAGTAGCGACATGTTTACATTCATATTGGCTTTAATGCCAAGTTAGCCACCTGGCTAGACCGAATGAATATGAAAACCAATAAGTAATAGTTAGTTTAATGTCCGTACTCCACCTCCGCCCTAACAACACAACTGTTGGGCTCTTCTTACAGCTGTTGGCTTTGCGTTACAGCGGTGGGCTCTCATAGATGTGGCTTTTCTTACATTACATTGCTAACGTCACACTGAAGCCGCGTGTCCTCACCATCGAAGGAGTAGAGCGCTTTGCAGTGTCCGATGACGGGCAGCGGGTCGTCGTCATCGAACTCGTCATCGAACTCGTGCAGGTCGGGGTTCGGCTGCCCGGGCTTTGGAGGACTGGTGCGCTGTTGAGGTGTCTGATGCTCCTGGCTGGTGTCATCTGTATAACTGCCCTCAGGACTGATGGGAAACAGTACGCATGATTAAGATAGATATTCATATTCATATACCCGTGACGAAAAATGGATGCTAGCGGGAACATTTTGTTGAGGTCAACTTTCTCAAAATAATTCCTGAGTAAACTGCACCACTGGATTAAGAGGGTAACCTCCATATGTTGTGGATATGTTTACCAATGCCTTATATCAATAGGTCTGAAATTTGAAAATAACTTTAAAAAAAATGCCCTAACATGTTTTTGGTAAATATTGATGTAATCAGGTACTAGTCAATTCAATCCCAGGTAATAATTAATTCATAAAGTATTATTAAATGTATTGAGTATTATTGAATTGAATATCATGAACAAATTATTTATTGGAAACTTCATTCTTCGTATTTGTCGAATTGTATAATTTTTATATGTTTTGCGGACCTGCTCTGTACTGATGAAAATACTTTCTAGCTTACATGAAAAATGTATTTGAATTACTTAAATGGAAGAATACCAATAGAACTCTGCCTTCATTTTCCCTTATGATGAGTACCAAAGGACTTATTTGAATTATTTACTCAATGGTGCCATAAACAAACACTCAAATACAGAAGAAGACGACGAAGAATTCTCTAAAGCCAGCGAGTGTGATTTTGTGTTTCCATAAATATACCCTGTAACAATAGTTTGTAGACTCTCAGAATTATAACTTCATGATAAATACTACCTACTGAATTGATTAGCTTATGATTTTGAAAGCAACGGTTACTCTGAATCTCAGCATGTCATTCATAAATACCTAATGTTCAAGTGTTTGCCCTGAACATGTGTTTTGTGTGTTCTTTACCTCTCTCTGCCTTGAGGAGTGTGGTGGTGGTTGTCAGCGCTGTGCCTCCGGTCTCCTCTGGAGCTCTGCTTTCCCTCCACCTCAGATAACCACGTCTGTCACCAGGGAGGGAGAGAGGAGGCTTAGCATCTAGTGATCGACACCGCCATCATCCACACGGAGTTGACCCACGATCAAAAAACTTAAGCCTCTTTTCTTCTCTCACCCTCCTCTTCTTCCTTGGGTTTTTACAGTCAGGTAATCTCTTCTCTATTTACGTCCGAGCCGTCCTCCTTTCATACCTCGTTTTTGTGGAGTTCCGACCGCAGCTTCTCCATGTTACATATGGTCTCCGATATCTTGGGCTGCAGGCTGCTGGGATCTCCCATCTGTGGATTCTTCTCGTACACGTCCTTCATCTTGTTCAGGGCGTCTCTGAAAGACGCAGAACAAACATGCACTGGGGCTGATGGGATGGACCGATGACAATAAGCAGGTCATGGGTTGAAGTGAGGAACAACAGAAGCACGTGTTGATGAGTGTGAGGGGGAGGCCCGACCTTTGATCTATCTCTTTCTGGAGCTCTTTGCCGAGTTCGTCGATCCTCTGCTGCAGCCTCTTCCTCCTCTGCTCGGGGGGCAAGTGGCTGAAATCCTCCAGAGATGGGGCCTGATGGCAAAAAAAATTAAATTAAAAAAAAAGATAAATAAACTCTTTAAATTACATACCAACCCATAATGAAGTCAGTAATGTGGAGGAGTGATCCTGGGAACAACAGACAGAATAAAGATGAATCTATAGGTTTCTCTGTGTACAAACAGTAGTAACACCTCCTTTTGTTGAGCCCAGCTGCCTCCACTGAACACACTGAACACACAACAAGACGTGAAAATAAGCAGCCTGAATCGGCACCTAGTTGTTGCACTCAAAATGAACTGAAACGAAGGAATAGTTAATAAAAGGCAGATAAACACCTCGTGATCGAAAATCGACCGCAGAATATAAATCTTAAAATGTCCGACGGTAAAACTGTACTGATGCGCCAAACCTCTCAAGACATGGTGAAGTTGAAATTTTATTTGTGACCTCGGGAACAGACATCCGTGGGAGGAAGAAAACTAATTTACAATCAATAACTTGTGCTAAATAAGAATTCATATTTGGATATTCAGATACTTGTTTGCCGGGTTGTTAAACAAGTAAAATCTGTATTCTGTTCTTCCCGGTTGCCTTCTAATTACAATTATTTAGCTTCTGAAGTTACCCAGGTGGCCTTCTGGGACTGTGTCAGTACTGAGCAGGTAAACTGTACAGTAGGTGACATTAAATGGAGAAAAAGGAACTAAAACTGAGGAACTCCAATTGGATTTATGTGGGTGTAATATTATATAAGGCAGGACATCTATTTTAACTAGGTAAGGAGACGTTACTATCACTAAAGGATTTATATATTGGACACTATGGGAAGTGAGGATACACGAGCACCTATACTGCTGGGTCTTCTTATAACTACTCTAGAATATACTCTCACACACACACACACACACACACACACACACACACACACACACACACACTTACCATCTTGACTGACCACTGACGCATTAACCGTTACAATAAAAAGAGACAAACATGGGATGCTGGTTAGTTGTCAGTATGTCAAACAGCCACCAACAAGCCAGTTGGTCCGATCCATACGTGTTCCCAGAAGGTGAATCTCCATGACAACATCAAAAGTGAACCATTGCACACCTGGTGGGCTAGTATGAATATTCTTCAATAGTTCATGTTTACTAAATAACAATTTAATGCATATGAACTGTTGAATATTTATACCAGTCGGCTGGTGTACAGCGATTCAACAACGAGGGAGGTTTTCTTTAGCAGGGAGGCATTTATTAATTTATCTAATCTCTTTGGTGTCAAATCACAAAAAGAAACTTTAAATTACCAAGAGGCTTTTTTTTGTGAAAGTAAAATGGTGACTTTTCATTGCTGATTAAATAATGAGAACAATCACTCATTCAGGCAAATTAGGTGGCAAATTATTCTGGTATATTCCTATTAAATAACAAGCTCATATAAAATGGACCAAATCCTCTTCCTGTCTGGAAAACATCCCTCTAAATGAGATGATATTTAATAAGCACTAGATATAGCGGCCACGCTGACGGTCATCCAGCAGATGGTCCTGATGGAGACGACGTGAGCAAGAACCAATCGCGCGTCGGCTCGGCACTGAAGCTCGTGTTATTCTCGAGTCTGTTAAAGTGTCTGAAGGCAGAAGGTTCTGCTTCAGAACACACTGAGGCCGTTAGAACCACTCCAACACACACACACACACACACACACACAGACCGGTGAACACTCGGCCAACAGCAGAGCAACACACCTGATGTTAGAAACACTTCTTTAAGTCCCCATTTTCCCCAAAAACAACAACACTGCAACCAGAGCGTCAAATAACATCCAAATCAGTAAAGCACACACACACACACACACACACCAACGATCACCAAGGATCCTCCATCTTGTGATTGAATCAAAAATCTGTTCATAAATGAAAAAGGAGAGAGAAGCACACAAAAACAAAAGAGACAGGGAGGGTGAGGAAGAGAAACAACCCGAGAGACAAAGACAGAGAAAAGAAATGAAACACAAGATGGTGTCTGCAACTTTCATTGACTTAAAATTAAAGTTACATTTTAAAAATATTAATCAAATCAGACCTATGGGAGCAGAAACGCAGCTCCCAAAGAAAATACAACTTATTTATGATATCTAAAAACTGGCTTTGAGATTAAAAATAATGCATTTAAAGTCAACATATTTTCTTGAAATTGCAGACACCCTGTAGACAAAATCAAAAAAAAAAAAAAAATCAAATCAACCTGTCAATCAAACACACTAGAACGCTACTTCCTGTCTCACCCCTCTCCTGAGGACCCTCAAATTCTGGGGGATTCTGGGTACTGTAGTCTTTATCTCAGACAGATAGTGGCTCACTAAGTCAGTGCTGAACCGGGATGGAGGAAAGATGTGGGAGGTCGACCGGGGACGTGAGGAGGATGAGGAGGAGGAAGGTGGAGGAGGGGGAAGGGAGGATGGGGACTGGTGGGGAGCAGGAAGAGACAAAGCCAGAGGTCAGGACGACACATTCTTCATCATTAAAGCATTCAGGTTTACACGGAGAATAGTCACAGTCATGGAAGAGTCATAAGCATGACTCGTGTGTGACTTTTTCTTGTTTGATGTGTGTGTGTGTGTGTGTGTGTGTGTGTGTGTGTGTGTGTGTGTGTGTGTGTGTGTGTGTGTGTGTGTGTGGAACCGACAGGAAATCAGCCACTGAAAATGAATTAAAAAGCCCTGAAAACATATTTTCTCAAACAGCATATTAGTGTGAGTGACGGGGTCCTGCATGAACATCATATTTTCATGTAAAGTTAGATCAATTTACGTTATTTTACATAACATAGAGAGATATCTTTTTCTTTTTATTCTTTTCTTTTTATTCTTGTACCTTATTTCGTCATGAATATTTAATGTGACAGAGAAAATCCTTGAGATTTTAAGCCACTTTGTTAAGGGCTTTATAATTCTTACTTGTTGAAAGCTTTAGCTGACCCATATACACAAACGCACACCCGATCCATCACACAAGTTTGACGATACTGTGAGGCAGCTGATGACGCCAACATAAACCAACAGCAGAGGTAATGATTAACCAACATGGTCTTTATGGAGCGAAGGGCAAAGTCCAAGAAGTGGATCGGGGACCAGATTTGAGAGTGTTGCTGCAAAACACTGGAAAGGTGACAAAAACCTTCAAGATGAGAAAAACAACTGAGGAGCAGAGAGTAATAAAACCAGAGTCATGTGACCTACAGCATAAAGCTCATATTCAGCTGCAGGGGCGTGAACCTTTACTGGAGCATTGACTGTAGTGAGTCTGTGAGGAAGTGAACATGGTGCTTTCTCACATTACACTACTATCCAGTGAATCATCAACCACAATTGGTCAAATTAAACGTCTATGACTTCTCTATCTGTAGAGCAGATTTTTGATGGCATTGGGTATAAAAGGGTCTAATGCCAGTGAGTAAGAAGAACATATGACATCTGCATTTAAATATGAATAAAAAAATAAATGAATAATGTTTGTTAGTTAATAGCTTTCCAGAAGAGGTTGCTGTTTATATAAGCGGTTATATGAAATGATTTGTTTCTCCAGTTTGTCTCATATCTGCAGTTTAAAAAAAAAAAGGTTACTTCATTATTTTATTTTTTATTTTTTTTTAAATGGGGCCACCAGAGAAAAACTCCCACTTGCTTCCAAAATATTTTTTTGAAATCAGTACAAGTGAAATATGGAGAATCGTGTCACTGGTATGAAGGGATGATGCTCAACTTGACAAATATTCTGAACGAGGTTGATTCACACCGACTCAAATTATTCCTCATCATTCGTCCTTCTTCTGAGCTATGACATTATGTTGTTGGTCTAGATGACCACGCGTTAGTGTCGACTTTCAAGTCTTTTTTTTTTTTCGAAAGTTGTATTTTCTGGCACTTCATAAGATAAAAATGCAACGTAACGACCCAAAACGCAACAAGCACCCTTCAATCCTCGTACCTTAGGTTTCTTCCCAAACAGCCACAGCTTGTTCTTGGTCCTGCTCATTGGGTGTTTTGGGTCGGTCCGTGACCCGGGGGCCCCGTCTCGGTCTCGGTCTCGCTCTCGCTCTCCTTTGGGTGTGCTGCTGATTGTCCCATCTGATCCTGTCCTGCTCAGATTCTGACTGAAGTCCTCAAAGGGGAAGTCGCCTGGAGGTTCGAAGCCCGACTTGAACGACTCCACGACGATGGCTGAATCCTGGGAGGAAGGGATGATGGGAACAGATGAATGGTGGGACTGTTTCCTCTCGCCTCTCTTACATCCGTCCTCCACCGTACTACATACCCGTCGCATGTCGACAGCTTTGGCAGCAGAAACCATTCCTTCCAGACATTTGGAGACGATGGGAATGACCCTCCGCTCCGCCTCAGCGAAGCTCCGGTACGTCTCTCCGAGCTTCACCGTTCGACGATCGTCCATGTCCTGCAAATTCTGGAACAGGGAGCAGAGGAATGGGAATAAACACTATTAACAAAGTGCTCATGCTGACACTTCTACAAGCCTTTTGGCAGCAAACAACCAGCCAGCGTAAGCAGATCCTTTCCCTGTGCAGCACTGATACCGAGTCAGCGTATCAGCAATGGTTTACACGAGACAAGCTGCTAAATTAAACATTTAATGGGGCACTTCTGCAGGGCACGGCACTTTCTCTAAACACGACAGTCCGTGTGTTGGTAACGGGCTGATTCCAAGCATTAAATTAAAAATAGGTAAAACAGGAGGTAAAATGTGAGTGATTTCTGTAATTCGAATCCCTACAAGACTTTAAACTCTTGACAAACATGGCTGTGAAGCTACAGTACGACATGTTTGCTTTTACCTTGAAGATGTGCGGTATGGCGTTGTTGAAATGTTTCCACTGCTCTGCGTTGAAGTTCTGCAGCTGAGCGGCGTACTCGTTCTTACTCTCGTCGGCCATGTGAGTGCGCAGGTAAAACTGGGCCTTGGCCTGAACGATTGCATAAACACAAACAACAGAACTCTTAGCTGAAGCCTCAACAACCTCTTGTTGGCCCAACAACACCACACAAGGAAACTGCACAGATAATTATACTTAGAGACATTCTGAACCCAAATGGTACGAATAAATGTATTTTGCATTTTCCCCTTTGAAGGATGCACTGTCATGTTTTAATAGATATCACCCGGGTTCAACAGCACAAACCCAACATACATGTAATGCTACAGATTTCTACGGCCCTGAACACCATCAATAAAATAAAGATGTACAAACCTATAACTACTACTAGCTTTAAAATGACCATTTCTACTACATCCCCTCTTATTACTACCTTCACTGAGGAGATTATGTTTTCGATTTGGTTTGTTCCTGTTTGTCAGCAGGATTACGGAAAAAGTGTGTATTGTGGGCCACGGAAGGACCCATTCAATTTTGGAGCACATCCCAATCACAGGGCGAATACACATATTATTTTTCACTTTTGTTAACATTGCAAAATAGGGCATTTGGCCTTGGCAGAGGTCTGTGCTCTCTGAGTGCTTTTCTAGTTTCCATAGTTTTTAGTTAAAAACTGTTTTTAGACAGTACCTCATCTAAAAGCCAGGCTTAGTGGGCAGTGCTTTACCCTCCATTTGGAAAGGTTTATTTTCCTTCGAGCTTTAACTTAATCCACCTAGTCTAATTATACAGTAAGTGTGGAGGGAAAAGGGAGCTACAGTATAATTTCATAGGCATCAATTATACACGACTAACTTTAAGGAAAACAAAATATTTAATTGCTGAAATTTGACTGTCAAAATATGAAAGTCCCTGTCCCCATGACTAATCCCGGTTAAGAATTTAGCTATGGCTCATCCAATAATTTCGGTCATGTGTCCACTATAGACTGAAAGTAAACATGCTGGTATTTTCACTGACAATAAAAGAAAGGGGAAGCTGGCTCAAAGACAAACAATTTTTTTATTGCAGTTGAAGGTGGGACCTTCCTACCTTCTCCACCTCCGACTTGGTGGCGTTGATGTCATTATCTAACCGATCGTAGGTAATCTGGGATTTCTCGGCTTCTTTACACTCTCTCTCAAACTTCCTTTTACTCTGGAAAAAAAAAGACACAAAAGACAGAAAAAGAAAGATGGCACAATGTTAATAAACATATCAAGAAACACAAAGAATACACTGTATAACCTCTTCATTATAATGCACAAGTCTCTTTCTTGTGAATGAGAGGTTGGAGAAAAAAAAAGCCAAAGAGGGAGGGAGGGAGAGAGAGAGAGAGGGAGAGAGGGAGGGAGATGAATCAGGCAGAGAGAGATAGTTTACTTCCTGCCAGCCCATCTGGGTCACATTAGTAGTGAAGAAAACAGTGAATAGCTGAGACATTACAGTCCAGTCACCAAATAGTCACCATTAAAGTCACGCAGACCACGCAGTCAAACACTCTCCATCACATGTGCCAGAACAAAGTCATTCAACTAATGGGCTACAGGCCAAGCAATGTAACTGGGCATGTACCATTCAAATATAAATCCAACAAGCAGCAATTAGCTTTTCAACTCTTATGGAATTGTGGTGGTTAATTACATGTGGTCTAATGAGCGGATTGTTATAAAATAACTGAGCAAATGCAATTATATGACCTCAGATGTGAACAAATGGAATCTCTCTCTGGAGGATTTTAGGAGGCAAATAGCAGATTGTAGAGGGCCAAATGTGGCACATGGGTTTGGCTTCGTATTGATTTGGGAGAGGCTCTCTCTGTGTGTGTGTGTGTGTGTGTGTGTGTGTGTGTGTGTGTGTGTGTGTGTGTGTGTGTGTGTGTGTGTTTCCTGGTCCCTGTCTTTGGTCCCCACTGACTGGGAAATTGGCCAAGAAAGAAGAAACGGTCCATTCTGATATTCTACCTTCTATTAATTTGAACCAAACCGCACAGAGGAGCAGAAAACACAATCTTGATATAAAAGCATATCCAAGTATGAGAAATGTCATATTTGTCTCTTCACAAAATAATAGCATGTGTGGAATTACGGGGATTAGGGGGTGGATCCCCATTTGTTAGCATTTCTTGCATTCTTTTTGCAAACAAGTAGGAGATGAGTACAGCTGGCTGTCCCAAAAAAAAAAGAGAATATCTACACCAAACACTTCATTTTGTTTCTCTCCATCCCTCCTCCTCCTCCCTCACTCCTCACTTACGTTGTCCATCTGTTTCCAGCAATGATCCAAATGCTGCTGGGCCTTCCTGCCCTCCTGTAGATGCTGCTCATATATACACACAAATACACACACACACACACACACACACACACACACACACACACACACACACAAAACAAGAGACATTTACACAAAAAAAAAAACCACACAGAAATAGTGTATGTAAAAACACATTCATATACACATACACGAAATGACTGGACTTAAACAATGTTTTACACAATTACACAATAACAATGCACTGGAAAGAGAAGTGCTGAGTCCACAGACACAGATTTACAAGAGTCTAGTGACTAAAGCAGTAAAATGACAAATTTAGACTTAACTGCACTGACAACTAGTTACTCATTACATCATTATGAAAGTTGCTGTTTTGACCAAAATCCTATTTTCCTTAATTAAGTTGTATGCTTAAAAAAAAAAGATATAGATATATAGATATATATATATTTATATATATATATCTGTATTTATATATATTTATATATATATGTGTTGCTGTGGTTAAGACAGTGATGTCCCTCATTTCTTTTCAACATTAAAATACAAACAACAATCACTGTCTTTATAGTTTTAAGACATCATTATGACTAACATAAAGAAATAGGACTGAAAACAACAGCTTGTGCATTGGGCCCTATAATGTGTCACTGTGTGAAATGTAATGGGATATTTGCTGCTTGACAGGAAGAGGGCGCTGTTCTGCTGAAGCCCGTTGATCTCAAAAAGCTTATGGCATCAGCAGATGGTGGAAGTAAAGAACCAGATGGTTAACATCAGGTCCAACAATATTTATCCTCTCGAGTGGAGCCAAGCTGAAAATAAATGCACATGAGGCGACACACAGGATGCAGAGGGCAAACGGCAACATCCGCTTCATGACAGGAAGCGACGGGTTTCCCGGGAACGTCGGTCTGAATGATCAATAGACGCACTGTGAAATGTGTCGCGTGTATCCAACGACACGCAGAGGGCCGTGTGAAACCCGCCGGTGTACTCACGTGCTTCCTCTCAGCTTTGAGGTCTTGGCTGTACCTCATCAGCTCTCCGTACACCTTGTGAGCCATCTCCTCCGCCACCACCTCCCTCTGACCGGCGTAGTCGTTGAGCTCGTTCATCACCGAGTAGAAGGACACGCATGATGTGAACCTGCGCGACAGACACACGCGTGGGAACATGTGATTATCGAGGCTCCCTTCCTGCTCTGCTCCCACGTGCATCAGAGTTCATGAAGAGATTAAACAGAAGCCTAGATGATACACTAATATCTACAGTGTAAATGTTTTTTTGGATTAATGATGTGTAGCGCATGCGCGTTCTGTCGTGTGATATCTTAGATTATTGCGTGAATGTCCTGCATCATTTCAGCTTTTCGCGGTGACTGCATGAAGTGCAAATCTTCCAAGTTAACATGTTCTTTTGCTGAAATGACTCTTCCGACTTCTTGCCCTTCCTTTTCTCCCGCGTCTGTGTGTGTTTGTCACAACAATTAACTTGTCAGACACATGATTCAGAAATGAGTAGACATTTGTATAGACCTTAAGAATCAGTGATGATTGTTAATTTATGACTAATGTATGTCCCATGTTTTTAATGTATAGCTCTTTCATGATGATTTTAATGTTTTGTAAAGTGCCTTTGAAAATTGTGAAAAGCGCTGTATGAATAAAATGTATTATTATTATTATTATTATTATTATTATTATTATTATTGTGACTTCAAATAAATATCTACAAACGGTTCACTCTAACGCAAACTCAGTCGTTTTACTTTCTGTGGCCAACGCCATATCTTTACAATGGTGTCATAATGTGCCACATCTACCAAGACCAGTAGTCAGAAAACACCCTTTTGTACTAAACATTTGAGCGTGCAAATCATTTTGTGCATAAAGTGTGAGTGGTTGTCAACAGTCACATGACACACCTGTCTCAGTGAGGATGACGGGTGAGTGGGTGTACCCATCTTTATTATGCAGTGCACTGTTGTCAAATGAGCAATTAAACCGTTTGTATATTTGCAGTCAGACAGAATGAATGGAAGTGTGCAGGCCTCCACCAAGTAAATAAAAAGCAGAAAGACTGGGCAATAGAAAGAATCATCCAATTCTACTCACCTCGGCTCCTCCTCTTTAGCGCGTTTTGGACAGTATTTCTTCACCAAGTTCCTGAAAGAGAGAGAGAAGCAGACACAGAGGTTAAAAATACCGTCTGATATTTTAAGCCTGGTGGTAGGTCAGGCACACACACACACGGACACACACACACACACACACACACACTCAGGATCTCAGTGTTTTATTAAAGATGAATCAAAGATTTAAACATCAAAGCTCCTGCCTGTCTGTTCCCTCAGGCTCTGACAATACAGACTACAGTACAGCAGCGAGTTAATGATTTAACTAGAGAGCAGAGGCTTGTAGGAGTGTGTGTGTGTGTGTGTGTGGGGGGTGGGGAGGGGTGGGGGGGTGGGGAGGGTGGGGGTAGGTTCCAACAACAAAAAAGGAGCCTTCCTGCTGAATTCCTTGTCTGAACTACATGTACTGTAAAAACTTGCACACGTCAACACAGCTCCATCTTTGATCATTCTTCAGACCTTCAGAAGCAGCACAGAGTGTGTGTGTGTGTGTGTGTGTGTGTGTGTGTGTGTGTGTGTGTGTGGTGTTACATATTCTGAAGGGATTTCCCCTCTTTGAAATCAACCACTGGGACTCTACTGGTTTTTAATGAGGATTATTGTGTTGCAACGTTGGGATTTAAAACCAGTAAAGTCAAATATATCACCACTGGTGACTCACAGCGTGATTGCCTTCATTTCAACAGTGTCAATGCTTTGTGCCGATATATTGTCCAACATGCGTTTGAACTTTAGCAATATGTGCATGCTTGAGATGAAGACAGGCTGCCCAAATAAAGTCCAAACCTTCATCAGATCAGACTACAGATGTCAGGCGTCTGAAGCGAATAGGAGTGCCCCTGTATTCTGTAAAGTAGGGCAACCAAAGCTGCGTGTGGGATGAAGAACATGTCAAGGTCCAACGTGTAGTCTGCCATGGCAAGAATTTCTGACTGTATGATCGCTTAATCTGATGCAGTGAAAAGCCCAAAACACTTTTAGGTCTGATCCTGGCATCAGTGTTTCAAAGTCGCTGGGAGATAGTCGGTATGAAATGACTCGGATTAAGGAAAAACACTTTATCTCGACATCCTTGTGTCCAAAAAGCTTCCCGGTTTTGTCGGAGAAAGACAAAGAGCCAAAAGGGATTGAGTGTCTTCCTATCTGCTATGAAAGCCTGGGTGTGTATGCCAGCTGCCCATGTATGCATGCATATGTATGTATAAATATGTATGTATAAATATGTGTGTGCATGCGTACCGTAGCTGCTTGGCGTAGGTTTGCTCTATGTCCAGCCTCTCCTTCACGAACTTTGCGTAGCGCTCGAGAAAGTCGATCCCCCATTGAGTGTGTTTGTCCAGATTATCAAACTGGTCCTGAAGAAGAGAGGGGGGAAGAAAATAACACGGAGGGCAGAGGAAGAGGAGAGGGGTGGGAAAATGAGAGAGAGGGAGAGAAAGAGAAAAGGATTTTTAATTGGGATTAATACCCCTGGATTGGCAAAACAACAACAAAACACTTTTTAAAACTCATTTTGCCCATAAAATACACATCTGAAAAGGATTCAGCAGAGAAAGAAAATGAATAAATATAAAGTAAAATGGAAAACTCCCTTTTTATCTTTCCGACGAGAGGTTAAAATCCTGGGTTACATGACTCAGCAGTCTGTGTGCCTGAATAGAAGCCTGTTTTTAGACACACAAATAAAACTCACATGTCCTCCTGCCAATGACTCAGCGGTAAGAGTCATTTCTGCCGCGTGTACAGATTACACATGGAGACGTGGAGCAGACACTATTTTAGAGTAATTCTTATGTCAACTATTAATATCATTCTAGTGGTGACGTGTGACATCAGATCACAATGCAGCGAAAACTCTCCCCTGTGTCTTCAGGATAGATAGACTGGCAACAATGGCTCTGCTCGACTGGAAAAGAAAATCATTTACAGCTTCTGAACACACACACACACACACACACACACACACACACACACACACACACACACACACACACACACACACACACACACACACACGGTTTGTTGTCAGATGTCTATTAGTACGGACAATAAACAATCTCCACCCGTTTCCCACCATTCAATGACCTTTTTAACGCAAAAAATAATCGATTTTAAAATCAATCATTTGACAATATGTATGTGCATATTTTGGTCTTCCAGGTGATTGAATTTTCCAAAAGCATAGCTCATCAATGCATTGCTCTCTGGCAGTGAAACATCAGTGGCTGCATGTGTCCGAGCGTATTTGTACACGACCAGTGAGAGCGATGAAAGTGATGCCTCCAAGACGGCTTTTATAGTCGAAATCTAAAGTTGGCATTGTGACACACACACACACACACACACACACACACACACACACACACACACACACACACAAGTGGCTTTCTGGAAACTCAAATACAGAAACATCTCGGTTAACACGGAACAATCAAAAGGTGGAGATAAGCCATTCCCTTAGTACTCTTAACCGCAGACGCTGAAATCATACCCACGATCAGTGAGCTCTGTTTGTGTGTCAACACCAACCAAGGCCTGGATAGGGGTCAGGGTCACCAGTGGAAACACGAGACAGCTGACCTCCTTGTTTGTTAAGTTATCATCTTCTTCAATTACAAAAGGCAGCACGGAGGCTTCTAAACAGCCATGCTGGGCTTTAGCGTGCGAAGGGAGTGTGTGTCGAGGTCAACTTCTTCATTTCCGCCGAGATCCAATCAGTTCCTGTCTTTAAGTCCAGGTGGACGCCTTGTGCCAAATTTGAACTGTTCGCTCGAGGTGTTTGAGATATTGTGTTCGCGAGGATGGAGCGGACGGACAAACGCCGCATAATCCCTCCAGCCACAGCCGGCGTCAAGGCATGAGATGTTTACCGCAGTTTATATATGTCAATTTTGTAAAAAGACAATGGCCAGGACAGAAACATCAGTCCGGTGGGTCTGACGGGTCAGCGCACAATAAAACCCAACAGCCCCTCTTCCAACAAGACATCGCCTATTAAGAGCTCAATGTCAGGCCGAAGGAATGACGTGGAACACATTCACGATTCAGTTTGATGATCCGTCTGATGTTTTCCTGTGTTTGTGCACCCACTGTGCATCGAGGTCCACTCGAAGGGACTAATTGAAGCTTGTAACTCGGGGGGGTTTTCATTTCCACTGGGATCTGGAGGAGAACATTCAGCTTCACAAGAGGAACCCTGCAGTCAAAAACAAGCCATCGGACCAAAATAAATAAATAAATAAATAAATAAATAAATAAACAGGCTGACAAAACAACCACAGAGACCAACAAAAGGACCCCAGCATGTTAAACCAAACCAGTGACGGGGTGGAACATGGACTGGCAGAGTAAGCAGCACCCGCTGGCCTCTGCGAGGCCTAATGCCAGCTTTTCATCCGCGAGAAAGAAGTCGAAAAAGGTCCGAGCGGCGCAAACAAAAAGTGCCAAGCGTCTCGCGGCCAATGTCGAGCCTATGTTTTGTAGCTCGATCACAAAGATTTAGCCGTAATGCGGCCGAGATGTGAAACAGTGACAAAGAAAAGCAGGATGAGACACATCAGGATGCCTGTTCTTTTCTTTTTGGTGTTTCTGTGCCTCATCATCTGCCTCCTGCCAGCCCGGTGGCCTCTGCTAAATGTCTAGCAGTCGCGCCTGCCCACCTCCTTTTTAGTCTGGTTGCGTCAGCCGCTGTGACGCTGTCTATGAATAAGTAATGGGGTATGAGCTCATCCGGTAGTTTGTGGCAGGCTGAGCGCAGACGGGCTCACTGGGGAGATGACAACATCTTTGTGCTCCGGGAGAAGAAGTAGGGGGATGAAAATGATGAGGAGGGTTTCCGCACAGCCGACTGCATCTGGGATTTACAATCTGTCCTGCACTCAGTCACCCGCGCCGCTGCAGCACGGATGCCGTCTATTCAGAGAGTCCACCGGCGTCTCATTTTCCCTGGCATTCAGGCCGGTTCGCTCTTGTGTATCATCGAAAGACCAGCAGGTGCTAACTGGCTCGTGGTACAATAGCTGTCCGATGTATTTTGGAGGCATTCTTCGCCGCCCACTTACAGGATGCAGAAACACAAGAAAACTGGAGCAGACGGCGGAAACGTTTAAAAACACACGACATTGTTTGGTTTGCTGCATTTCTAAAAAAAAAAAAAAAAGGGACAGGAGATGTGATAGCGAGGGCAAGTATTTACTTAATAAAAAAGCTTTAACCTCAATGTTCCTGACTGAATATCAGAAACAAATTTGAAATTGAAAAATAGACAAATAAATGGCAGCTAAGAAAAAAAAAAAGCTCCTTGTTGTTTACATTAAGGTCATCCAAGTACTACAAGTCACTGAATCATTTAAATTAATTTGCATTGTATAGTGTATATTAATTTATCAACTGAAATGTTTTTCATTGTGATCATTTTGGCTATAGAGCTAGAGTGATGTAACTGTACAATGTCCTGCTTAGTACATATCTTGGACTCAGAATAAATAAATACATTTAAGGGCTCCATACCAAAAAAAACAATTAGAGTTTGAGTTAAGAGCAGCAGCCGAGTATCATTTGGGCTATCATAATTACACTGTACGATGTTCATGTGGGCACATGCCTAATTGGACACATGCCACAATGATTGTTGTACAATCATTTTTGTTTCCTTCCCAGATTCAATCGCCAAAAATGGGTCACAGTTCTACTTCTGCTGTGTTTCTCACTGACAAAGCCCCGCTCCGCTTTAATGAGCTTCGATCTCAGGGTGGGAGAATAAATTAGTCATTTAGCTTCCAGACGAGGAGAGCTCAAGACGCCCTTGTGCGTAGATCCCACACAGTCCATGTACACCCTGATAACCAATCAGGAGGCTAGATGGGCCCTCCCCAGCCAATCAGAGAGCCAGGCGGCCTGTGTGCATTCCATGGGAGAAGGCAGGTTAATTAGCATAGAAAATGCTGCTAGGACAAAAGACTAATTACACACTGTGGCATTCCAGAGCGCACACGCACACACACACACACACACACACACACACACACACACACACACACACAGAGAGAGACTGGTGGGAAATGTCAACTTGTCTGAAACACTGGCATCACCGACGACCCCCGGGCTCCGTCTGAACTGTGTGTGCGTGTGTGTGTGTGTGTGTGTGTGTGTGTGTGTGTGTGTGTGTGTTTACATTTACTGTGTCTACCTGTGTTCTTCTTCCTCGAAAACAACCAGAAAAAGAAAGAAGGGCTCCTCCAGGAATGAGAAGGGGGGAGGGAGGGAGGGGAGACAATATTTGTGTGTGCGAGGGAGGAGCAGAGTGGCATGTTGAAAGGGGAGGTAAGAAAAACAAGAGGAAAGCAGGAAGAAAATTGGACAGGAGAACAGGCCGGCATCTGTGAGTGATAAACAATATTGTTGGTCTACGTCTGCAAAACACTCACATTTGATTAAATAACAATCCTAAAGTATTACAATGTTTAAGTAACCGGATTTGAATAGATCACAAAGCATAAACTGACAAACGTTGAATGTTATTTTTAGTGTCATTATTATACACTGCCTTGTTACGTAGATGCAAAACAGGAATTTGAAACAAATGCTGTAGATATGATTTGTTCAGGTTAGCTGATATTAAACTGAGGTGGGTGATATGAATAAACAGCCAAATCAATTAAGAAATTGTTAATGATATAATTACATGATTTTTACATGATTTGTTTTTGTCCTGCAATTTTAATAAATAAAAGTATTGCACCATTGCCCCCAGTATAAACAGTAAGAAGGGGGCGGGGATAATCTCGCTGTACAGATATATATTTTCAGTCTTTTAACCCCAATATCAAACTATAAACATTTGTGGCAATCACATACACTGCACTGTCATTTTTTTTTTATTGTTTAACATATATAATAGCATTCATATTTTGGAGTTTTTGGACTGTTGGTTGGACAAAACCAGAGTCGACCTGCTTCTAATTGAACTAAGGAGGTCAGCACATATACAGTAGTCCATACCGCGGTGTATATTACGGACAAGTCACACACACACACACACACACACACACACACACACACACACACACACACACACACACACACACACACACACACACACACACACACACACACACACACACACACACACACACACACACACAGCTGAGATCATCTGGATTTGAATGGACTTGGATTTTGTTGCTAAAAAGGTTGTTGTGCTGAAAACTCTCCAAT
The DNA here is from genome assembly GCA_016806645.1 of Ophiodon elongatus. NCBI lineage: Eukaryota > Metazoa > Chordata > Actinopteri > Perciformes > Hexagrammidae > Ophiodon > Ophiodon elongatus. The sequence goes on along the minus strand of JACSYO010000215.1, from coordinate 858,508 downwards.
TTCCATCTATGGGCAAAACAGACAGGAGCACTGGCCCACTGTCGACTTCGCCTCCCTCACTGCTCTGCAGGCAGCTGCTTTACAAACTCTGTGCTGAAGATTACTGTATTGGGATCACTGGTTCCCCAGAAGGCTTTCAACAGAGAGCCTTTCTATCTGTTAGCCTTCTGCGGTTGCGGAAATTGCAGTGGGCCTTGTTGTGTAGCCCTACCTGTAATCCAGTCACAGACTATTCAATGTATTAGAAGCTTTTGTTAATTGTCTCATGTTGCTTTTACAAAAGGCTCTTAAGTGCTGATAGCCTGTTCTATTAAATGTTGCTAACTGGCACTCAACATGACCCATCTTTGTAGCAGTGTTGGTATTTGAAGTAATTCAGCTTTAAAAGAGCCTTTTTCTCACACTCACACACACACACACACACACACACTCACACACACACACACACACACACAGCATTGCCGAATCTATGTTCATGTTTTGTTCTTTCCACTGTGGGACCAGATACTACTACATGGCTGTAGCCCGACACAAACACAAGCCATGGAGGGAACATGTGATTCATAGCGGTTCTTAAATTGTTGTTACTGAAATAATTCAGAGAGTGAGTCTCACGGATCACAGTCAGCTCTGAGTCAGTGACATGCTTTACTCCTGCAGACAGTCACTCGGTGACTCCATGTTTGGCTCCATTCACGTTGACCAGTGCATTAAAAGTAAACCACACTTGTTTCGGGACACCAATGGAGTCAAATGGGTTTCCTGCGAGCTGAAACACCCATTGTCCAAATCAGGCGACACACTTGTTTACATCAGTTCAAAGAGTTCAGTTGAGGTGAATAAATGGGCGTTTCTTCCTCTTATGCAATAGCTGGAGCTTTTGTTTATCCCAGTCTGTGTATCGTTGAGATGGAGGATTATCCCAAACAGAGTGCACTGATTTACACCTCGCTAACAGCTGTGCAGATGTGAGAGAGAAAATTCAGGTCACGTTCAGATTTTTGCTTT